>OZ023273.1:35950402-36318167 GCA_964007475.1 Hybos culiciformis | reverse complement strand
AAAAATAAAATAAAAATAGTTTCAAAACTTAAAAAATAGTTTCAAGGTCAATTTTAAAATAATAATACGAATATCAAATAAAACTTTAAACAGGGTAAAGAATTAAATTAAAGTTTTTTCTATATATGTAATACAAAGAGATAAGTTAAATGATGATAACATAATAGTGAAGGAAATTGTGAATTCGTAATTTTTCTTAAATAAATTAAGATTTATTTTGTACTCTACATTTCAGACGTAACGCATTATCTAGTTTATCTATATATTTGTTCTATCAATATAATCAAACGTATTAATACAAATTTAAAACAGAGATTATTAATACATAGTATTATATTTTCATTTTATATTATTTCCATTTTTCTTATTAACTTCCTAACTTTTTATATAAATATATTAATGTAATAAGGTTATTATATAACCATAAATACATTGTTACTTTATGATGAAAACAATATTATTAATAAAATTATTATCATTTTATTTCACGAACTAATTAGTTTTATTTAACTGTCAATCCAATTTTTCCTTTGTTTTCAATATTTTATTTTTAATTATTATTTTACAACCTTTTTGCTTAACCTTTTTTGATGCAAAAAAAAAAGTAAATATTATGTACTTACAGGGTCTCCAACATAACAACATACTAATTGGTTTATTTACTATCTGATCTTAAAATACTAAATCTATAAATAACATTATTACTAAATAAGCATTCTACATTCTTCAATATATAGTATGCAGGTGCTTAAGGAGCATTCATTTACACTGTTCACTTTTTATGTTCATCGCCAGTGATTCACTATAGGATTGAAATGAAAAGTGAATTCACACATCGTCGAAAGTGGTTTGAACAGTTCATTTTTTCTCACTTTTTGCCCTTAGCAGAAAACAAATATCCAGTTTAACAGGAATTAATTAATCGTAATAAATAAGCGTCTAGACAGGTAGTAAGTTTGTTGTTTTTAACTTATTTTCAACAAAAATTATAAAAGAAAGCCATATAAAGTATGGTTTTATGAAGTTTTGAAATATTGCACTCGTACTAAAAAAACAATGTAATATCAAATTAAAGTCATATTGTTTATATAGATACAAGAAACAAAATATTGAAAAACTTTTCTATAAATAGAAAAAAAAAAGAACAAAGTTTTTTTTTAAATTTTATTTTCATAGAAGAGATTTAAGGATATTTGAAAATTTTAAAGGATAACTATATATAAAAATCACCCTATTTTTATAGGATGTAAATAAGGTTCTGTAACAAAACAAAGATTTTATCAATTTAATTATTTATATATATTTTCATTTTAATTAACAGATGTTATTAATGAAATGAATTTTAATGGGATACAAACAAAAATGATTTTCTTGGGTTCCAGAAACCATTGAATTTTATAAATATATATATATATATATATATATATATATATATATGCATATATATATATTTTTTTTTTAATTTATTTTATTCACTTATTCAGTAATAATTTGCTTTTTTGAATTTTTGTGTAATTAATTTCTCATTAATATTAGACATACTTTTTCATTCCGAAAATAAATTTTAATTGTTTATTCTTTTATTATTCGTTAAAATATTTTGGTGTTGAAAAATTATTCAAAAGTCAAAATCATAATAATTTAAAATGTTCTGTGAAAATGAATAGCAGCAATGCATGGAATTAATTACAACACTTAAATGGAGCTATTAATATACGGTCGTGATAAATTTAATTAATCTTTTTAAAAAGAAATTAATAAATTAATATACCTATCTACCTACAATGCTTTTAATGAATAAATTTTCTTTGGATTTTTGTTGTATAATATCATTTAAAATCATTTAAAATCTATATTGTTGCTGAATTTGATTTCAGGTCTAAATCCATTTTAATCAATATATTCCTTCGGAAAATTTTATCTATCCTATTTTCCCGTTTTTTTTAATATATTAAATATCAAAGTAAATGAGAACTTTTTGTAGTTATTGTCTGAAGATCATTTCACAGATTATTCCACGTTTTTTATGTACATAATTATATGCAAATAAATTAACCTTAATTTAATATAGTTTACTCGCGAAATCAAAAATACCTAACAACAGCTGGTTTTTTTTTTTATTTATTTTTCTTTCATTTTAATTTAACTTGTTCAGTTAATTTATTCATGTCCTAAATTAAGTAAGGCAAAAAAAAACTCTTTTGTAGTTATCATGAATTTTTGAATTTTGAATATTGAAAAGTCAATCAGTTGTGAAAAAATTTACTTACTCATGTGGTACTTGATTGTATTCTATTATTTCAAAACGTAAATAAACGCTTCTGAACTGAATGCGAAAAAATTATTATGTACACAAATATAACCTCTGACAGTGATGGATGCTGTGGTCTTACTATATAAAAAAATTAAACGCATATCAAAAATTTGAATAAAAACCTTATTCAGTGAAATTGTACATTTGCTTTTTTGCCATTAATGTTGAAATTTTGGAAATTTATTGTCTATTGGCATAAACTTACTGATATATTGATAAATTTTTTGTAGTTTTGTTGTTTAGTATATGAGTGAATCTTAAATTTTAGTCTTGTTTTTTTTTTTATTATTGGCAGCCCTAACAGATGATAAGGATAAAAAAAATATAAAACAAAATCAAGTATGGAAATAATAATTATTTTTATTTAAAAATTCTTTTATAAAAATATTCTAAAATAATAATTATCTTAAAGAAGAATTCAATTCCTCTTTAGCAATATTCCTCTTTACTTTTTTACACAACATTTTTACTCCAAAGAGAACTCGTTCTCTTTATTTCTCAGTATATTAATGTAGTTTGATTTCCTTAAAATTTAGGGTAAATATGTAATAAATATTCTTTTACTCTAAGCCTTCGACTTAGTTGACCATTTACAATCATTAAAAGTAACTATAAACCTATGGTTTTATAAAAAAAAAAAAATATTTTCAGATACATTTTTTTTAACATACAAATGTAACTAACATTATTTTCAAAAAAAATATGTTGGTGGGATTTTATTTAAAGGTAAGTCGAATTAAAATATTTGTATTTTATTTTTCCCAATAATTTTTGATGGATTATTTCTCATCAGATTTGGTGGTCAGGTTATCTTCATTTCATTGGGGACACCTAGTTTGATAATTTTTTTTTGTATATTTTGAGCCGGCGAAACCTTTGCCAAAGCCCCCTACTCAATGTTTTTAGTCACGAAATCTTCATTTCACCGGAGCTACATATTTAGATCAATGCCAGAACAATTATTAAAATAGAGTATTAACTAAATACCTGCTATAGAATAAATTTTTAGACAATGCAAATTATTTTATTGACGAGACCCAGTTGAAATGATCTCTCTAATTTTCAAAAGAAGATGAGGTGCAACTTATGAAACTCGAAAATACTGAGTTTATAATTATTCATATTTAATAGTATAAAGTACGAATTTTCATATTATGAAGAACTAATTATAACTAAGAATTAAAATGACATTCCAGAGATATTCGACAAAAAAAGATCTGATGGTTTTTTGCTCAGATCCCATGCTTCCGGATTCAATGTTTATTTTATATTATAAAAGCTTTTTTTACTATAAGATAATAAATACTAAAAAGCCAAGAGCCAATATTAATTGGTTTATGAAATATACATAAATATATATTGTAATCTACAGAGTATGTTACATTATTTTTTCCCAATTATTATTTTTTTTTTTTTATAACACATTATTAATGGGTCTAATTGGGATATTTATAATTCTGATATGCAACAGTTTTATATTAATTTATTAATTTATTTAATTGATAAATGAATATTATTATTTAAATTTATTACTTTAGTAGTGAAAGATATTTATTTTGATGACAGAGTTATTATACCATCATTAGAGAAAATTAGTTATGGGTATATTCTTTTTTCTAAAAGCTTGAAAAAAGAAAACAATATAAATAATAATGATTTCACTTTTAAAAAGTGACAAATAAAGTAATTTTCTACACTGTTAGATATTTAACTAAATTGGGACAAAAGTAAAATTTTGAAAAAGGTTAAATTATGCACAATTATGTATAATATGAACCAGTTATAGAAAGTTTTGCCTTATCATTTTGATTTAATTTATAAAAGTTAACAAAATTATTGACTTTAAAGAAAGATCTCAAATTTCTTACTTTAAATTTGAAATAAAGCTAAATAGTTTATGCCAAGCAAAATAAATCACCAAAAAGGGTTATACATATTTTAATAAAATATATGTATAATAATTGTCACAAATGTGAAAGTCATAGTGAGGAAGCACTAAAGTAGTGCTAGTCCTAGCTTTACAAAAACAATAAAATTAAAAGTAGAATTATACTGAAACATTTTTTTATTTTGAATTTTTCTAAAATATCTAATCACGTGTATAATGAAGTTAAATTTTCAGATTATTAAACCAATAATAAAAAGTAAATCAGAGGATTTTATTTGATATTAAACGCATAAAAATATTTTAAAATCTACACAACTATTATTGATACAGATGGTAACTAACATTCGTTATGGAATAAATATTGCAAATATATACGTAATGCAATTTTAATCAACTCTAAAATTATGTAAGATATTAATATATATGAATGAAGCCAAAAATATAATATAATGCTGTACAATCGATATAGTTAAATAAAAGTTTAAAAATTAAAGCTGAATTCTGTTTAATGTCATTAAAATTAATCTGCGTTTCATTTCTTATTGATAATGTATAAAATAATACCTATACTCATTAAATTATTCATTATTAAGAAAAAAAATTAATCTTTTTGTTTATTTCACGTGTGCTTTTAATAGAAATAGAAACTTCATTATAGCGCACAGTTGTTTCTGATTATTTTTTTTATTTTAAATTAATATTAGAAAATGAGTGTTCCTTTAAAAATTTAATGAAAAATTTATTTAACATTTTACCACCCACTTAATTTAATTCGAATAAGAGAGAAAAACTGTGTTTCTTTTTTTTCTCGTTAAAAAGATTATAAATATATTTCTTGCAAAATTTTTATTGAAATTCATTAACTTTTCTTATGTTCACTTTTTTCAGTATAATAATGTTTTCTTTTTACGATAATAGTAGATTATCATTCATTATTTTTTTTTCCTGCTGTGTGTTGTAAAAAAATAAAATAAAATAATAATAAATAAATTGTCGTACAGCTAATAAATTTTTATACTCACTTGAAAAAATGAGCATAAATAAAATAAAAACAAAAATAATAAAATAAAAATTGAGGGGTTTGTCAATAAAAAACAATGAAAATGATTAGGCGTAATCATTTTTTTTATAATTTTATATACCTACTATGTCATCATTATGTATTTTATATAAATGTATAATATATTGTGAGGATATTTTGTTTTTTAAGAAAAAAAAAAAACGAAATAAGAAATATACAAGTTAAGTTATTAAAATATTATATTTGATTATTCGTTTTAAAAAGTATTAATTTTCTTATTCATAGAATCCCTTTAAGCAAAGCTCTATAAAATTTTAAAAATAATTAGGAATTAGGAAAAATAAATGTTAAAAAAAAAAATACTTTTTATAATGTATTTCTACCCATATTATATACTTACATCTTTTACATTATTGTGTATCTTTGTTTTTGAGAATTTAAATTTATAAAAATATCATATTTTTCTTTATCTGCTTATAAGTATTAGTTGTTTTTATAAAGTATCCCTCTAAGCAAAGTCACAATTAAAAAACAAAGAAAATTTTTTTTTTAAAAAAATTATTATTAGTTTTATAAAGTATCAATATATTGAGAATAATTTTAAATGAAAATCTTGTCACATTGTCTTTTAAAATAAATACTCATTTTAATAGTGTGGATCCATGAAGCAGGTACAACGTAATATTTGATAAAATTGGAAAAACTCAGTTAGAGTTAAATATTTTTTACCGACAATACAGTACCTAATCATTATATTTTTCCCTTAAATATTGAATTATTGTGGCCACAATTATTATTAACTCGTACACGAATTTGTCTGTTTATTTATATATTTATTTACTGTTTTCGACATTCTCGTAGACCAACTTTTCGTCACACAGCGAGCTGAAATGTGGCACACAGGTTCATGTCGCGTGACAATTGAATCTATCAAAATTTGAACCGCAAATTTCCATGGAAAACCCGGGAAATCGGGAAAAATTATTTAAAAATTTGGTACAAATTTGATTAGTGACAAATCCGTTTCAGGAAAAATACAAAGTTTTCTGATTTTTCCAAAAAAATTTTCCGGAATTTTCTGACTTTTCCGGAAAATTTTCCGGTAAAAAAGATTTCTAAATTATGCAGGATCAAGTTCCCTATCAACTGGCATCATTACTTTCTCTCCGACAATGGTGAAAACTTGCATAGAAAATCGATGAAAATTCATGTAAAACGCTTTTCCGGAGTTTTTCCGACCAAGGAAGCGTTTTTCGTTTGGCAACCTGAGACAAATTTGTAGAGGGAAATGAGTTGCACAAAGTTGCTTTTGTAGAAAACTCCATGGAAACCCCGAAAAAGCGGGAAAATCATCGGAAAAATTTTCTCGATATGATAAGTCATAAAATTGTAATAAAACTTCTCCATGCAGTACATAATAACAATTTAGTTAACGTGAAAAAGGCAGAAAATAAAAATAAGTAAAAAACGAGTTTTCAAAAAAACTGAGGCCAGCCCGCATAAAAAAGTAGAAAATAAATTTTTCTTCACACACAGAAGTGGACTCAGATTTTTTGATTGGGACATAAGTATTTGATTCATGAAGAGAAAGAATATTCAAGAGAATTGTCCCAATCAAGAAATCTAAGTCCACCTCTGTGTGTGTTCATGAAGAGAAAGCGTATTCAAGAGAAATGTCCCAATCAAGAAATCTGAGTCCACCTCTGTGTATGAAGAAAAATTTATTTTCTACTTTTTGATGCGGCCTGGCCTCAGTTTTTTTGAAAACTCGTTTTTTACTTATTTTTTTTTAATTAATTACAAAGCTAAGTTAAGTATCAATACAATAATTTAATTTTAAAAAAATTATAATTTACTTTAGGAAAGAATTACTAAATTCAGAATTGTGGGATAAGCTATAGCTAACTAATCCTAGAGTTATCTGTATCTCCTAGTATAAGTCGATTGCAAAGAACATAATGCTAACAAAATCTAGCTAGAATTATTTTTGCTATACAAAATTGTTTTCATAAAATTTGTAATTTCATCTAGGCTTTCGTCGTTCGCCTATTTACCTCGTTTAGAGACTTTTAAATTAAATAAATGCTATGTTTTCATAGTAAAACTTAAAAAAAAAAAAAACCAAATCATTAAAAAAAGAAGACATAAATAATTACATATTCTGTTTTGTTAAACAAAAAAAAAATATTTATTTCAGTGTATTTTTATGTACTGAAAAAGGTTTATGGAAAAACACTCTTTGAAAAGGGAAATTTAATAAGACTAAGACTGTAAACCACAATGTTCGTATCAATGTGACTTTAATTTAAACATTTTCATTTTTTTGTTTTGTTTGTAATATACTTGATTAATATAGTAAGACCTACATAATATTTATCTATATGTAAATAATAATATGTACATGTATTGTACAATGTATTTTGTTTAACAAAAATAAAAAAAGGAAATACATGAACTCTAAGTATATGAATATTTAAGTACAATATAATAATATACATAAGTATATATATAATTTTTTTTTTTCAGGGTTAGTGTTTGTAGTATACTTTTGTATATAAATATGTAGATTTTTGTCTATGAATGTTACTTCTGTTTAAATACGTACAATGTAGCTATACTTATTTCAATCAATATTTGATCAAAATATTGCCATCTTACTGACATTGTGAAGTTGACATTTTTTTCGAAATTAATTTATTCTTACAACTTACAAGAAAAATTTTAATTGACATTTCGATATTTTATACACATATACGAAATTTATGTTGCTATTATCATTGATTGCTTTTGGCTTTACATAATATTTATTTTTGGTTTAATTTATTTTTAGAAGTAAATATTTTTGAAATTTCTTTTTCAAGATATTTTTATTTTTATTATTATAAATAAAGAATGAGATCTTATGAAATCGAAAATTAATTTATTTGTTATTATGTGGTTTTTAGAAATTGATTAGATGTGAAGCCTTGCTCTATAAGTCTGTTTCAGAAATTTACAATTAATATTTGCTCTATGTTTTTTTTGTATAAAACCAGTAAAATCTAAATAAAATTGAAATATGTATTCCATGTAAATTTTTTCTACTTACATTTATATACCTATACTTTATATTATTTTATATAAAGGAAATATTAGGTAAATTTTATTACATTCCTCTATGGCAATAACAATTTTATAGAAAAAGCCAACAAATTGGCAAATATGTTTAACTAAAATAAATATTCAATCGACAATGTTATTTTTTTTATGTAGAAACTTTATTTTGGGATACAACAAAACATGAATTATAGACAAGACATATAAGTTAAAAAATATTTTGTTTAGAAAATATCATAACTTTCTCTATAGGATTTTAAAATTTTTGGGTTTTTTCCACTTGTGAGGTGACACCTTAATTTAGAACTCAATTTGTTTTTATCTTGACACTTTATTTTGGTTAGAATGTTAATGGTTTCTTGTAAAGTTATCCAAAATATTGATTTTACGTTACCAAGCTCTTAAAACTAATTCAGTTTAATGTTTATATTTCTTTTGACAAATTGATAGAGAATTATTAAAAAATATAAAAATTAGTGCAATATAATTGCATGTTGTTTTGCGAATAGATAACAAGATGAGCGAAAATTAATCAAAATTTGTACAACCGACAAGAAAAGAAAACATATTTTACTTATAATATTACTGTATATTTATTTTTTCATTATCTGTACCATGTAAATATGGTAATAATTTATTTTCTTTTATGTTAAATTATATGAGATCCTCCTCTTCTGATGGCGACATTGAAATTATTTTACAAAATCAAAAGTTTTAACAAAGAGGAGGCGTTTACCAGCATAAAATATATTGAGTTCATCTACCATATAGTTCTTAAGTCTGGCTGTTACACCGATGTAAATAAACTTTTACAAAATAATAACCTCAACCAACTTTCAATAATAATTTTTAAAATATTCAAATTGTTAAGGAAAAAATTCTAACGAAACACAATTATAATAATAAAAATATAAAAACAATTTTCTATTTTCATCAAATACTTATTTTTTGAAGAAGACATTTAAGTGAATTAAAAATGAAAACAAAAAAAAAAGTTGTAAAAATAATAAAATTTTTATGGTTTAAAGGAATTATTGAATAAAAATAATAATAAAAAAAAAAAAATAGACGTTTTAACATAAATTTTATTTTTAAAGTCTAAAAAGGAAAAATTAATAAAAGTAAAATTAAATTTATATTATAACGTTAAACATTAAAGCAATTTTAAGGAAAATTATGTAATTTTTTGCGTGGGTTTGTTTCTGTTGTTTGTTTAAAAAATAATAATGAGATGCAGATCTTTGAATATGTAACTTCAAATTCACGAATTCTGATTATTTGAACAAAAAATAGAAATGTTCATTTATGTCAGAAAAATTAATTTTAAAATTTAACAAAAGATTATTGTGAAAATAAACCTTCATTTAAATATATGTCTTGACATATACATAAGCCTCAACCCTAATCGGGCCTGTACAGTGTACAGAATTCATTAATTACGTATTAAAAAAAAAGTTAATTATAAAGTAAATATTTTTGAATTTTTAGTAAATATATTAACCCATTTTTGTTATTTTTATTATTTCATAAGACCTACCTTCATTATTTTAAAGTTTGATCACAATATTAGCTTTAAAAAAACCAATTTAAATAATCAACTTCAAAAAAAAAAATAAAAATTTAATTGAACTTATAAAAAAAAAACCCATCTACCTTAAAATAAAATTTCAAAAAATATAATAAAAGTTAGAAACTGGAAAACCCCTCATTATAATAACAATAATAAAACTTTTTCCACAATTTTATGTCATCATCATCAAATAAAAATCAAGACAATATTTAACATTTTTCATTTCCATTATATTTGTCAACAAAAATTTATGATATTTTTGTAATGTTTCTTTTTTTTTTAATAGAAGAATAGGTAGATTTTGGTATATTATTGTTGTTTATATTAGTTCTTTGTATACGTCGTTCGTTTTGTTGCCGACAACGGCAGGCGCGGTTTATTAATTTCAATAATACTATATATGCCTGAAATTAACGTTTTCAAATGAAATTGAGAAAAACAAAGAATATGACAGTAATTATTAATATTTTCTTTTAAATTCTTTGAATAAAATAGAATCCTAATAATAAAAGAGTGAAAATTTGAAACTATATAATTTCGAATGCACAATGTTTAGCAAAACGTTCAGATAAATACTTTTACCTCGTACTTTTTTAAAATCAAACTAACTACTTAGGGTAAAGAAATGCGCAATAATATTCACGAAATTTTATCTTATATCGAATGAAAAGTACAAATCTAAAATGTATTATTATTATTGAAAGAAATATTTCTAAGTTCAAAATTTTTTTTTAAAAAAAAATTCTAAAATTGGTAATTGAAAAAATATGTTAAAAGTAACTTGTCTTCTTTACGTATATTGCTCTTTGAAAGTCATAATAATATTTGAAATTGATAATATTTTTCCAAGAATTTTTGTTTAGTTATTATATACATATAGCATTTTATATAGTTTCAGAGCATATCGGGTATATATGAAAAAAAAAAGAAGACTAGTGCATAATGGGAATACAATTTAAATGTCACTTATAAATTTTCTTTTGAAGTGATAATAGTTTTGAAAAAATTTTTTAAATTAATTTTTAAAATTAAATTTTTGCACTATTTCTCCCACTATGTTAAAGGAAAATATTCTATTAACATATCGAGGCAAATCTGAATATGTCGGCGAAGTTACAATTATTTGTGTCATTTAGATAATCAATTTTTTCTGATCTTAATTCTAATATGCTTGAGTTTACATTTTTCAGAAAATTCTATTATAGTTTTCATTCAACCATAGAGTAGGTAGGATCATTATAATTTAATTAATTTAATTAAATTGATCAGTGTTTCGTTTTTCTACAATTATCATGCACTGCTGCACTATGATTAGATATTTTGGCATCTGTTATATTAAAATGCAGTTTACTTCTTTGAAAAGGTTAAAAATAGATAAATTTTTATTCTATACACTCTTAGCTTAAAACACATAAAAGTATTTTTTAGAACATCATTATGAAATAAAATAGTCAAATAAAAATATTATGAAAATATGAAAATAAAAAGAATAATAAATAAATGAAATAAAAAATAAAAATAAAATGGAAGATATAACAAAAAAAAAAACGGAAAATAAAATAGAAACATAATATTCTTAGTTATATATCCTGAAAAAAAAATTTTTTTTATGTTTAAAAAATAGACCTATAAATTAGGATTATTATATTTTTTATATAATCTTTTTATTTGGGGGCAAAAAAAGAAGCAAACTAAACATAGGAAGGTAGGTATACAATATCTAAATTTTCTTTTGTTTTGTTTGTTATGTTTTTTATTTTCTCTTGATACTTTGAGTTTGTTTATCTTAGTTATCTCTTAATATCATATGTATATATTTATATAATGTTGTAAATGAAAATGAATGAAAAATTAAAGTTATAAATTTTATTTTCAACATTTATTCATTTTTTATATATAAATTTGTATTAGCGCTAAGCATGCAATCGAATTTGGTTTGTATTGACTTTATGTGAAGGTTATAAAAACAAGTTATACATATTATAATAAACATAATCTTCACAATTTTCAAAACATATCTAAAAGATTCAAGTTTTAGATTTGAGTTTATATTTTGAGAAAATGCTCATTAATTATATGAACATTGAGATAATTATTTAAGATTTTCATTAAAATTAAAGAAAACTTTTATCATAAATTTTAAGACTGTATATATAATAATCAAATACGATGTAGGTACAATCAAGAATCTCAACAACAGGTTTCAAATTGCATTTGTTTTCAGGAAATATTTATTATAATATTTCTGAATTAGTTTTAAAATGATTAAAAACTTTATTTTTTCCAACATGATTATAAAGAATTATACCGTTGAAGAATTAGTTATACCCGGAATTCTTATTTTAAGATCTTTCAATTTTGTTATAAGGATATCAACATCAAAACGATATTATGTTGAAGAATTAATTATGGTACCTGGAATTTTTCCTTTAAGATCTTTTAATTTTGTTATAAGGATTTCAAATTCATTACATCAAAATGTTGTTATGTACATTGTACTTATCTATTAAATTCAGTTCAAAAAGATAAAAATAAAAAATTAATATTTTATATTAAGAAAGTTTTTTTTTTGTACGAAAAAAACGAAGATTTATAGTAAGTTTTATGTAATAAAAATTTCTTTTCCTCTTTTTGACAAAATTTCTACACAAAAATTAAATACATACCTATACACCTATATAATAAACATATTATTATTGATATTGACAAAATAAAATATTTTTATTTATTAATCTCTTATCTGTAAAATCTAGTAGACTTTTTGATCCTTTTGTAAACATTAACATTAAAGTACTCTGTAAAGATATTTTTCTACTATTAGTATAGTATTATTATGCTATGTTTCATACTTGGCATAATAATTTTTATTAGAAAAATTACAAGATTAATATGGAAAAAGTTTTATTGAACAAAGTTCATAAGATTTAAAATTTTCTTTGAATATAAATTATGTACCGTAATTTTATATAAACATGAATTAAATTTGGAAAATTTTTTGTACTAAAAATATTTATACATTCTATCTGCATGCAGTTACAAAGATCTTACTGTCCACGTCTTGTCCTTAAAATTTGTAAGTCAATATTCTTTTTTTTTTTTAATAAGCATTAGTTAAATATTTTTAAATGTATGTGTATGTACCTACTGTACATGTACATAATGTAAATAGGAAAAAATTTCCAATATATAAGCATAAGGTTTTGTACTAAAATTTCGCTCGAGTTTAGTAATAGTTTAATTAAAATAACTCGGAAAATAGTTAAATTGAAAAATTAAATAAATTAAAAGTTAGCATGTTATTAAAATATTCAGCTAAAATCAGGGAAAATGTAATTGTTATGGTCATAGATCAAACAATAATAATTTATCTCTAAATATGTACTTAATTGAAACTCATATAATGTTATAATTATAATAAAAAAAAAAATTTTTACATTTTGTTTTCAAAATTATAAGAACCATATTCCCTAACCATACACAATATAATAAACAAACAAAAATAAAAGTATGGTTAAAATTAATTTTATCCAAATTGGGCAGCACTGACTGATATGTAAATTTATCTACACATATAAATAATATGCTGCACATTAATTTTAATAAAAAAAAAATACATAGCAAGTGGCTAAAAATATAATCTTTTGTTTTTTAGATACAAAAATATACGTGTAGATTATAAATTACTTTAACTGGACTTTTATTCATGGTTTTTATTTTTTTTTGTATAAAGCTTTTAAGAATATATCTTTTTACATTAAATATTTTCTTAAAAATAGAAAATTACATTTTGATATCATAAATTTATATGTTCTTTAGTAACTTTTTCGAGAACATTTTTATTTTTTGATCCTTAAATTTATTATACTATGAAGCTATTTTATTTTATTATCTGAAAATCAGAAAAATAAAAGAAGAAATATATTTTTTTTTTACAAAATAAATTTTAGAAAAATTGGTAGATATTTGACATTTTTATTATTTTTTATATACGTATTCACGTACTATATAAAAAGCTTTAAAAAAAATGTTTATATGATATTAATTTGTAACAAAAATTGTTAACTTTTTTTCTTTAGACGGCACAAAAGTTTTCAAAAGGTTATATTGTATTTATATATTAGTTGTTCGAATATTTTGAGTAATACATAAATACAATATTTTCTAAATTCTTTTTTTCCAATACTCAATAAAAATTTTAAGCTCAAATTTATATTAAAGCTTACAAAAAAATATTTCTATTTTTTTAACCTCATAATATTATTTTTTAATATTATTTTCTCTTAAAAAGAGGACGAGCTTTTTTTATTATACTAAATTTTAAATTTGTTTCTCTCAGAACAAAAAAAAAGATATTCAAATCCTTTTTTTCAAAGTTTTGATTGAATTAAAAAAAAAATACTTTAGTTTACTTAAAATTTTCCACGAGCTAGGAGATTCTCAAAGTATGTTACAAATTTTGAATTATTACTGTTCGACGAATTTCTGTATTTTTGTTTTTTGGTGGTTCTAACTATAAGATTAAATTGGAAATATTTTAATTTCTTTATTTCTTTTTTAATCAATGATTTTATTATCAATTGGTACAAGAAGATGAAAAAATCTTAATAATAATAATAATTAGAAAATAATCTAGATCTAGACGTAAGGCAAAGCGAGTTTGGAAAAAAAGGCGATAAAATTTTTGCAAGAAATGAGATTTTATTTCAAAGCAGAAATGGAAGAAAATAAATTTAATTTTATTGATTGAAGACTAATAGCTTCATTATAGTTAATTTGCGGAAAAACTAGAAATTATCAAAATTCGTATATGATAGTTTGCCTTTAATTATGCATGGGAATTTAGTTGAAATAACTTTGATTTTACTTATTTTTTTTTATAAATTAATGATTTTCCATTCGAATTTTAAAAATATAGGGATTCAAAATAGAATTAAAAGAGAGAAACGACAGCAATAATATTGTCGGATTAAATAAAGAATAATGCTCTTCAGTGCAGTGTTTTTCAAACTGATAATGAAATCATATTCATATTAATCCTTAAGGAACAAAAAAAAATTTTTTTTTTTTTGGATAATTTTGGAATGTTGTGAATTTTACATTTATGCTTGTTTGAAATTTTTTTTTATATTTAAATTTAAAATAAAAGCTTTTCTTTAACATTAGATATAAAAAATAAGGCGGACTTGAATGGGCTTGAAAGAAATAAGAACTGTAGAATTGGAAAAAGGTTGTGTTTTTCTTTAAAGCATTATTTTATTTGAAAATAAATTTGATAAAAAAATTAATGATTGATTTAAATTTTGTTTCCGTAGTACCTACCGATGATTGTTAACGTATGTGGCCTAGCTAGATATTTTGCTTTTTAAGTGAGAAATATGTAGCCCATAATGCAAATTCAAATAACTATCGATATCTCTGTAACTAGGAGTTAGTCTTTATAGTCTTTATTTTTAATAGATTCTTCTTCGCTTGTACCTCAAAAAAATTACAACAAAGTTTATAGTATTGTTACCATTCGAACAACCTATCAGTAATATATGACAATTATTGACTTTTAGTTGTGTGAAATTAAATATAAAATCTCTTTGTTTGCGTGATTAAAGAGTAACTGTCTTTGGAGAGAAGTAAATATTTTGAATAACAAGATTAATTCAATCTGAATTACATAAAATGATTTTTTTTTTCGCAAAATTACATAATTGCAGATAAAAAATTTTCCTTTCAACGCATTTTTTTTTTATCATATACACATCGTAAATATGATGAACGTCTATATTTGTCCAAAAGTATTATCACAATTCACTATAATGTTAAATCGGATCTAACGCACAGGATATTGTCATACTTAAACAGATAAAGTCTGATTATACTATCCAGAAAAACAGCTCATAATTATAAGAATAATTTTAACTTAGGAGTGAAGATTTCACCTCTACCATATTACTTGTCTTAATTATGTTGCGTGAAGATAATTTAATATTATGATGGGATTATTATTATATGTTGTACTCAAAGTAAGTGTAGATGATATAAGGACGTTAATCCGGATGATGTCTGTAATTAATTATTTAAATAAATATAATAATGTTGAAATTTGTTTGATATCATATAGAAAATTGTAAATATATTTTTTCTACATAAATAATTAAAAACAAAAAAGGTTAAATAAAAATCCTTATTAGAAATGCCTTTGACAAAATAAATTAAGTATTTTAAATATAAATTTCATATTAAATCTTTAAGTGTCGCATATTCATGTGCAAGCAATTATGTTCTATATCTATATATTGATTTGTTGTACAACATTATCTAAAATAAGACATGTATTTCACTCTAATGAATGGATTCAAAGTATATTATTCACTTCAAAAGTGTAAAATCGTACATAAATATTAATTAAATATTTCTGGGACAAATATAGAATACCAGTCAATAATCTAATGCAAATAAGGTACTGTGGTTATTAAAAGAGAATTCCTTTGAACAACATAGATTTATATAAAATATTAATGTAATGCTTGTTATGTAAATTCTGATAAAAACATTATTTAAATGCGTTAAAAATATACCTAATTTTATAAAATAATAACATAAAATTGTATTAAAATGTCTTTATGTCGACCATTTTAATCGATAATTTTAAATTTTATGGAATGGGATACAGTAAAAAACTCATGATGCAAATGCAAAATAATATCCTGCTAATAATTTCATTAATTGATAAGGGATGATGCAGTACACCACTATCAAGTTTTTCTAACTATATACAAATTAAACTTTGAATGTAAAAGTATTATGTACGAAAAAGTATTATATATTATGATTTTGCTATATGTAATAAAAGTTGTTTTTAAAATTAAAATTATACAGTATCTTTTTTAATTTCTTTTTTTTAAGCTCTTTGAATTTCTATTGAAAATTAATAAAAAACAGCTGTCATAAAATATATCAATAAACATAAAATACAATGTTTCCTAATGCTCCTCTTGAACCTCTATGAAAGCAAAGAACCCGAAATTTCGATATCTTTTAGGTACTATGATAAAAAAAATTATTTTTTATACACATAGGTATACCTATAATTATTAATATTAGTTCATGAGTGTTCAAAAAAAGAATGCATTGAGTTTTGATTGTCGTTTCATTCAAGAGTGTAACACCTTACGAACGAACGTTAAACTTCGTATTATTCTGCTAACGGGTTCACATACTATTTTTGCTTAATGAAAAATGGTAATAAAACAGCAATTAATCCAAAAAATAATGTTCATTAAAAATTGTTTAAGGCATCCCTAAGAAAGATTAGGTTTGACTTTAAAGTGACAATAAATAATTTTAATACCATTGATAACTGTAGTAAAATGTCTATATTCTATATGTATATATCAATCAATTGATTATTTATTATGAATTATAAAATACTAAATAATCGAATAAAAAAAAGAAAATTTGTGGAAAAAAAAAATAATTATTATCGAAATTTTATATACAACACATTAAATAGGTATATTATATATATTAATGTATAGTTCTTTTTGAATTTAAGCTCTTTTACATTGGATTATTCCAAAATTTATTAATACTCGTACTAGAAATTTAGGATTTTGAAAATACTTTTATTCGATTTTGATTTTGATGAATATAATATTATATTAAATTTTGTTTTGTAAAATTTATAAAATTCATAACGCACCCTGAGAATAATACTGTCGTAAATTCCAAAACCAGTTTTAGCGATAATTACATACAAAGGTCGTTTTTGAGAGATAATGTACTTTTTTTTAATACACAAGAACTATTGTTTCAAGTTTCAACATTCTTGCTTATAATTTCTACTGGTTAAACATGATCGCACGAAACTGAAAAATTAGTAGATGGAGAATTTTCGGAGATCTTAAATTTTGAAGAAACAAACACTTCCTTTTTTTTAATAAACACAACATTTTATTACTTTGCCAGAAAGGGAAATTATTTATAATCGTATTCGGTCAATTTAATATTTTTAATAATTGTTATCATAATGACATTTCACTTTGAGCATTTTAAAAACTACTTGGGCATTACGAATAATGCTTTATTTACCACTTTGCTAATATATATGTTACGGGAAATGTGCGAATTCCGGTAAATGTGAGTTTACTTTTGGTAAATGTCAATATTACAGTACATTTACCCGCCCGATTGACCCCATTTTTGCGGAGGGCGTAGAGGGGGTACCCCTTATCCAAATAGGGGAGTGCGGGGTGGCGGGCGGGCGAACTGGTGGTCGGTCAGTGGGATTTGCGGCGCGCGCCGCAAATCCCACTGACCGACCACCAGTTCGCCCGCCCGCCACCCCGCACTCCCCTATTTGGATAAGGGGTACCCCCTCTACGCCCTCCGCAAAAATGGAGCCAATCGGGCCGGTAAATGTAATGTAATTTTAAAATTAATGGTTTTTAAACTCACATTTACCGGAATTCGCACATTTCCCGTAACATATACATTACACATCAAATAAATAATATGATATTTTCTACATTTTTTTGTATTATACTTATTTATTATACTTATGTTATGTAATTTGGTATTTTCAGGCTTTAATGATAGTTGGTTAAGATCATAAAACTTTAATACAAAAGTAAAAAACAAAAAGGGAAATTCTGTTTTGTTTTTCTTTTAATTAGTCATATTGTTATCCATTTTCCTTCCTAATTATATAATTTTTTATTTTTGTAATATGTCAAAATAATAATTTAGCTGAACTATAAAACCATTCACCGTAAATAATAAATAAAAACAAATCATTGAAAAAAACAAATAAAATATGTTTTCTGTAAGTAAAAATAACAGACTTTATCTTGTTTAAATTTAACTATGTTATTTACATATCATTGGAAAAGAAAGTTTTTTTTAAAGGAAACGCAAAATAAAAAAATATGTGTAGGAGTAAATTAGGTATAGCTCTGGCGCCTTTTCAGTTGTAAAATTTTTTAAATCAAAATAATATTTAAACAATTTTTTTTTATTAGATAACGTATATCTGTATTATATATTAGGTAAAAATGTTTTATATACGCATAATTTTTTTTTTTTGGTTTTTTGAAAATCATTTCCATGGTTATGATTTCTTATTCTTATTTTCTTTTTTAATATTCTGTATATTTTGTAAATTTTGTTTTGAATAAACAACATAGTTATAGACAGGGAAGAGATATTTATACATTATATGGAAGCAGAAGTGATTTAATCTGTAATTTTTATAATTTTCTACAAAAAAATTTGAAGAATCAATTAAGTATTTTTTATGAACATAAAATTTATAATTTTTTTTTAATATTTCATCTTAAATTTATATTTGAGTTTTGATTTTGTAATTTTTTTATTTATTATTTTTATCTTGATACCGTCTTGATAAGAAGAACCAATTAATTTTAAACATTTTTGGGTTCAGAAGTATAATTGAAAAAAAATCCAGATTTAATTATTATGGTCAACCATTGTATTTCTATTTCTGTTTCTTTACGTTAACATGAAGATACGATTAATGTAATTGCATTTATAAGGCCTTTAAAAGCAGAAAATAAATTTTTTGAAAAACGAATATGTTCAGGTATATTAACATTGTTCTCATTCCCAATATTCAATTGCCTCAAAAGTTGATTTTGAAAACTTACGCCCTTATTGCTTATTAGGGTATCTTAACCAGTACACTATGTTTTAATAAGATGGAAAAAAGAAACTAGTCTTTTTGTTATGTAGGTTAAGAAAAACCTCATTTAATACTTAAATAGTTAAATTTCATATAACATTAACCTTTTGTCAACAAAATTAATCTCAATTAAGAGATTATATACAATTTTTTATTTATTTTTTTTTTTCATTGAAATAATCTCTATCGTAAACTTCAACAATATTTCAACAAAACGTTTTTTTTTTTTTTTTGATCAGGTACATGTACCCGTACATATACTTTTTCTTAATTTCACTTAAAGAAATTATCTGGAAAATAAAAAAGAAAACACACTTTTATTGCTCTTGTTATAGAAAGCACTTAAAAATAATCTTGTTTTTTTAGCTTTTTTTTTTTTTTTAATGAAAATACATTTTTTTTTTATACAAGGGTTAAATTATCAAAAAAAAAAAAAGTAACATATTTTTTATGGGATTTTAATCGAGTCTCATACAAAATAAAAAAAAAAAAATCTCATAAAAATATTCACTTTTTTTCTTTTTTTTTTGTATTTAAACAACAAAAGGATAAAAAGTGTCCTTTTTAAGAGTAACAAGATTATTAAATCCTTTCATCGTTGTTTTCCTTTTCTTTTAAAAAATTCGAATAAAAATTGTTTTGATGATATTTTGTTTGATAAGTGTAATAGATTTCAATATTGTTTTCATAAGTTGTCATGAAAAAAAAAATTTTTTTTTATATATACATTTTTTTATGGTTTATTTTATGTTTTTAGCTTAAGGAAAAATCTTATACTAAAAAAAAAAAAAAACAATTTAGAAGTTTATCAAAATTATTTTCGCTTCTTTTAGTAAATTAAAATTGAAAATGTTTTCTTTAAAAGAATCATGAAAGATTTTTGTAACAAATCATGAATTAGCTAAATTTAATGCTGATGGAAGAAACTGCTTTTTTTTAAACAAGTGATTCCTGAAGTGAAACAATAATTACTAGGTTTGGATGAAAAAAAAAGTAGACTAATAAGTAATAATGTAATAATATGTAAAGTTGTATATTCCTACAACTACAATTAATATTGTACTAATAGGTTTATTTAGAAGAAATAGCATATGATTTCTTTATTGAAATAAGTAAGGAATGATAATTAGAAAACAATGAGGTCAATTTAGCTAGTCGCGCCACCTCACCATAATTTTTTTTCTGTCACCTCACATTTTTGAAATAAGCTAGTCACAAATACGAAGTGAAACTTCACTGCGCCAACATCGTAATTCACACACAAATCTCTTGCTCTAACCTTTAGTTTCGATAATTTGACAAGAAAAAATTAAATAAATAAATAAAAAAAAACTAAAAATGAGTAATTTTTATTTTCCTATTTTTTTTAATAAATAATTTTTTGAATTTTTCATAAATAAATAAGTTTAAAATTTTTTTTAAATTTTTCTTATATTTTTCCCAGTTTTTCTTATTTTTTATACTAGTCACCCATTAAATTGCAAGTGAGAGAAATATCATTTTTTGTGAAAGAAAATGCGCGCGTGACTATCAAAATATGGTATCTCTCACTTTTCGTGACAAATTTAGCGTTTTTGCGATTAGCTAAATACCGATTTTACTGTCGCGCTGGTGGCGCGACTTGCTAAATTAAATATAAATAAAATTTTCATCTGCCATTTCCAAAACTATGTGTCCACGTCCCTAGCGCCAAGGCGGTACATTTTTATCACCAATTCACTTCAAGGCAATAAATTACCAAGAAAATTTTACCATCACTTTCATATATATGCTAATATAAGAGAAGCAGGTTCAGTACGAAACATGAAACAGAAAATTAAAATAAATCACCCACGCGACCCTTCAATCAAGCGTTAGAAGAGAAAAAAAAGACAAAAGGAATTTAAAAAATAAATATTGAAAACCAAGATCAAGTCTCTTTTAACAGATCACGTAAATAATTTTTTTAATGGAGAATAGATTAGAAGAAAACAGATAAAAAAGATAAAAATAAAAAGAAGGAAGAGTTAGTGCAAAATACCCCACTACTTCCTCAGGCGTCAACTAAAACATTTCATTAAGATTCAAAATTATCATAAAAACATTACTCAATTTACAATATTCAGCATACAATAACCTATCGGCTTCATTTCTTCTTCATCGTCGGTTTCCATGATCAAACAAAAACATAAAACAAAAAATAAAAAATAAAGAGAAAAAAAATTAAAAATGTCTTTAATCTACCACTTCATTTTGATTCGGACATAGAGTAAACTTTAAACTTAACTTGAAAAAAAAAAGAAGAAATTTCAACATTGTTTTCCTGCTTTTTATAATCAGCTAAAAATTTGTAATCCTATGTATACAATACAGTGTATATAAGGGAATGATTTTTAAACAAAAGTTTTTCAATAGCATCCTTAAAACATTTTTTTTTTGATTCATCGATGCAATCTTATGGTTTTATATTTTTGATATTACAGATAGGGTACCATGGCCTTAATCTGGAAATGAAAAATGTATTCATAATCCTGCATATTTTTTGTTTCTACAATGCAACTTAACATCATTTTCTTCATAGAAGCAAAATAAAGTGCTTGCTTTTTATTACACGATTGCTTTCAATCTATATAATCTTAATTCCATATTTTGTGTCTGTGAACGCAAATGTGTATTATATTTCGGTATCTATTTAAAATAATGCTTAATATCCTTGGTAACATATTAAATTTTTTTTAAACAGTCATTGTCGCATAGATATTAAGCTTCGGAGAGTATAACATAAAAAAAAAAATTCTACAAAATGCATTACTATTTGCAACCTTATCAAATGTTAAGAAATACTTACTACTTAATAATCTGAAATGAAAATTTTCTTCAAAGATTTATTAGAATGTAAATGTTTATTCACAAATCATGTAATTGGTATAAGTATAACTATAAAATACACTATGGATTTTGTTGTACATAATATAAAATGTTTTAAACTTGAAATTGTTCAATAAATATTCTTAACTAATGTAGAAAAAGTATATTATGTATTTTGTGACCATAAATTTACTTTTCATCGCTTTGCATTGAAGCATGGCATAACAAGGATTATTCATATCAAGGGTCAAAAACGTGTGGTTTCAATTTTATTAATAGACAATAAAATTTATCTTAAAGTAGAATTAACTTTTCAAAATAAAAATACCGGCATTAAAAGACTCTACTGAAATTTCTCCAATTTTTAAACAATAAATATAATAAATCAACTTTTGGTAAAAGAAAATGTCAGAAATATAAATAGAAAGTATTCCGGTATTAAAGCGTTAAAAAATATAAAATAAAAACTTTGAAGACTCAAAATTAAAATTCAATATTAGATTTATTTTTGAGATTTAGATGAGCATCTAGCTTTATATATACATCACTGGCCTTGTAAAAAATGATTTTTGTTTAAATTTTAACAGATCGAAATTTAAATCCATCTTTTTTTTTAATCCGCAGAACGAGAAACCCCTATTTTAACATGATTTCTACTTTCTATTCGACGAAACTATTGAGTCTTCTGTCCTTTAGCTCTCTTTGAGAACAATAGAAGAAATAAGTTTGTTAAGTTATTTTCAGTTATTATATATTTTTATTTCGTAGCGAAAAATTATTATTTTTAGTACAATATTTTTTAAGTAGATAATATTATATAATAATAAATTAATATAAAGTTAAATTAAGTTTTACCACAGTCGACATTTATGTAAAGGATTCATTGGTGAATCTATTGGGCAGTTGTAAACTCGACTAAATTCTTCAAAATTTTGTAAAGTGCCTATAACTCGAAATTTTCCCGGGCAATGAAAATCCGTTCCAAGTCTATGTAAAATACCTAAAAAATCAATTGTAAATTTTTTATTAGCTTATTTTGAATATGGACCAAAATTACTAATCCGTCGAGCATCGAAAAAACATAAGTATTTTAGTAAAAATAAAATATTTACCTTCGGGTCTAACATTTCCGCACCAGCTCTGTGCAAATCCGACAAAAAATAATTTCTCATCTGTTAGATCTAAATTTGGTAATTTTTCATTTTCTAATTCATCAAAATTTGCATTTTTCAGCCATTTCTTATAAATTGAAAATGCTTGTCGTAATCCACCATTATCAGCTATATTTTCACCTTTTGATGATTCACCCGTTAAAGATTTTCCATAATATGTAAAGTTATTATATTGTTCAACAAAGCATTTTGTTTTTTCGCGAAAATGTTCAATAGAATTATTGCTCCACCACATTCTCATATTGCCTAAAAAATAATATTGGATTATAATATTCCAAATAAGGTTTCCTTTATTATTATTCAAATATCTTCGTTGGAACAAAAACCGATTACAAATTATTAATTATCCCAACTCACCATTGAAATCAAATTCTCTGCCTGTATCATCAAATCCATGTGTTAGTTCATGTCCAATGAAAGCACCAATTGCTCCATACTTTAAAGCTGAAATAAATGGTATAAAAATTTAAGTGAGTAATAGAAGAAAATTTGTAAAAATAGGGCTCCTAATTCTATAATAAATTATATATA
Source organism: Hybos culiciformis (assembly GCA_964007475.1). NCBI lineage: Eukaryota > Metazoa > Arthropoda > Insecta > Diptera > Hybotidae > Hybos > Hybos culiciformis. The sequence goes on along the minus strand of OZ023273.1, from coordinate 36,294,037 downwards.
TATTTTATTCATATTCTTTTGGATTCGAGACTGACACTTGATTTCCAAACTTTTTTAAGAATAAATCAAAAAAAAAAACACAATTTTATGTATTGCGAATGTTTTCCTCATAAAGCTAATCTATATTATATACGTTGTATAGCGGCGCATATATACATAATAAACATTCTCTATTATTATTGGTTTTTTTTTAATCTGGGTAATTATATGATTTTTTGTCCCAGATAGTTTTTGGATTGCATAAACTTTTGTGCAAAAAAAGGGTATGTATGTATATGATATGATAAACAGAAGTTTTATTTCAGTTCAATAATCTTAATAATTTTCGCCTAGGATTGTATAATTTTTTTTTCATGTTGCAGAAAAATATTGAAAATGAGAAAAATGCACATGTTTATAGTTATAGTATTTATAGTCCTAGCCAACACAAAGGTTTTTTTTTTGTATTTAGCATCAGCCTCATAAAACTATTTCGAACTAAAATAAGGAAAAAAGGTTTATAAATAATTTTACTGTATATACCTCGAGGATAACTCTTATGATAAATAGGTGGCTGTAGTATTCCTGATGGCATAACAATACGATTTTTAGTTTGCTCAAAAAATGCATTTACTATTGCAGGTATTATTGGCCATTCATTTTCATCTACTGAAGATTTTAAACGTTTGAATTCTTTTGATTTCTCAAATTTAGTTAAAATTAAATAATTTTCAAAATATTTTTCAGTATCCAAATTAATGCCATCATAATAAATTTTTAATTTTTCTTTATCAATTACAAAATCCGGATAACCGACAGCCAATATTGTATTGTTAACTTTAAGTTCAGCTTCAATTTTTGTTTTACTATCAATCCAATTTAATTGGTTTAAATTATTTAAAAATTCATCAAGAATTTCTTCAGTTAATTTAATTACGTCATTTTTAGCATTCTCATCCAAACCGGTTGCTTTGATATACATTGAGGCTGCGAGCCATCCCAAATTATTATTAGTTTGTTTAACACATTGCTTCCATCTTATTTCACCTTCTTTTTGGCCTGTGAATGCTTCTTCAAATACTTGCAAAGCTGAAGTGAAACGTTCATCCAGCAATTGAATTAATTCTTTTACACTTTGCCAAACAACGTAATTCGTTATAGTTTTAATGTCAGATTTATTTATAAATTGTATATATTCATCTAATGAAATTATTCCAAATAAAACAATTTTCTGATCTAAATTCACTTTTTCACCATAAATTGAATTAAAATATTGACTCCAATCGAAAGTTGAATAATTTTTAATTAATTCTTCTAAACTGGTTTCAAAATAAATATCAGTCAGTTCTACATCACTCATACTTGTAAGTGTAAAATTTAATAAATCAATTTCAAAATTAATTATTTCTGTAGAAATTTCTTCACATTTTTCCAATTCAACATCCAAAAGATTTAAAATGGTAATTAATAAATTTTTATATGCATTGAAGTGAATAATATTTTCTTGGTTTAAATAATCTTCACGTGTAGATAATCCATATGATGGTCCTTCCAGATAAATTGTATAATTTTTCGAATTAGCTAAATCAACTTCTGTTGCAATTGGAAAAAGAGATTTATGACCATAATGCAATTGTTTTGCCAACATATCAATTAAATTAAAATTTTTTTCAGACCAATTATCATCTAAAGCTGGCCATCCACCCAATAAATCTATGAAATTTAATAATGGTTGAGAAGATCTTTCATTAATTTTCTTTGTATCACTACAACTTTTATAAAATTTTTTTGTCTCATATTCTAAACTATTATCAGCATTCAAATTTGCTAGTAACTCTTTTAATGTAGCCTCAATATTTGTACTAAGAAGTGAAAAAACATTATTCTCTGATGAATCCTTTGGTATGGGATGAAATGAATCCCAATTACCTAGAAAATATAAATAATGGTTATAAACTTACACTTATGTAAAATGATAGTTTTATCTTGCTGTTATTCACAATTTTTTTTTTGTATACAGTACATAAACATACTATTGTACATATTTTTTTGACAGACAGCAGTAAAAAAATTTTAATAATATAAATTTTTTGCAAATTTTTTAATTTTGTTTTTTTATTGCTTTATGTTTATATAAATTATTATTTTATTATTATTTTCCCATAATTTGAAAAAATATCTTTCGTAAGTTTTACTGTTTAAAAATTTACTGGATCTGGATTCAATTCTGTATTCAGTTAGGTTTCAGAAAACATTGTACAGCTATAGTATTACAGCTATTATTCTAGCCTTTAATGTTGCTGTGTAAAAGGCTTGCAACTTTCCAGTAGATCTTTGCTGTATCTGAGCATGTTCTTATTTTCACCCTCCAAAAATTTCATTAATATAATCCTAAAACTCTCAGTTCAAAATCAAAACTTCAGAAATGAAATATATACTTTTTAAGTTTTTCTGATATCACTATGAAAAAAAATCCTTACCACGTTCAGTTTCAAATTACAAAATCTTGTCCTTCTCATAGGTATCTAATCAAAAATAATAACATTATACATAAACATTCTTTTTATCTTCAATTTAATTTTTTTTCTGCTTACCGAACATTTTTTTTTTGCTGCAAAGTTACTTAAACTTTAAAACAAAAAAAAAAATAAAAACATGTACATATGCTTTCCAATTTTCATCATAATGCTTTTGTTTAACCAAAATGAAAAAATATTGTTGATTGCCAAATAAATCAAAATTTTATATTAGAAAAAGGAGAAACATTTTTTTGAGGTTTTAATTAATTAAAATATTTGGAGGAGTATTTTAAAAAAAAATTAAGTGATTGAAAGTGAATGAAAAATCAAGGAAATAAAAATGTTCACACCACATTTTTGGAAAATTTTGTTTGCTAGGTTATCGTTATTAATTAAGTTAACATTGTTATTGCCAATTGAATTTAAGTGAAAAATAGTTATTAAGTGAAAAGACTTCTAGCTTTAAAATTATTTCGTGTTTATGTCGGTCAAAAATTGGAAGAATTAAAGAAACGTTATGTATTTTTGCTTAAAGGAACAATATTCGTGTATAGAGTAAAAAATGAAAAAAATATTAATACTTTTGTACAAGCAAATAAGCAGTATTTCTGTTAAATCAAGAATTGAAAGTCTGACCCTTCTAAAATTTTTTTTTTATGAAAACTTACACTATCTTTTGTCAATCTATTTGAATCGTTTCTTTTTTAAAACTTATTCAAATTCCATTTATCAATTTTTTTTTTGTGAATATGTTGGGTCTGTTTTTTAAATATAAAAAAGTTTCCGCATCGTTTCACTCGTTTCATTCTATTTAATGTTGTTTAAGAATAATTCTTTATTATATGTATATACCTATAACATTTGAGAAATTAAACTTAACGAACTAAACATCGTAAAATAAGACTAAAAATAAGAAAACTTCTAAATGATAATCTTTTTCAAAAAAACTTGAAAAACTTTTTAATACGGTATAAATTATTTGTCAATCATATCGACTTAATATAAAAAGAAATTTAAGAACTTAAATAAATATGTGTGATAATATATTTGATATATACTATAAATAAATAAATAAATAATAATTACCACAGGAATATTCATAAAAATCTTCACACGGATCTATTGATAAATTCATGTACATAAATCTACTAATAAATTTATCACCCATTTGATTTAATAATAATTCTGATTCATTATCATTTGATATTTTTATATTATTTAAAATAAAATTCTGTTCAACTTCATTATTTATTTCTATTTCAATGTTATTAACATTAGTTTTCGAATTGGCGGGAAAGCATATTATAATGTTTATTACCAAAATTATACTAATTATTATTAATTCAATTTTTCTTATCATATTTCTATTTAGAAAAATATAAATATGTAATTATTATTATTATTATTTTTTTAAATATAATAATCAAAATTATTTAATTATATTATAATGGTTTTGAAAAGAAAAATGATTATCGCAAGTGTTTGATCACTCAGCACGTCGTATTTATTACTAAAATAATATAATAAATATTACTATACAATTATTATTATTTTTTTTCAAATTAATTTTAGTACGAGATAATTTATGACAATTAAAAAAAACAAGAATAAAAATGCCGCCTGAGTTTAAAAACATTTATTATTATATTTCTAATTTTGGTGAATCATTATTAATTAAAATGAATTGTCTTAGGTTAAAAAAAATACAAATTTCTATTATTTAAAGAAGAGAAATGTTGACTTAGGATTACATTATGTATTATTATTTCACTTAATCTGTTAGTGCTTAAAACATTTACATAATGTATTGTATAAGTACAAGAAATAATATTATAATATGTACAACATTAATATTATCATTTTTTACAATCAACTTATATGTGGCATGAAAAGTTTTCATCTCCGTTCTGTAAAAATTCACGGAAATAAGTTTTTTTTTAATTACATATTGTGAATTTATTAATAATTATCTGTTAGATTAACAAGTTTCAATTTATCAAAAAATATAAACTCTATTTTTTAGAATGTGTACAACACACATTAATGACGTTTGTTGAAAACATTCATTTATCATTTTTTATTTTCTCTGGAGAATCTATTTGAATTAATTAAGCTTATCAATTAAAAATTATGCTCAAAGTGTGTAATTGTGCACTTTAAATTTATTTTTTTTAAAAAAATTTAAAAATAAAGTGAATATATTTAAAATTGCTTGTTTTGTTTATGCAATTCTTGTTTACTAACTAAAACTAAATAAAGCAACATAAGATGATTTTTAAGATACTTAATTTAAAATGAGTTACTATATAATGTCAATATAAAAACAATTAAATAAATAAATAATTATGGGTGGAAGAACATTAATACATGTATAAATATAATTTATAAATGTGCGTACATGTGCAATACAAATTTATGTAAATTGTCTTTAAAATGTTCTTAGTATTATTTTTGTTAGACTAGGTTATTTCAATTTAATTTAAAATTTAAAGTATATTTTTAAATTTGTTATCTACGTAAGTTTTGATGAAATATTTTATGTACAAGATGATCTTATCTTAAATTCTATTTTGAAAATTGGTAAAAAGACATTAAAAGTGATGTGGCTTAGAGAACATTATGGAGGAAAAATCATTTTTCGCATTTTTATTTTGTGTGCTTGTAAAGGCATCGGAATTCCGAATATAGAACATTCAAATTTTTGGAATCCTTTATGTCATTACTCGATGTATTATTTTTTTTCTTATGTTTAGTAACAGAGTTTAGTTAATTGATCTCTGATATTACTTAATTTAGAATTTAGAATGTTACGTTGAAAATTTATAATTTTCCAATAAGTATAATTAATTAAGTTTTAAAAATCGACAATTTACAAACTTTTGCTGATGCTGATGTTTTTATTAATTTGGATTTAATTTTAGAAAGAGTAAGAGTAATGAACAAAAAGAATGCAATAGATTCCATTACAAAATTTATTTTTTGTTGGAGTGTCAGGTGCATAATGCAAATTATAATTATTTAAGATTAAGAAATGTTTTCACTTTAAATTTCTGTTAACATTTTTTTTGTGCGAATAATTTGCAAAACGCGAGGTAAATTTTAAAATATAAAAAAATATTTTAAAAGCCATTATTACTTTGAAGAAGATCAGATGTAAATAAAATTTTACTACATTATTGCAATTTTTATTAATTTTATTTTGTTTTTATTATTTTTGAATATTTTATGACAAAATTTTATTTCTTTCGTTTCAAACAAAAAAAAAAACACCGAATGATAAAATATTTTATATATATATTTGCATTTCAAAATATGATTTTTATGTAAACAACACAGCAACGTGTTGTGTGCTCAGAATGAAAATAAAAAATAATAATAATAATAATAGCTATAAAATATTTTTTTTTGTATTTATTATAATGAACAGCATTTCCACTTTAAAATCAACTTTTTTTTTATATTAAAGCCTATTTATAATTTTCATCTGAGTCGATTTGAGAAAATATTAGTTAAATCGAACATTTTGTATCTCACTCCGTTTGTAATAAAAATCTTGTCATAATATATATTATATATTATTATTATATTATATATTATTCTGGTTCGCAGAGTTTTGATTTGTAATTTTTCTAGACTCTGAATTTCCAATTTTCGAATGTTCATTATCTACTGATAATATCTTGAACTTTTATCAATATCGACCCGTCGTTGGAAATGGGAATGAAAAATTGATTTAAAATTTACATTACTATATCTTCATGGATATTTTTCTTGATGGAGTAAAGACTAACAATTATTTTCAAATTTAAGCCATATACAATTTCAGTTTGTATTTCACAAAAGAAAGTATTTTTCAATAAATTTCTGATTCCTAAAGAGAATGACATTAATATCAGAATTGATTCCATTTTTTTTTTTAATATGCTTAAAGCAAAGGTAAAAATCGTTGATAATTTTGTTAATATCTGCAATATATACTTTGTCATCAAATGTTGTATAAACGTCCAAAATGACTATCAATTCTTTTAAATTGTTTTGATTCAGAAACCATTTTAGGAGATAAACAATTCAGTAATAGCTCTGTTTTTTAATTAAAATTCAAGATAAAGTGTATATTCTAACTTTTTATTCATATGCAGAAGGCAATCGCCGAAAAGCAACTTAGATTAACTACAGTACACAGCGATTGACGGTTTGGACACATCTGATTAATATAGGGAATGAATTGTAGCATGTTCGAATCAAAAGTTCTTAATGTGTATTAACAATTTTATAGCTCTTTTTTTCCTGAAAGACTTTTGTAAATTGTTTGTCACTGCGATGATGGAAATGCCCATTACATATTTCGATGTTGTAAAATGCTTATCAAAATACAATTTTTTTTTCCATTTTTAAATAAAAATTCCTTCATGATGGTTATAAATTTTTTTTTGTCCATGTTTTATTTTGTATGAAATTCATACAATAAAACAATAATATTATTTTTGTTGACATTGAGGCCTTGTTTTAAATATTTATAAAATAGTAAAACTTAACTAAAAATAACTATCTTTTTATTGTTCTTTTTTTTTTGGAATTTAAATTATATTTTCATTTAAATTGCTTTCACTGCAGTCTCGAACATTAAATAATTTGCTTGTGAAATTATTATTTGGAGAATATGTTCAAAACTGCGAAAATTAACAAAATAAAAAATAAGTTTAAAATTTTGTTCCTCTTTAATAATCAAAAAAAAAAAAACCCGAAATGAGAGTAGAATATTAAATTTAAAGTAAAATATATTGGTTCAGGAAAATCGATTAATACAAAAAAAAATTTTTTAAATAAATTAAATTCTTTAAAATTTTTAAAACTTATTTTCTTATTTAGAAAACATGTACACAGAAAATTTTCTGCTTCTGTTCAATTGCAACTATTTATGTAAATTTGTAATAAAATAAATCGTGATCATGATTATATATATATATGTATATATATTTATCTACTATTTTTTCCGAAAGCATTATGTTTAAATTTTCTATTTAGAATTTTTCTTTAGGTACATAATTTAAATAGATATATGTATTTATTTTTATTCTATTTTATTAAAAAAAAACTCGAAATGCAGAAAATCGTTTTCTTTATCATATGAATAATATCTCGACTGAATCTCAATGGTACAAGCATTCTTTGGATATTTAAAAAAAAAATATTTTTTTCAAAAAAAAAAATCATCTTCATCGTTAATTGAGAAAATATATGCTACAAAAATATGTTGCTCAATAGTATTTTGTCTTTAAAATGCTCAAGAGTATGGTTCAAATCCAGGAAGAAAAAACATCCATTCAGACATGACAGTTCCGGAACTGCTCAATAATGGTCACATTTGCCAAAATACTTGAAGCCAATATATAAATGTTAGTATTATAATAAATTGTCTGATTTTGAAATTAAGCGTTCTGGACATGGGCTTATAAATATAATGATAAAAACTGCACCAATCAAACTTAATTAACAGATTTTTTCACATACCTACAAACAAGCATCTTAGTATTTAAGATGTCTATTGGAAAATAATATTTCCATTTCTTTAAAAATTAAGAAGAGCATACGTTGACAAGATTTAAAGTGAAATGATAGTGTTCCAATCTGTATCGAACACAGTTGTTTTTATGGGCTTTTTTTTATTCACACATTTCTATTTTTGCAGTATTTGATAATATTATCCAAATAAAAATTGTAGAAATAGAAAAAAAAAATTTGATGTGCGATTTTACATAAATATCTTATTTGTAAACAACAAATCTATATGTATATTTTTTTTTATTATATTTCATTTAAAATAAAACTTTATTAGTTTAAAGTTTTAAATAAAAAGTGTTTTAGCGTAGGTATTTCATTTACACCTGAGCACGAAATGTTTTACATAATAAGCCAAATTGAAAAAATAAATAGGATTTCTACATAAAGTAACTTTTATATTTGTTTTTGTTTTTTTTTTTTTTTTTTATTACTTTTTCTGAATACAAAATTAAGTTATTCCATTTTATTCATACAGACGTAAACATAAACATTTGTAGTTGTAGGGCTTATTTATCATATAACAATTCATTTTATTTAAGTTTAATCAGTTCAAAATTTTTGTTACTTATTTATTGAATATAACACGAATCTAACGCCCAAAAATTATCTAAACAAATCTTTTTTAATGTGAATTTCATCCTTAATATTTCAATTCGCTAACGGATTAAAGATAATCTAGCCAGCCTAAATAAAGTTCAAAAATTAACCGAAACGTTGGCTTTAATTAAATAACACTTATCACATTATTTGTGAGTAATTTTTCGCAGTCACACAAAAACTAAGAAATACTGATGTCCACATACCAAGTGTACAACAGAAATAATAGATGTAGAGGTGGTATTTGTGCCCAATCATACATTTTATGTGGACAATTTTCCATTATCTCAAACTTATTTTTTTTTAAATTTATTTCTCAATTCAACATTATAAATTACAATTTCTTATACTTAGAAGTTTAGATTTTAATTTGATCCGTACAGCTATATATTTTTTCTTACTATTTAAGATTTACTACATTATTATTCTAAGGAAAATTTGAAAAAAACCTATAAAACTTATAATTATTTTTTCAATTCAATAAAACAAACATAAAAATTATAATTGTATTTATTTAATGAATTGTAAACAATTTAGAAAATCAGACTAAAAATACTTCGTTCTCACAAAAACATACTCTAACCTTTAAGAATATATTTCTGAACAATATCATATAAGAGGACAATGAACTAAAAATATCTTAACTTTTATGCTAACTTTACTGTATTAACAAATATTTAAAACCACAGTAATGTTTGATTTCAATTTAACCCAAGGGAATTATATTTCTGTTTTAATTCAATATACATATATATACTTATGACTTCCACATAAGAGGACCTTAGTGTTAAATATCATTGTTTTCATGTCATAATTGTGTTTGTTATTTACAATTAATGTGCATGCATAGTCAAATTTAACATTATAATTGAAAAACAAAAAAAATGTTTTAGCAAAATGAAAACAATACAAAGAAATATTTTCATTATAGAAAGACTAGAAATTAACTATCGTCGTATAATTGTGTCTTCCACACACCCCAATGATATCAAATAATTTTAAGTTTGATCCTCAATAGTTTTCTGACTTTACACATTGTTCAACCTTTTATTTGATTTTTTTTTTTGACATAGATAGAATGTAAACGCAGGGAAAAATAAATTATCGAAATACAAAAATTTCATAAAACAAATGAATCCAAAATCCAATATTTGTAAATATACTTTATTTTACCAAAATGAAGCCTTTTCAGTCAATGAATTAATTTGGAAAATATTTTTGCATAGGTAAATTTTCGATGGTTTATCACAACAAGCTCTGGGTGATAGTAAATTTTTGTGTAAGAATCATTTTGTGGGAGTTATTATGAAAAATGTAGTGGTGTTGTTCAAAACATATTATTAATTTTGTTATTTTATTATTTTTAATAATTTGAAAAATTGTCTGGAGCAATACAAGCACTTTTTGAAACTAAAGAATTGCAGAATTTCACACGACAATTTTTAGAATAATTATTTTTTTTATTTCCTTCCGACGGAAAAATGTCGATTATGTAAAATTAAAAATAGTATTTAAGTTAAGAAATATCACTGTTTTACTCAAGTATATTTAATTCCAAGACATAATTTTTCATCTAATTCGGGTTAAAAAAAATTTACAGAAACAATCAATATAAAATTAAGTCTAGGATTTCAATTTATGTCAAAAGAAGCTTACAACTTAGCCAATTATACTATTTTGTTTAACTGCGGTTGAACAAAACAACTGCGGTTTATAAGATGTTATTGATAATTCAAAAAAAGGTTTTGACAATTCATTCAATCATATGTAAAAAGATAATGACAAAAGAAGATTGCAAACGTCCCTTCATCAACGGAATAATTAACCATATATTGAAATATTTGTAGTTGTAGATATTACAAAAATATAATCTAATTGAGCAGATTTGAGATTATTTTGCAATAATGATGTCCACTAGGATGGTTTTTTTTTTATTTATGGGATTAGTTGTATTTTTTTATTACAAATCTAAATCTATACTTTTTCATATAGAAACTTAAATTACAACTATTGTTTCAATTTATTTATTGCACATAAAAAACTATAGACATCATTGACTATTGAAAATTGCAAATTACTTTGGATAATTGGAGTAATTTAGGTTACTTTATATATTCTATAATGATGGCGTAAAAATAGATGGTTTTTTTTTTGCAACAATAATGTTGTGTGCCAAAATAAACGCATATTTTACATTTAGGAATTGTTTACTTTTTCTACATACATACATGATAGTACTCAATAAAATTTTAAAAGGATAAATTACACTTTTTAAAATCATAAAATATATTTTAGGTTCAGTTATAAATAAATTTGAAATTAGTTTTTGTTTAGAAATTTCGTTAATTTTATATTTATTGAGGTATAAAAATTTAATGCAAAACATCACAAATGTAGTTCCGTCTATAGTTTCCTATAGTTTATATAATTGACAAAACAAAATATATAATAGAAAATAAAAAAATTGTATCATTTTAAAGTATTTATACCGATCGATTATAAAAAACTATTCATTTGAAATAAATTTGATGAATGAATTTTAAACAAAAAGATTTTGAAAATAAACCGGTCTAATTTTTTTGATTTTTAAATAGAGTAAAAATATAGATTTTTTTTTTCAATATGCTTTATTAGACAATTGAAAAACGTGATAAATCCTCAATAATTGTATATTTTAGCAAGTATAAAAGAAAAAATTTTGAATAGAGTTTAGAATCGCTTTTATGACAACTATATTTTGTCACGTTAAAACTTTTTTTTTCTAAAATTGTTTCTCTAAAAATATTTTATATTTTGTGTATAGAATATTGCACCTGGCGAAATAAAAACTACAAAAAAAAAAATAGTCAAATTTAATTACTGCATAACCTAAGAGTAGGGAGTGCAATACTTGAACGAAAAATTGATACCGGTATTTCGGTTATTAAAAATTTCAATACCGGAATTTCGGTATTCAATACCGAAACCAACATCTATTAAGAAAAAAATTTAAACTAAAATTTTAATAAAGTTATTCATTCTACTATTATTTTAATTTGTTTTAAATTTCTTTAAAAATTTTTTTAAGTCATGAAAAAATTATTTTTTAATTTTTTTTGATATTTTATCAAAAAACACGTATTTTTGGTTTCCTGATAACTAAGAAATTAATACCGAAATTGTGCTTTAATACCGGTACTGAATACCGGAAGATATACTTGCGGGATCCCGGTTTTCGAGGTCCCGGTATTGCACTCGCTACCTAGGAGTCATTTTTTCGGTCTATGCATTATAAATCTTATATTTATTTATATAGAAATTTATTTCGAATCTAATAGTAGATACAGAATAAGATAATAGATAATAGTTAGAACTTTTCGAATTAATTTATGTATTTTTAAGATACCTTGGTCACAACCAGAAGCTAAACATATTTTTTAGGTTTTTTCAATCCAATTTTTATATCTAAGTATGTACAATTTAGTCATAAACTATATAAACTATATAGTCCGAATCCTTGGAAAAAATTTGAGTGTGACCAGGTTTTAAGTTACTCTAACCGAATAAAGACTAAAAAAAATCTACTGTTTAGGATTCGAGAGGTAATAATCCTAAATCAGCGAATTGTCTGAATAATTATCATATATATAAAATTTTTATATACTCTAAAATTACTAAAAAGTGTGCATATATTTTCATTAAATGAATTGAAATCGATTAGGTATTTAGTTCATTTGTAATAAGCATTTTAAAAAAAATTTTTTTGAATTTTAATGGAAAACTGGTTAAAAAAGCTTGCTTGAAAAACTTTGCGATGGCATTTCTGATATCATCACTACTTCATGTTGACAAATTTCTGTAGATTATATTAAAAAAAAAATCACTGCAATAGTTTTGCCAACGAGCTTTCTAAAATAAACAATTTCAGAATTATTCAAATATAAATTATTTATTTATTTATTTATTTTTTTTTTAGTTTTTTTTATTTTCACTTTATTTTAATTTAAAAACTTTAAATTTCATTGAAATTTAATATTCTTTCATTAAAGTTTTTCGATTCAGAATGTACCTACATTTTGTTTTAACGATGGCCCTCCCAAAAAAGTTATTTTAATAATGCATGATAGTTTTTAATCTAAAATTTTTCGAAAAAAAATAAAAAATTTCAAGAGAATCATTATAAAGAGAAAAAATATTTATACAAAGTAATTAATGACGCGGGTCGTCCTTTTAGTCTGTGATTAAACATCATTATTTTTAATTTAAAGATAAAAGAAAAAAGGTTTTCTTATTTATACACACACTAACTTAATTTTTGTGATAAAAAATAAAATAAAATGGAATTTTAGTTCTATTCATAGTCAGAAATTTAAGGAATTATAGTCAAAGTATATTTCACTTATTTTAGGGGAATAGTTTAACTGAAAAATTTTAATTTTATTTGTTTCTTCAAACATTGCAATATGAAAAGTTAGAATAATATGATTTGTTATTTAATTAAGTTCAAAGCATGGAAATTATGAGTGTAATTTATAAATAATTTAACTGTTTTATAACTTCTATTTACAGATTTTCAAAAAAATATTATTGCACTTTAAAGTTTTTGTCTAATTCTAGCATTAAAAGTTATACATTAGTATGTAAAATTTAATACTTAATTTATTAATAACTAAACAATTTTTTTGTAAATTCTCGAATTGAAATAATTTTTAGATTTTGTCAGAATGTGATGTAATATAAAATATAATGTTTTTGATAATATAAAAATAAGTAAAAAACGAGTTTTCAAACAAAACTGAGGCCTTCAAGCCGCATGAAAAAGTAGAAAATAAATTTTTTCTTCACACACAGAGGTGGACTCTGATTTTTTGATTGGGACATTTCAATAAGTGATTTGATTCATGAAGAGAAAGAATATTCAAGAGAAATGTCAGACAGACAAATTCGAGTACGAGTTAATTATAATTGCGGCCTCAAAAATAGATGTTATCAGCAATCTGATTTCTAAAATAAGTATCAATTCATCATAATGAAGAAAGCTTTTATATCAAATGCAAATGAGGATTTGAAATTGTGAAACAAAAAATTAAATATTTTTTTGAAGTTATTTAGGAAATATCATAATTATAGTTAAATTGTTAACAGTCACTTTGTGTCATTTAACAATTTCAATCTGAACAATACGATTCATAAAATTTAATTTAAAAAAATAATAAAAAAAAAGTTCATAACAATTTTTTTTTTGTTCAGGAAAAGGAGCAGTTTATTGCGAAAGCTAACCAAAGTTAATACACTTTAATTCTGAAATTTAAATTTATATTTTTTAATATAAGCGAAAGTTAATGTTTTGAATATTTTCAATTCATTTATTTTCCTCAGATTAATATTTTACAAAAGATTTACAGTTTAATGTCTGATATTTCCCGTTATAGACCACAATGATGATGTCCTATAATTTTGAATACAACACAATGTGTACCAATTATGGTAAAAAAAAAGGCTGAAAACAAAAAGCTCTGAAAAGATCCGTAATTATATCTTTAATCTTTTTTCTCAATTAAAAAATACTAGAGGGTTTGAATGTGTAAATTAAAAACCAAATAATTACATACATATATTTTGTGTGTAGGAAAATAAAAAGTATACAGAAATATTGGGTCTAGAACTAATTTCACAGTGATAAAGTTCAAAGGAAGGGATAATAGGTCAAAAAGTCGACAAGCCCATAAAAATTTATAGTTCCTATTACATATATTGAAATAGGTCAGAACTAGAACATATGAACTGGTTCTTTATCCCGCAGCCTACTTCTGTTATATACATACTTCTATTAAGTTATTAAATTATTAAAAATGTGTCACCTTGTATATCAAAACATGTCATTTTCAGAATTCCATTTTTCCCCACATTTATGATTTTTTTAAACATAATGTGGAATTTATTACTAAAATCGCCCACAACGAATTTAAAAAACAATGATTTTACCACTCTTACCACTTTCGAAACAGCTCATTTTTTTTTTTTGAAACATTTTTACTAATTAAATTGTTACATAGAAATTATTGTGTAAGTATGAAAAAACTATTCGATTCAATGCTTAATAGTGGGATAGTCAATAATATACAAGATTTCTACATTATTATAATATACATATGTATAAGGGACTGTTCACATATTACGTAACGCTTTTTTGCCGTTTTTTAAATAGTAACAGATCGTAACAAATTCCGAAGACCCCCCCCCCAGAAGAATAACGTAACAAAAGTTAAACACTTTTTAAATTACTTTTTGAACAATTTTTTTATTCGAATAAACAAAACAAAATTCATTATAACTTAAGTTTTTTTTTGCGTGCATTAATATTATATTTAGTGTAATTTTTTTTATAAAAAGGAGGAAATTTGGTTACATAACATTTTTATAAACACCCCCCTCCCCCGCCGTAACAAACCGTAACAAATTTTCAAACCCCCCCCCCCCCCCTAGGCCGTTACGTAATTTGTGAACAGCCCCTAATGTAAAAGCAATTACTTAACTAAAACGTCAATTTAGAAAATAAATTTCGCAAATAAAATAAACTGGTAACTAGCCACAAATATTTTTCAATATTAATTAAGATTATACTTTTAAATTTTGTTTTTAAAATAACAATTTTACCCATTTACGACTAAGTTTTAATTATATTAAAATATCAAATGTAATTTGTTTTTTATTTAGTAAAACTTAAATAAAGACGAAAATTTATATATTTACCCTAATTGGTAAATATTGCCAAACTTTAACATTATACAGGACAGATAGAATATATAATATGAATTCATATGAAATTTTGAACAAAAATAAAAATAAAAAAAAAGATTGTTTTATTTTTTTTGTATAAAATACATTACAATGTTATGTTATTTTATGTAGGAGGAGGTCAATATTATAATAGAGATTTGTTTTTACCATAATGTGTTGTACATAATGTTTATACTTTATATTAATTTAAGTATACAAATTTCTATTACTCATGTTAGAATTTTACATTATTTTAGATTATTTATTGTTTAAAATATTGCGGACATGGAAAAATTTTTAATTTAACTTTAGAGAAAATCTAACATTATTCAACTTTGGGTTCAAATTTCTGAATTTATGATTATATTTATTTCAAGAAATTTCTTTTATTTGTCAAATAAAAATTTCAAGGGTCACTAAAACTTTTGTATTATTTTTATTGTTTTTGCTATGAACCTTAACGCATACGGTTTTTTTGGTTCGAGCTTTTCTTCTCATACGTACGTTATAATATTTGTTCAACTTTATATTGCTTTGTAGGCTCTAAAATAATAATCACAAGCATAAATCTTCATTAGCATTAATAAAATAAAATTTATAATTCTTCTTTCATAAATTTGTTAGTAAAATATCATGTAGGTTTTTTTTTTGAATCCAAATAAATTTGGCATAAACCCCACTGAGGGTTAATGACTTTGTTCTTAAAGATCTCAATTTACAAATTTTATTTTGTATTAATTTTGGTTTTATTTTGTTTAATAACACCTATTTTTTTGTTTTAATTAAATTGTGAAAATTTATATAAGCTTTAAAATAAATAATAATAAAAAACAAATGCCTTTAAAAAATGATTGACCTTAGTATTATTAATTTTATTAACCAATTTCATTTTAATCCTTAATTTAGTCCCATATTCAAAAAAAAACTAAAGAAAAACAATTCTGAAAGTCATACGTCAAATTAGATCCTTTGTGATAAATTTGTCAGTAACAAATATACCTAAATTTTGTTTTTTTTAATTTTTTTTTTTTAAGTATTTTAACAATATAATATTATGTTTATTTTTTTTTCTAACATGTATAAATTTCTTAACATAGAATAATAATATAATTTGGTACTAAGGGAAATCAATTAAATCGATTAACTTTTATAAGAAAATTAATTCAATTTATGATTAAGAATTTCAGATAATTAACATAATTTTAAATGTTTTATGCAATTATTCTGATTAATTAAGTTTTATTATAAAATCTGAGAGAAAATTAAAAATTTTATTTTATTTTATTTTTTATGTTAATTTTTTTTCAATTAAAATTTCTATATAAATAGATAATTATCAAGATGAAAATATCTATTATTCTATTTTAAGTATATAAAATTTGTAATTATATAGTTATTATGTAATTTTAAATTTAATTATAATATGCCTAATGCATAAAAAAAAAATTAAAAATTTAAAGAAAATAATAATAAATATTAATTGCAAAGTCTTTCATTCATGAATTTATGCTGAAATAAGTATTCAATTTCTCTCAAATGACCGCGTTTTTAATATATGGACATCTAGTATTGTCCTTTTAATGTCATCGTATACTATATATTGTCTGTTATTTAAGTATCTTCTATACATATATTTATATATATATACAATATACTATATACAGTATTATCTTTATTGACAGTAATAAAGAACTATAAGTATATATATTTCAAAACAATAAATAAACTTTTTTTATTTTCTTTGAATATTGTTTTTATTTATTAAATTTTTTTGAATATATTTTCAAAATTATTGAAATAGTCCTATTCGATAATATACATTCAAAATTATCTGTTTAAAAACAAACATTATTCTATTTATAATTTATTTTCCTTTATTCAAAAACGATTAAAAAATTTATTTTCAATGAAATTTTTTACTATATCAGTTATGGTTGAATAAGTTACATTTAATTTTGTCAATATATTTTCCGGTCTGCAGAATCCATTTGGCAAATAACCATAGATATTAAAAGAAAATATCTCTTATGGGTTCTTTATTTTCAGACTGGAAAACATAAAATTTAACCTTTTTCTAAATACATACTTAAATAGGTGAATATTTGTACGTGTATATACAATATGTTGCGATAATATCAACGTTTTATGTTTTTATACGCACATATAGGTATTGTTTATGTATAAAAATATAGAACTAATCATAGATGCTCAAATAATGTGCTTTAATTTAAAAATAATTTGCACATACATGGTTCAATTTTTTTTTTTTTAAGATTGAAAGTCGTAATATTTTTCTAAAAGTTTTGAGCACAAGAAGCTGTAGGCCGATTATTTTCTCAGAAATTTAAAAATTTTTAAAAATATTTTTATGATTTTTGCGCACAAACAACAGATCTATATAATTTTTAGAGTTTTAAAAATTTTTCTGAGAGCGATTTTCTCTAAAAAATAAATATAAGCACATGGGGTTGTAATTTAAGATTTTTTGTTCAATTTTTTTTTAATTCGTATTTTTATTATGGATATACATAGTGTTTGGCATAAGTAACTTGTATGCCGATTATTATCTTCGAATTCCAGCAAAAAATTTCTAGATAATCAAAAATTATTTTTAAAAAATTTCAAACTCAATGAGCACATCGGGAGCAAAATTTTATATACACAGATTCTATGCTCACGAGGAATCATGCGAACACCAATGAAATAAATAATATATACTATAAAATTTTTTTTATTATAAAGTATTTTGTTTTCATAATAAACCTTTTCATTTTAAGTGAAAGCATAAAATTATAATTCATTGAATCGAAATGGGGATATGTCAGATTAGAATTATTTTCGAGGTCACACATATTACTCTTGTTATGTTTAAGAAAAAACAAAATGTTGTACGTTTATTTAATTTTTTTTTGATAAGCATAATACGGTGTTTTTCTTATGTAAAAAAAAAACAATTTAAGAATGTTCTCAAGAATATTAAAATATTCAAAATTTAAGTATATATTTTATTATTGCTTTTATCGTTAAAAGAGCAAATTGTTTAATGAATTTGATAAGATGTTCCACGTTATTGTTTCGAGAACTTAAAGTTTATAGAACAAAGTGTTTGAACCTTTTAATTTTCGACTTTTAATACTTATTCAATTAAAATCACAGCGTTATATAGAAAAAAAAGTTACGTATCTGTTAGTTTCTATTGAGCTTTGAAAACAACTCGCCAAAATGCATACATTTTTGTCGAGAAGTATACTTTTTGTTTTTTAATTACTATTTATAACAAGTCGTACCATTTTAGTTTTGGTATTAAATGTGGTCCTCCGTTCTTAAGTTCACATATAAAATGAGTTAGCTTAAATGACACTTCATTCAATATGAAAATTTGAATATCAATAATGAACGAAATAATGTAATTTTATTTTATTTACTATATTGGCTTTCGATTTAAAAATTTTGAATAGCATTTAATTTATGTTCTCAAGTTTAAATGTTATTAAAACTTTTATAAATTATTTGTTTAGGTTATTTTATATCTATAATATTTAATGATTATTTTTGAAGCATAAGTATACAATATACATACGTATGTATATTTTATTTATTTGTTTCATGGAAACAATTTTTTTCGGCTAAAAAGGTGGACAACAACATTACGGAATATCTCATAACCTTATAGTCATGTGATAATTGAAAGTGAAGAAAACATGTTTGTTAAATTTTTTTATATTTTATAACTAAACAAAAAAATCCTAAACCTACTAATGTATAACATCAACATTTTTAGTATAAGTAATTCAATGTTGATATAAATTTTTAATGAATTCTGAATTTCCATGTTTCTATAAATAGTAATGATCTTTTTCTTTCTTTGGATAAAATTACTGATTATTTCTATATATAGACCATGGACCAGTGCTGTCGGAAAAATTATAAAGAAATTATAATTTATTTTTACATAATTTTGGAATAAGTATAATTATTTTATCTGAATTATACCGCGGAATAATAATATGTTAATATGTACCTAATTAGACATTATTTTCAATTTTAAGTCTAGACTCCCTGTAGATTATGATTATGTAGAAATCCAAATATTCCCAGTCATACAAAAAATGACCTGGGTTCCAAAATAACTTACTGGTCGCAAAAAAAAAAAATTATAAAATTGAATGACCTCCCTGTGACATTTCACAGACGTTCCAATCTGACCCAAGTTATCAAATGACTTGTAATTGACCGAAAAAAAAATAATGCAATAGCCAGGTCAAAATATAACCTATATTTGATCTTGACTGAGCTTTTTTTTTTATGAACGCGACCGAGATAAGTCTTCTTGTAACAACCAGGTCTTCAAAGCCCTTTTTTTTTTTGAAAGCTTCTTCCTACAAAAGTGACATAAAAACTCAACTTAAATCATTGTGTCGAAATCGGACTTACAACTAACTTTAAAGTTATATTAAAGTCGCTTTATGACTTTAAAGACTCATTTGCGTCACCATTTGACTTAAATTTAATAGGAAGGTAATAATATTACAGATTTTTAAGCTTGTATTTAATTGAAAGTAAGCATTATTTTGAGTCGTAGAATGACTCAAAAAACATTTTAAAGTCGATATTTGACTTGATATTTACTAAAAAGTCACAAAGAGACTTAGATTTAACTAAAAAAATACATAAGTCTTAAAAATATAATATTTTGAGTCAAAGAAAGACTCAGAAGTCATATTGAAGTCATATTGACAGTCATATTTTGACTTGAAAGTAATACTTTAACTTCTATACGACGTCATAAAGAAGTTCAAGTTTTACTTAAAGTTTACAAAATGACTAAGAAAAGCGGTGCATGGGCGGTCGTGGCAACCTCCAGGTGACGTTTCGCAGAAGTCTTTTTAGAACTTTTAGGTCTTGTGACCTGAGTCCCATGCCAGTAATATGACCGTCTAGAGACAAATTTTGTATGATTGGGTTAATTGTAAACTATGTTTTATTTGAGTTATTTTATAGCTTTGGTATATTATGTTAAGCAATAACTTGAATTTCATTACATTAACAATTTGTGACACTTCCTAGAAGTAGAAGCCATTCTTAATTAATTTAAAAAAAAAGACCAATTACAAATGGTACTAACATTGAATTGCCTTTTGATGTGATAAAATTATAGTTTTATAATTTTTATATCAAATAAATCTTATTTAAAATAAAAATATTAATTACAATTTCTAAACCTAAGGGAATAATTTCGCAAAATTTAAATTCATCAATAATTTGTATACAAATTGTTGATTATGGTTAATTTGTAATAGCGTGGATCTCATTTTTGTTTTAATGTGGTTTTATGATTCTGAAATATAATTATTTTTGATGCGAAGCCATTGATTTGACTGTATTGATTTGACCGTGGCATTTTTGTTCGTAAAACTTTTGGACATAAATTGATTTGACCGTAATCTTATTTGTTCGTAAAATAAATTAAAAAAAAATTTAACTTTAAGCAATGTTTATATCGTAACATTCAAAATATAGGCCTAAAAGAAAATTATGACAAAGATGCTATTTTTGCACAAAAAATTAAAATGATTGCAGCTTTCGCATATGTAAGACCAGAAGATGTTGAGGAATAATTCTGTCTTATTTCTGATGACTTTCCGGAAATTGCAGACAGATTCTTGGACTACTTTGACAAACATTTTATTGAATACACTGACATTAGAGGTAAAAAAAATAAGCTAGATTTCCTGGGTCATGCTAAAAGCGAATATATACCATTATTTATTTTTAAACTTAGTTTTTACAACGTTTCTACGTTCGCGGCGAAAAACGAATTTAAGAAGAAAAAATTAACAAAAAAAAATTTTACGAACAAATAAATTTTAAGGTCAAATCAATTTACGGCCAAAAGTGTTACGAACAAAAGTTTCACGAACAAATAAGATTACGGTCAAATCAATTTACGGCCAAAAGTTTTACGAACAAAAAAGCCACGGTCAACTCAATACGGTCAAATCAACACGGTCAAATCATAGTGATCTATTTTTGATGTTCAATTCACTTGTATAATTTTAGGAAAAACGTCAAATCGGGCTACGTAATAAAAACAACCAAAAAGTTGTTTATAGTTAAAATTTTAAATTAGACATTTGTATAAATATGAATAAAAAATGAGCTCAGTAAAAAAAAAACTCCAAAAATATAATCAAAATTCATTATAATTATTAAATTAACTGTTTATCAAAGGAGTAATTAATTATTTTTCAAAATAATTTGAAATCATGAATTATGCTCTTACTTTTTAAATTTCACTTAATTTTTTTTTATGAAAAACAAAATACGTAATTAAATTTAAAATTTATTAATTTGTAAACAAATTAAAACGATATTATGCAATTATTGAATTATGTGCGTAGAATTGTTACAGGTTGTATTTAACTATAAAAGGCTGTTAAGTTACTTATTCAAGGAACTCATCTTCTTCATAAACAATATCTGGCTTGTTAATAAGAACTGCCTTTAAAGAGCCTCCGAATCATAAAAGTCATAAAATTTAAGTTCATATCATGAAAAGGTAATGTGTGCGAAGAAAATTCTTAAGAATTAGTTTTTTGATCCTTTTTTTTTTGCTTATAAAATCTAAACAGAGGAAAATTAGTAAAGAATATAAAATTACAATTTCTTCCGTATTAAAGGAACATTAACATTTATAGTAATGTGAAAATTATTCAAAAATTATCTTAAAAGAATATGTTATGTTTGAACATTAAGAAAAGCTATTCATAACATTTTTCAATCGATATTAAAGATATTAAGTGTATAATGGATGTACAGTAGTAGTTAGAGGAAGATACAAAAAAACAAGATGTAATCCCAATATACCATCGCGCCAGTTCGCAAAGAAATGTCAAGTATTTGTACTGGCATGGGCGTCGATTACTGAACCGGCCTACAAGTTCACTCATAGTTAACATATTTTTGGCACACCGGCTTAAAATATGCCTCCGACTTGTTTGTTAGTTTTGAAACTAACCTGAACACCAATAAACAGGAGTTTGTCCCGGCCGCCAGTTTTAAGGTCAGCTGAAAAGACCAATTTAAATTACCGACTTTTGTGTCGGATATTGAACTATGTTCTAAGTCGAAACAAATATTTGACCTTGCAGTCTATCTTATTTTTGAGTGTAAGCGACTTATTACGGTAATCTTTCTCTTCAAACAGTTACTGGTTGTACATAAATGTCAGTTTACGTAAAGCTGACAGCAGCGTGAGTTATTTTTGTACAAATAACTATTATAAATTGCTTATTATATGTTGCTAAATCAAAGGAAATTGCAAGGCGTACATAAGCGCCAGTTTACGTAAAGCTGACAACAGCGTCAATTATTTGTTGCTTTGTTGACTTTGTTGATAAGTTGACATTTATAATTTCATTATATTTTGAAAAACAAGCACGTGATGGAAAAAATTTAAACAACAATAAAATAAAATAAATAAAAAATAAAAAAAAGGTAAGTTTATTTTATTTTATTTATATTTTTTATTTTATTTTTTTTTAAATTATTAAAGCAAAAAGAGTTAAAAAAACAAAAAAACATAATAATAAAGAAAAGAATTCTACATAGGATATTAAAAGAAAATGGACAAATTTTTCGTTTTTCAAGGATAAAAATTTGAATGAAAACAAACTTTTTCAAATTATAATAATTTTTTTTTTGGTTTTAAATATTATTATAATTTATAATAATAATAATAAAAAAATATACATAAGCAAACCCCATGGTAAATTTTCGGATATAAAAATTAAATTTAAACTTACACTTTTTATTTAATTTTTTTTTTAGATAAACAGTAGAGCCGTCTTTTGAAGAATTTCCGGGAATTCCTTGTTGTGGTGGTCGGCATAACTACAGTTTCCTTGAACCTCTCAGAATCGGCTGAAATTTGGACGGGGGGCAGAGAGCATTAAGAGAGCATTAAGATTAAGAAAATTAATTCAAACACCGGCATTGACAAGAGTAAGTTAAGATTTTGAAAATATCTAATTTTACATAATTCGATTTTTTTTTTTTTTGCTCCTATCGAATGCTGATAAAATTACATAATCTTAATAAAAGAAAATAGAATAGAATTTAAAATTTTTCTTTTTGGCATATTTTAGGGCTACCCAATGCTGGTTGGAAAAGAGAAAGGCGAAGAGAAGGCTCATATTAAGGCAACAGTACAGAAAAAGATTGTAAGTTTAATATTCAGCTTTTAGGTGTAAACATTATCAGATTTTAGGTTCTGCAAGCCATTCGAATAGTTATTAACTTTTTTAATCATGTGCATGTAACCAACAAGTTTTGATACATTTTTATACTATGTGGTGCGGTGTACCTACACTGCTCCTATGAGTTTCTTACGCAAAGTAAAAAATATCAAAGGCTTCTGGTACGTACGTGGTATGTAGATAAATGAAATTTATTTGAAATTACCACATCGTAAGTTTTTGAATTAAACATCGAAAAATATGAACCAGAGTATATTTTAATTCTATATGTATACTAGGTACATTAATATTAAGTTTATTTCTCACTAAAATAATGAACTCTATATTACTTTCAAGACTGGACACCCAGGTATACCAAATGCTCAATACGGAGGACGTCACGCAGTAACGATGCTTCCAGGTAAAAATTGTCCTTTGATTTTTTTTTTCTAATTTATAATTTTCTAATTTGTTGCATTTCTTCTTAAATTTTAAGGTGGTGGCATTGGACCAGAATTAATGAAATATGTACGTGATATTTTTAAATTTATTGGAGCACCAGTTGATTTTGAAGTTATTGAAGTAAATCCTAGTACAGAAGGTAATGACGACTTAGATTATGCCATCACATCAATTAAACGTAATGGTATAGCTATTAAAGGCAATATCGAAACAAAATCTGAAGCATTAGATGCTACATCACGTAACGTGGCCATTCGTAATGAATTAGATTTGTATGTTAATGTTGTTCATTGCAAATCATATCCAGGTATTCCAGCTCATCATAAAGATGTTGACATTATTATCATTAGACAGAATACAGATGGTGAATACGCTATGTTGGAGCATGAATCGGTGAAGGGAGTCGTTGAAAGCATGAAAATCTGTACAATTGATAATGCTGAACGAGTTGCTGGTTGTTGGTTTATAAACGGGTTGTTGGTTTATATAACATTCGTATATAAAAATAAATTTAATCTAAGCACACAAATACTCTTCCAACAGGATTATTTAACAAACCAAAACCTTCACACAACAATATCACATTCTAACCACCTGCTGACAAATGAATCAACGATATTTCACCCTCTTCATAATAGTGTAAGTAGTAAAAAAATAAATTCCGATATAAATACAACAAACTCAATTCCATTGACGTCTGCTACACTTGCATCATCTGCCATTGAATCACAAATAACAACATCTTCTACTATAGTACCAATATCAACTGATTTAGCTCAGCTGCAAACTCTAGTTCATCCGTTGACGCCACTGTCAACATTAGCAACAACAACCTCAATATCAGGTCAGTAATTTGGATTGGAATGTAAGATGCTTTTACACAAATTAATCAAAAAAAAAAACAATGGATTTTAGTTACCTAACTCTTTACATTGGCTTATGTTTTAATTTCTAATTGTTATGTACTAATCATTATTAAGAAGTTAAATGTTTAATTGCCTTATTCAATAATTTGCTTCATATAACATTATTTAATCTACGATCTCTAAAATGTTGGAGGATTAGATTAGATTATAAACCTGATTCTTAAATGCAATATCTTTCACTTCACGACTTGTATTAAGCTAAAAAAAATAATTACGCCCAAAGTACTAATGAAATTCATTCAATCTATTATTTTAATCTGATAATGTTCGAATTCATTACAAAGAAGTCGCCGATATTCTTGAATAGCAAACTCTTAATTGAAAAAAAGCAGAGGATTAGATAAATTATTGACTAATTTTTTTTTTTTAGATTCTCAAAGAACAATTGAAGCTAATTGGTACCATCATCCACACCAGTTAGATGAGTCTAATTTTTTTAATAAACTACATGATTGTCCTGACAGCTATTTGAATTCAAGATACAACGGTAAGCTTCTGTTAACATACTTAGTAAGGACTTAGGTTAGTTTACATCAATTTCTATTGCTGAGAAGTGAGAAGTAGCAGAAAAACTTTAAAATGATTAGTTTTGTCGTGCATTTCTAGAAGATAATACGGAAATTTGTAACAAATCGGAAAAACTTATTATACTCTAAGTACAGACTCTAAGTGAAAAATGTCATATAGGTTTACCAAAAAAAAAAATAGAGTAAAATATTTTCCGGTTTTTTTAAAATGTTTTTTTTCTATAAATATGGGTGTGCTCAGTCTTCATCCGACTCTTGTACTGTAAAGACGTAAATTTTCTGTCATCACAGTTCAAGAGTTAGATGAAGACACGATTCCCGGTTTTATTTTTCTATAAGTACGTGTGCGCGTTCACTCACCAATGTATCACCAATGTATTTTCCCGTGGAATGATTAAATTTCGATAATGAATATTCTTTTCGTGCAGTGCTTATTTCACGAGAGATTTGAAAGTTTCAAGTAAAAATATCATCTTGTATAACAATTTTTTTTTCTGGATTTTCCTCATTAACGCTTATTAAATTTTTTTTAATTTTTCTTAATCTTTTTTTAATACTTTTTTTATTTTATTATGTTTTGCTGCTTAAATGTAGTTATGTAGTTCCTTCGAAGTCAATAAAAATGAACTAACTTCGATCTTCATATTATTTTAACCCTTAGGCCCCTTGTTTCTAATGAAGAGCAAAATTACAAAAAAATTTATATAAATGTATGTTTTAAAAATATAATGTACCTACAGACATAATTTTTTTTTTTAATTTAATATAGATAACAAAGTTAAAGTTAAGCTGAAGGATATTTACTATTAAAATTTTCATTATTAATCTTTTATAACGAGTATAGGGTCACGGGTGAGCTTTAAATCTTATAATCACCAAAAACTATATTTTATAAAAGAATAAGAATAAATTTCGATTACTTGAGCATACAAAATAAATATAATTTTATCACTTATAAATATTTGTTATTTTTTCAAAATTATTATCTACAAAAAAAAACATTCTTTTATATATAATATAGAGTAGTGCAATTAAATAACAGATATTTAAAAGTACCTAACTAATAGCTGTGTAGACTGATAATAGATGTTTAGCTGTGTAGATTGTTATTATTATTATAAGGTTAATAACGATAAATTGGGTTGATGCATATTTTCGACAATTAAATCAATTTAATACTTCAACTGCTAGTTCGGAGATAATTAAAAAGTTAATATAACTCATCCCTTAACACAGAACTTCATAAATATTACTCACTTCTAGATGAACGAAGTAAATAAATAAAGAACTTCAATACATGCATTAAAAATAAATCGAAATGATATTATTAATAATACAGTAGTCGGAGTTTTTATATCTAAATAATAATTATGTCTTGACATTTGTCCCCATATAGGTACTTGAAAAATTATAGTAAATGCTACAAACATTTTATTTCCATATTATAAAATTTTTATCAATTAATACCAAAATCTTAACCATAGTATTATATTTATGTATTTACTAATCATAATAATTTTTTTAATATTTTACTTTAAATAAAGAATTATTATAATGTACAAGTACGTAAATATGAAATTTCTTTAAATTTATTTGTATAATTAAAAAAAAAAATTATTTTTGTTATCGGTAAATTTCTATCAAAATTTGTTTTTCTTTTATTGACAAAAATAAATTAAATTTATGTATGTACGTCAAAAATTAAAACGACAAATAAATAATTAATTAACGAATCTTAATAAGAAACCAAATTTTTTAATATTAGATTAAGAAATACATTTGAGATGAACTCGTTGCAATAATAAAATTAATTTTGGTAAAAAATAATATATATATATTTTTTTTTTAAATATTTAAATTTAAATTAATCAATTAAAATCATGATATTCTATTTATTTCAACTAATTAGTAATTTTGTTATAAAAATCACACAGTAAGTTAATTAAATAAAGATTTTTTTTTCGACAATTTTTATATATAATAATAATACCTAACCTAACAAGAAAATATGCATTTAACGAAGAAATTTATTAAAAAAAAATTATCGCAGTCATAATACTATTTAATAAAAATTATTTTTATTTATTTTATTTAATTAAAGCGTTTTTAAAACATTGTGTGTATTTATTTTATATGCAAAGCTATATTTCTTAGTATCCAAAAGCACATTGATAATAATAAAAGGATAAAAAAGTGTTTGCAATATAAAATTTCTAATTATAGCTATTTTAATTTTAATCGAAAAAACAAATTGGCGGTCGATTGATTGATTCAATTTTCAAAGTATTTTTTTTTTTAATTTCTTAAAAATATTATAAATTTTTACATATTATTTTTCATTTTAGAATAATCAAGAATATTATTTTAATAATATTATTATCGATATATAATCCAATTGTTAAATTTAAATGTGATTTGATGGAATTTTTTGATCAAGAAGAGAATCAGCTCAGAGCTACGAAAATGATATCATGCAAAAATCTAACAATACCAAGAAATTCTGGATATATCTCTATTATGAATTCTCAGTTGAATGAAGACTTTGATACTTTTAGATCATGTGAAGCATTTGAAAATACAGATACAATAAAAACTAATCTATATTTTTTTTACCATGAGATAAATGTATGTACATTTTTGTTAAATTTAAAAAAAATAATTTTAACGAGAAAAACCATTTCACTTTTTATGGAAAACAATTCAAAAAATTTCATTTATAATTTATACGTTTAAAAAAATTTTAATTTCTACGTATCAAGTAAGAAAAACGTTATTTTGCTGAAATTAAATTATTAGATTTATTGTATTTTTTTTTTATCAACGTAAAAATGTAAATGTCCAATTTTTAATTGAATTTATAAATTAAATTCGAATTATGGTGAATTCGGCTGTCTTTTTTCTGCAGCAATAATATTTTTGCATTTTTTTTTTTAATTTTGATAACAAGATATAGGGTATATTGCATAATACGCTTTAATCAAAAATAAAAGAACAATATTTAAAATAAAATTATTTTTACTTTTACATATACAAATAATAATTTCATATACAAATAATAATGAGCTCAATCTCAAGAATCCGAAATTTTCGGCCATATTAAGTATCTAAAAATCACAGAAGCTTATTAAACGAAAATTCAAGAAATATTCTAAAAGTTTTCAAATATCATTAAAATAAGTTTAGCATACGAAACGTTTTCATCAAAATCAAGTTTTATTTATAAAAATGTGCAACGATTTTTGCTTTTACAACATATATACATATATATACATATACATCATTTTAATTATATTTATGAAGTACATAAGAAATGTATTTTGTGAAAAATAGATTCATTCGATAATTTTAATATTAATTACTAAAATCTTTCGTTTTTGAAAATTTATGTTTTAATTTTTATAAGAGAATTTATGTTAATTTGTTTGTTTTTATTATTTTTATGTTAAATAATAAATAGTATTTCAACATTAACTGTATCTGATTCTTATTTTTGCCATTTTGGTTACAACAGTTTTTTTTTACTTTAGCAAAGTTACCATTAAATGAGCTGACATTTTGTTAATTGATGTTAATGTTAATTGTAAAATATACTTTAATATAAGCTCACCATTTTTGTCCTCCTAAAAGGAGGGCCTATTCAGAATATTTTTAGTTTTTCGCAAATATCTCGAAAATATGAATGGGTAAAAAACGCACCGTTTTCGAAATATTTGCGAAAAACTAAAAATATTCTGAATAGGTCCTCCTTAGGAGGACAAAAATGGTCAGCTTACATTAAAGTATGTTTTACAATTAACATCGACGGCAGTCATAGAATTGTCCTTCGATGTCCGTCATATAAGTGACATTTAAGTAAGATTTACAACTAGCTTAGTAGTCAGCCTGATAACTGATCCTGGAGACAGTTTTAATTCTGACTTATATGTTAGTTTCATAACTAACGGCTACGTCAGCTTTATTCTTTACCTTAATGCTTGTCGTATACCTAACGTTCAGTCGTAATTTACGGTTACAAATAACTAGCTCGAAGGCACTTGATGTATGGGCAATGTCAGTTATTTGTCACCTATATACGATCCATGTCGTACTTTTTATATATCCTTGTGGCTAACGTGTTCATATCATTAGTATACTAAGTTAGTTAACAAATGATGTTTTTTATTTCCGATGAACTAGACAAATAACTGACTCGTGGTATATTGGGAATGTATAGGTAGGTACATTAGTTCAGTATGAAGCTTTAGTAAATTTTTAGCTTTATTATAGAATATCTTTCATATCTTTAATTGATTAATCATATTTAGTTCGACACATTATTTGCTGTGAAAGTTGAGAAGTCTAATAATGGAATTCAGATACGATGTATGTTTATGATGTGTTTCAACTATGCTCCAAAGAGAATAAAAAAAATTAAAAAAAAAAGTAAAATCGTTTTTCATATTAGATGGTAGTCATTAAAAAATAAGTTAAATTTCTGTTTAAATATGACATTTTTATTTCTTGATAATTTTGATTTCATATCATTATTAACATAACATTACATAATAAGTCATCGTCTAGGTGATTATGATAAGCTCATTCATTTCCTTACAGTTCCTATGGCAAAATATCATTTCATTAGCCTAATTTTTTCTGCTATATTTCCACAACTAGAAAAATTCTTAAAACTTCTATTAGAAATATAAAACAGCATCTTATAAATGAAGTACGGGGCCCGCTTACGACTTAAGGTGCTTTATTTTTAATAAACTTTGGTAGTCATATCGTTAGGCTAAACATATTCTATAAAATTGTACCGATAACATTTATTAATATACCCTAAAGATATACAACAATTTCCATCGAAATTCAGACTAGATGATACTTATGACAACAATTGGAGTCCAACCATTTTTTAAATTTCCCTAGTCAACATCTATCTACCAAAGATAATAATTTCCTTCAGAATTTAATAAAAATTTTAAATTATATGTTCATAAATTCTAAAAACTCCTTAACTTGACTGAATAAGAAAAAGATTGGTCATATATTTATGATCGAAATCGTCCAAATAGTTTCATAGTTATAACCAAAATTTAGTCTGGGATGGATAGACATAGAAAATAAAAACATATATTCCAATTTTTTTATTTTCGATGAAAAACAATGTAAAAAAGGGTTTTTTTACTTTATATTTTAAATGAGATTTCACATATTGACTATTAACTTAATACTATTAAACTAATTACGTCCTTAAATGGAATATAACAATAAAAAAATCCTTGAATCTGTTTAACCAAAAATATTTACTTGAGCATTAAAAAAAAGAAGATATATGTTATACACAGATTTAATATAAAAATATATTCAACACATTATTTGCGTTAGGTTTATAAACCTGATCAGAGCCAAAGATCAGCAAGATATAAAAAAACACTAATCCACACCAAATTAAGAAGCTTAAGTTTGAAAAGATATTTTGGAGCTCCATATAGCTTCTGTTTCTATAACTGTTTCTATATTTATTTAAATTAACACTATTTATACACTATCAAATTTTGATGTCTATTAAATTATTAAATTTTATTTATTTTGTGTGATATGATTGGTTGGTTTATAAAAGTTAGATAATTCAAATAGCTGTAAGATTTAAAAATATTTCTGATTTGGAATTAAATTTGATATTTTTTTTGATTAATCTTTGCTATAAGTATAAAGTTTCTGTTTAAAACTATTGAACAATTGGAAGAATTATGGTTAGAATTTAAGTTTTAAATTGTTCGTATGTAAATGAAAACCATAAGTTAATAATTTAGTTTTAAGATAAAATTTCACTTAATTTTGATTTCTAAACTAAGATTTGGATAAAGTATATGAAAATAAAAAAACAGGTGGAAATCTCTTATTTTATTTTCTTGAAAAAGTAAATCAAGAAAATACATTAAAAGCTAAATCGTTTTACAAATTGCTTTAGGAATTAAACTCATATTATATGTTATAAACTTATATAATATACTATATAATGTAAAATGTATCGTTATATATTTTTTATATGAATAAAATTCATTTTACGTGAGATTCAATATAAGATTGTGGAAATCAAAACAACGACCGAAAAAAAAAACAAAAGACAATTTATGAGAGCCAAGTTCATCAACCACATATAATGTCCTTATTAAATGTGTTTTCCTTTATAAAGTTTTCGTCTTTTTTTTCCGTAGAACTTTTGCTAATAATACACATTTCCAACAGAGTTTTATTTCATGGATATTGGAATGGTTAAAAAAAGAAGTAATTATAAATATTATTTAGACTGAAGCCGTTTTAATTGTCTAGTGTCAACAACTGAATTTATAATATAGAAATAACTAAAAAACTATATTAATTTTAAGAAAGGAAAAACTAAATTTTAGTACTGCTTAATATGTTTTTAAGTTGTTTTCTCAAAAAGTTGAGACTTGTCAGGACTTCGCCTACCTTCATGTAGAAGGATCTCAGTACTTGCAGTTTTAGCTAGTTCAGTTAATGGTTATTAAAAGAACCTTTGCCCAGTGGCCATCACGGGGAGGTAGAGCAAGCATTTCGTCAAGCATTAAACAGTAGGCCCGAAATGGGCTGTAGCGCCATTGAAGAAAAAGAAGAAAATATTATTTCTATGCTTACCATTTGTTTGTATAGGTACTCTAATTTTTTCTACTTTTTAGGCAATAAATTATACACTTAAATGTTTAGAAAAGCTTAGAAAAGTTTCCCACAGAACCATTTTTATTAAAGACAAAATCAATATAATACATATAATATAAATACATAAAACCATAATTTAAAATTTTTTTTATTCCATATTATTTTAAAATACTTTTCTTTTATTTTCTGAAGAACTACATTCACTAGAAAGCTCAAGAAAAGATTTTCAATATAGTGGTTTATGTAGCGTCAAGAAGAAAATCTGAAAAATATTTATGACAATTTTCAGGAACTTTTTTTTTTTTTATTAAAAATAAATATCCAAGTTATAGTTGAGTCAAGTATCATTGAATGAATGAAATCATTTTAGTATACACTTGAAGTTGTATATACTTATATCTAATTGAAGATTAAATTTAAACAGAATTGAACCAAAAATCATAAAAATGAAAAATTTTAATTTCTTAACCAACGAATATTATGTATGTAGATCAAACTTCTTATGTTTTAAATGTTTTATGAGGCTATGTATATTTAATGCGTTGAATTCTGGAATACAGCCAATAATTTACTCATGAAAATATATCTATATATATTATATTAAATTATATTTCAGACATGTAAAGAAGTTTTTTTTTGGTATTATAAAAAATTTATTGGTTTTTTATATAAAAAATGAAAGATAAGACCTTTATTTATTTATGGGCTAGAACTTAAAACTTTAAAAGTTTACTATGTAGAAATGACTAATACTAAATTTTAATATTTTAGGCAAACGACAAACTTTTAAAGCTAGTAAATGTCATATTCTCTGTGGAAGAGAATGCACTATAATAATAAGTGAAAAAAATTTTACTAACAGACGTTACAGCTTTGTACTAAAATTAATTGCTAAGCTTAATTCTCTACAAGTTTATACATAATTGTTATGTGTCGTTTGTTATGGATGATCTCATACTCATTTTATTGACGGTTTACTACATTAAATTATAAGTTTTTGGTTTTCTTAATTTGGATTCGGATATAAAAAAAATATATATATAACTTAATTTTAGAATGTTTACATTTATTGTCTTAAAAAGTAACCATCAGATTGAGCTGAAACTTACACAATATTCTAGCTAGATTATGAAAATGGTTTATGGCCAAACCTAAATTCTGATAAAATATTCTTTTAGGACTCCCATAAGTTTATGTTTTTTTGCTGGTGTTAAATTCGACATACTTAAGAAAATTTGATTTATTTTGGTTTCAAACTGTTCAATTGATCATTGTGTGTCACTTCGATCGCTATTTAACCACGAAAATTGAGGAAAATAATAAAATTTCAACTAAACAAAGAAAACTACAATTAGAGATAAAATTTTCAATAGGAAAAATATATTTTTTAGAAAAGAGTAGTATCGACTAGTTTAACATAAATTAAAAAAAATTCAACAATATATAACACAAATTAATTAAAAATTGACATACATATATTTATATATATGTAGTATTATTTCATGTAGTATTTGAACGTCACAAATATCCAATTATTTTCATTTTATTTTTTCCTATTCTTTAGAGAAGTCCGAATAGTCAATAATTGTGTGTTGAATGTCTGTATTTTCTTTAAAATCTTTTAATATATATTTTTTTCTAAATCACCCTAAAAAATTTAAAAATTTATTACTAGATTTTTCAAAAAGTCATTTTCTAAATAAAAAGTAACAATAAATTGAGATTTAATGCGTGTAGTTTAGGCACATTGAAACTTTTCCTCTAAAAAAAAAAAAAGAAAAAGACAAAGAATAAATTTAAATTTTTTTTTTTTTATAAGAATTAGGTATACATTTAAGTATATATTATATGTATACATATTTAAATATATTTACATTACATTTTTGTCAATTTACAACTAAAATTGCTTTCTTCATGTTATTTTTTCCTTAATTTTCACAGTAAATCTTACTTTAGGTCTTTTTGAGAAGCACACACAAAAAATAAATATCTTTTAAGGATATTTTTTGTTTGTAATACGAGATATAATTCTATTGAGTTACAATCTTTTTATTTTCTTTCATTTTTCGGTATTTATTTATTTTTTTTTTTATTTTATTTTTCGCTTGGTAAAAATCTATATAGACATATCTTTATCTATATATATATGTAACCAAAAATAAAGTACTTAAATTGGCTTTTCAACGAAGGATGTAATAAAACCACATTTGGAACAAACAAACAAGAAAAAAAAAAATAATACAAAAATAAATAAAATAAAACAGACAAAATAAAACTAATTAGGAAATTATACGGACTTACTGTCAGTCAAAGATTCTTTTGTAATTTTATTTTTAGTAGAAAATAATTAAGTAGCTAAGTTTCAAAAAGAAAAGAAGAAGTAAATTAGGAAAAAAAAAGAATAAAGAAAAACTTGTTCTTTGGACTTTAGAAAATTAGGATATTTTTTTATTTTAAGGAAGTTAAACTCTTTTTATTTGTTTTTTTTTATGGATATAAAATAAATGTTCTTTTCTATATTGCCATTTTTAACTGTTTAAGCTGGGTTGTCACAAAGAACTGAATTGGAAACGGAAACAGAAACAAAAACCTTTATTTTTACTTCTGTTTCTATTTCTGATTCGGTCAGTTGCTGTTTTTTGGGAGTGTGCAACATAGAACATAGGCAAAAAAATCACAAAAATCTCTCGCAAATGTACTGTTTCTGTTTCTGCTCTTTCTGACAATTCAGTTTCATAAGTAAAATGGTTAAAAATTTAATATAATTAAAATTTTATTTAAATTATTACTTCGACTTTCCACACTATAAAGATGCTCTATAATGCTCATTAAAAAACATATAATGCTCATTACAAAACAAAAAAAAAAATCGATATCAAAATTAAATTTTCAGTTTTTCTTTTTAAATTCAAACCAAAGATCTTAAAATTGAATTTTATTAAATAAATTTAGAAAGAAAACTTTTATTTATTTTCAACTGGACATCCTAAAAGTTAAAATTAGTAAGATATTATAAATTATTGGATTAACATTAGAAATTTCTTCAAGAACATTAATGAGGAATTATTTTTTTTTTGTAGAAACCTTTTCGAACTTTATTTTTAAACTAATTTTTCTGTTGGATAAGGATCTTGTCTTCAAAATTTATTAAAAAGGTATACGAATAACCTTTTTTGATCACATTTATTATTTTTAGTACTCTAATTTAGAAACAAAATTATGTATAGTCTTGAGAAATCTACAATGCGAGGCAAAATATATCGGCAATTTAATAGAAAGACTGGTCTAGAATTTTATTTCCTCATTCTGAATGTATATTTCACATTTTATCATGTTTGTAAGGCATTACTGGGCCGGAGTCGAGTTTTAGAACTCTCCCGAAATGTTTAATATTTCAGTAAGTAGGTACTAATGGTGAAAAATTTTTTTTACTTCTGTTTTCAAAAATTTCATTAACATTTGTTTTTTTTTTTTGCATTTTTATTCATTTACATAATTATCTGTTAAAATACCCTTGATTTATTTTATTTTTGTTTTTTTTAAATTTATCTTATTGTTCAGATTTCTATATAATTTTATAAGGTAAGTTACTTCGAACGAACCTAATTTTTTGGAATTATTTGAAATAATTTATAGAATTGCCTTTATTAAGTTTAACTAAACACTATGATACCTTAAAATTCCGCAGCATTATGCTTTAAAAATCGTGTGTTCATGCATAATGCAATATACCATATACATACATATACCTACT
The DNA here is from genome assembly GCA_964007475.1 of Hybos culiciformis. Taxonomy (NCBI): domain Eukaryota; kingdom Metazoa; phylum Arthropoda; class Insecta; order Diptera; family Hybotidae; genus Hybos; species Hybos culiciformis. Next base: position 36,258,052 of record OZ023273.1, on the reverse strand, counting down.
TTTACCTTATATAAAAAGTTCAAAATATTGAATTTCTATAATTTTTTGGTTGAAAAGGTATATAAAAACAAAAATTGGATTTTTCAAGTTTTGTGAAGTGTATATTGGCTTCATGAAAGTTACAAAAATTTAAATTACTTTTTCTTTTAAGCTTTCTCACATGTGCCAAAGTTTGTGGAAAAATTTCTTTTTATTTCAATAAGTAAAATTTTATACCACAAAATAAAACTTTAAATGTAACACATTTTATTAAAATAAAATTTCATGCAAAAAGGAAATTATTTCCTCGAGGTATATTTACACGTGGTATATGTTTACATTATGTTTACTGTTTTATGTATAAGAAATAATAATACCTATGTATATGTTTACACATCATGTCAGATTCTCTGATTTAATCCTTGATGCAAAATGTTTACATGATTGTTAAGATAAAGTAAAAAAAAAAAAAACAAAAACAATAATAACAGAGGAAAAAAATAAATTGGACCAGTTAACTTTTGTGTTGCCATAATAATTTATTAACGAAACACAAACATGCTTAAGTGTGAAATAAAATTTTTAAAAAAATCAATAAATGTATCGATGCAAAAAAAAACAATTTTTAAAGTCCTTAAAAAAGCTAATTAATATCTTAAACTTTGGTGGTAAAATATCGTTATTGAAAATAATGTTTTAATGTATACATGAATATTATATCCTTAACATTTTAGGTCAGCTTTCTTTTGATTTTTCTCATCAGGATGGAAGCTATTTTTTTCAAGTTTTTTGTTTCAAATTCAAAATACTACTTCTTATTTTTTATATATCAAGTATCAAATTTATATTCTCTATTTTGCTAAATATTACTCAATGTTACTTAACGAGTAACTGATACAAAATTATCGTATATTTAAAAAATATATATTAAAAATTTTAAGACCTTGAATTATTCTTTCAACATATTTTTAGTTTTTTTAAGTTTGTTTGATTGTTTCTTTTCTTATTAATAAACACTGAAAGCATTTCATACTGTAAATTTAATCATAATTTGGAAAATATATATTACCCAAGATAATGAATTATGTACTTACAATTTCAAATGTATATACATATACAACAACATATTTTGGGATAAACTGCATTGGCTGCAATAATAAATTGTTTCACATTTTAAAGCTAACAATTTTTAAGAATATACCAATAGAAACAAGTAAAAAATAAAAAAATCTATATAAAAATATAAATAAATCTTATAATTCTTTAATCGTAAACTTTGCACGTAATTTGATCACTGTATAATTCTAGTGAACTTTATGAATTATAAGCGAGATAATGGGGAAGTATCCAAAAATGTATACATTTGTAAAAGAACACATGGCAGCTAAATAAATAAAAACAAAATACAAGTAGTCTAGCTGAAATCTAGATATAAATTTTAAAAATTTGATTGGAATGATATTTATAATAATAACCATACATAACACCTTGTTCGCACTTCAACATTTATCCGGATAAATAAGTGGAAATTTCCACTTTCTGAAACTACCGCACTTGAGAAATGGAAAAAATTTGACAATTCTAGAAAAAAACATAAATAAAAAAAGCAAACAACTTTCTGTTATTTAAAAAAAAAAAATTTTATTATGAATTTTCAAAAATAATTTTAAAATTATTTTCACTTTTTTTTTTTGGTTTCCATTTTTTTGACATTTTGACACAAAATAAACGGTGCCAACCGTACCAAAACCAGCAAAAAGTAGCTAAAAGGAACTAGCTAAGTGGAAAAAAGAACTGGAAATTAAAATATCCGGAAAAAATTTTTGTATGATAATATCCACAAAGTTTCCGGAAAAACCGAAATATCCGGAAAAATGTTGAAGTGCGAACAAGGTATAAAGCTCATATAAATAAACTATATAGTCAACATGAATATTCATCTAAACTTTTGTGTACTTATAATATTTTTTAAAAAGAGGCAAAAAAAATTTAAAAACTAAACACCTAATCATTATTTTTCACACTCAAAACAAAAAACAATTATTATTTGCAAATACAATCTGCTATTCCGGTAAAAATATAATTTTATATTATAGTATTTTTAAATTCAATAAAATTATGAAATGTTAAAGATTTAAGCATATGTACTTAACCTACATGAACCTTAACCCATATTTTCAGTATTATACGTGATGTCTTATTTTAAGTTTAGTTGGAAAGGCATAAAAAAAGCAAACATTTCTTCTGTATATATGGTATATATAATGTAAGTACAATTGTGTATATTTTTATTTTATAATATTATTTATAATATAGAACATTATATATAGTACAACACATATTTGTGCATACATATAACATGTAACATTATGTATAATTCTGTATATGATATGGAAAACCATGTTAACAAAACAACCAAAATATATGTGTACTTCTAGGTACGATAAAATTTAATTTTTGTGGTAGAAAAATTCTTGATTTATTATTCAAAAGAATCCAGACGATAAAATGGAAAATTAAACTTAATGGAAAGTAATAAATTAAAAGAAAAAGTTTGTTTTTTTTTTTTATATTTTTTTAGTACATGAACCACAGCTGCCTTTAAATAACCGCAATCTTTTGTAAAGTTTTTCAATATATTACTTACTACCTAATTAATAATTTTAAATTTAACATTATTTTAACCGTAAATGTTTAGTAAGATCATAAACAAGAATTATTTCTCAATATTGAGTATACGTTAGCATTTGGTTTTTTTTGTTGTTGATGGAATGATTTGAAGAATTTTCAAACATGACAGTGTGGAGTTTTTCATCCTAGCTGAAATGTTAATAAAAAATAACAGATTTTAAAACTAAATAGAAATAACTAAAATTCGGTTGTTTCAAAAACAAACTAGAAAGAAAATAAAAAAAAAATTTCTATTAATTTCGTAACAATGTTTTAATTGCTACAATTGTATAATATGTATGACTAAAAATAAATTTTAAGTAATTCAATATATATGAAAAAATCAAAATTGTAAAAATATCTGTGAAATATACAAAATGGTTTTTAGAAACTTATTTGGCACAACATTGATCCTGTTAATTATGTTTCTGATAGGAAGAATCAGCGACCGTATAAATAATAACAATTAACAACTTTATGAATTCAATTTTAAAGAGTGAACTGTAAAAACAAACATTTTTTTTTTACTCCAAACCTAAATGATGTAATGTGCCTCAATATGCGTGTAAATTTTTAACAATCTAAAGAAAGTCAGAATGAATAGATTAAAAAAAATAATTGTTTGTAACCTTCTTCCAGTGATAAGAAAAACTTCCCAAACAATTTTCAGCATGCCAAAAATACATTCAATTATAATTTGTTCCATTATAAAAAAAAAATGTTGCATGAGTTATGTGAATGTGAATGTAATGAATTTGATGTTTTGGCTTTGTGATGTAAGCAGTTTAGAAAATTCTGATTTCCTTTTTTTCTTGTGATATTTATTTAAGTTGTACTAATACTCTTTTCTTATAGATAACAAACAATATTATAAAGTCCTCGAAAGATTATTGACATTTCCTGAGAAAATAAATAATCAAGTATTTGATATCTTTTAATTTGATAATTTACACAAAAACACCCACAGAGCTTCAATTGAAAGCGATTGACATTTCTCCTTTTTTTTTCTTTGATATATCTAAGGGTAATCGTATAAGTGAAATAAAGAAAAGAAAGAGAATTAAATTAAGGAAATAAATTCAAAGTTTTTTTTTTTTTGCTTTAGAATTTATTTGATATATTTTTGGTATTTGTGTAAAAAGTGTGAAAAATATTTGGTATCTAAATTGAAAACGAAAAAAATATTTAATATTGGTTTTTTTTGTTGGTCTTTTCTCAGAAAGTTCTTAAATTAACATATTTTAGAATATTATGAAAATTTTCAAGACGAAAATTTTTATAAATTATATTAATATAGCTATCATATATATTTATTTATTTCGATGATTTAATTTTTATGATAAGGATATTAGAAATTTATATCTCTATGTGGTTTCAATAAATTTCGTTTAACTTCCAACTTAAGAAGTTTATAAAAACTATTGCTTTAAATAATTTTTTTTAAATGTAAAAAGAAATCATTGGATTTTCTTTTTAAATTTGGTAATAAATAGCATAATTTTCGTTAATTCAATAAAGAACACAATAAACAAAAAATAAATTTTTGCATTTATCTTCTGACAATGTTTTTAGTTAAATATAGTCCTGATGAAAATTAGTAGACAAACACAATAATATTGATCATAAAAATATTTTATGCTTCTAAAATACTAAAATATTTAATAGGAACTGGCGCGGTTCTAAATATATACTTTGACATTTTTAATTATAGCTATTTTTCATTCTTTTATTTTTGTATTTGCGATATCTACCTATGTTTATCTACCTAAGTTTATGATTTGGAATATTTTAATGCATATAATCTTTATTTTTTGTTGCAAATTATACTTGTTAAACATTGTAGATATAAATATCTACAATGTATCCATTTTAAATGACGATATACCTAATCTATATTTTTAATATAGAAGTCTTTATGATTTTAAGAATTTTATGATATGTAATGAAAACTTTGATAAAGAAATTTTTCCCAACCATTATCTGCACAAATAGTTTTTAAATGTAGTTATGTGGTCAAACTGAAATTTATTCATTATATACCTATTTAAAATTTCTTGGGTATTTTTGCTTATAGGAAGTTATGTGGTCGGTATATATCTTCATGGAGAATATTATTGCAATTTATTGATTTTAAATTACAAGAATATTGTCATATTCTATATAAGCTCCATTTTGATTTGTAATATAGAAAAGTACTTTTTATGATGTCTTATCTTGTTTTAATGTGGTAACATAGTACACCGAACTATATTTCAAGTAAATAATTATGTTAGAAAAAAGAAGGGTTTAGACAACTGTTTCTTCTATAATATTAATTTATACTTTGGTTGCGTTGCTAAGTTCTCTTTGAAGCTTTACAAAATTCGATAAAACAGAAATAGAGCTCTTTCGATTTCATGTTTAAGCGAATTCTCTTCATTAATAATTTCATTGTACGATAGATGTGCAGCGGATAATATTTTTATTTGTCCTATCAAAATTTTAACATTAACTATATAAATTATTTTACATCTTAATTTAGTTAGCTATTTATTTATTTAAATCATTATCTAAAACATTTAATATAAAATTTAAAACATTTTCTTAATTATATTTTGAATTATAATAAGTTTTATAAATAAGTATATTAACTTTATTTTTTAATTTCAAACATTAAAGTCGGCATTACTGATAAAAATGTATTAAAAATTTCTCCACAATTAAATACTACTTTCTAGACTTAGTTAAAAATTATTTCTAAATACAGTAGAAAATTCTTTAAAAACTTTTTTTATGAATGAAAACTCTGCATGTATGCATAATTGTTATACACTGAAATAAAAACTGTAGTTCAGACAATGAAAAATTACATTGATGCTACGAAAAAAAAGCTCCGACGCAATCTTGCGTTGAAATACGTTAATCCAACGTAAAGGTTTGCGTAGTTGCGTAATATTAATATTCGTCAATGATGCGTTATATTAAAACAATAGATTTTTGAAACAACGTTTATAAATGGTCATAACACAGAATCTGTTTCCCTTGTCAGAATGAAATTTATCTTTGATTCAATGAACAACTTTCGTTGGAAGAAGGAAAGCTTTTCTTTCATTCAGTGAAGGATTTCATTGAGACGACTAAAGCATTTGCGTAGTATATTCGAATTTTTTCTTTATTTCAACGTTTATAGTTCGTCAAGCACACAGATTCTGCCTTTATCAGAATGTAATTTATCTTTGATTCAATGAACAACTTACGTTGGAAGAGGGAAAGCTTTTCTTTCATTCAGTGAAAGATTTCATTGAGACGACGCAGTATATAAGAAATGTTTCTTTATTTCAATGTAATCGAACATTGTTTGAATGCATTTTTTTCTTTTACTTAGCGAAAATATTTGCGTCCAATTAATGAATTATTTTCTTGCACCCAGGGAAATTTGTGTTAATGCAGTGAAAATATTACTTTCCTTATAAAAATTACACTTGGTTTTTATAAGGAAAGTAATACTTTCATTACACTAATACAAAATTCCACTGCGGGTGAAAAAAAATAAAATATTAATTGAACTTAAATACTTCTGCAAATAGGAAGATATTTAGTTAGGCCAACTGTTGTCAAAAACCAAACTTTAATGCGATTCCCATAAATCTCAATTCTTGATAAATTGTCCATAGAAAAATTTTGATGTTTTAGTTAAAAAGACGAAAACTTGTCTAGAAAGAAATCAAGTTAAAAGTTTATTTAGAATAATCAGTAGTTATAATTTAATGAAAAACAAAATATTCTATACATAGTATAACTTTTTATTAATTCATTGATACAATTGTTTCAATTTCCGAAATTAAAATTTCCACATTGGAGGAAGGTTTTCCTCCTTTCATTTTAAACAAAAATTTCTGAATAAAACACCAAAAATTAGTGCCAGCAGTAGGATATTTTAAACTAAATAAGTAAAATGTTTTAAAACAAATAGTAACAGCTTCAACGAAGGAATTAGTTTTGTATCTAATGGAATCAAAATAAAATAATATTTCGGTGATTGACATTATATCACTTCCGACAGCCATAATGTGAGGTTGAATGTTATTGCCCTTCTCCCGTAAAAATCTGATGCGTTCTTCGAGCTCTGCAGCAGTATTTCTTATGAAGATGAATGATTCTTGGGAATCAAGGATTGTATGTTTAATATTAATTTTTTTCCCGTTTTCATCCTTTTTTACAGTTTTTGCTGTTGGAGGTAGGGCACCGTGGAAACTCCATAGAAATGTTGCGATTTTTTGATCTATGTAAAGAAAAATTTATTTTAATAAAAAATTAAAAAATTACTTATTAAAAATGAATCTTTTATTAAAACTAATTGTTTAAGGTTTAATTTATTTAAATTTTTTGAGCAAATTTTAATTGTTTTATTTATATTTTGAATTAAAAAATTTTCTTTACTTTAGTACTATAATTTTTGAAAATATTTCAAAAGTTTTTAGATATTTGTATTTAGTTTCTAATAAAACTGCATTTCTTTTTAATTTTACATCAAAAAAATAAAACTTAAAATTGAATTTAATTTTATAACCCAAAAAGAACATAAAACTTAATTTTATTTTTGGCTCCAAATACATTATTTTATAAGTCTAATTTTCAGAACTTTTAGCTCAACTTACCAGATGTTAAATTTTGCTTTTCCATCATTTTAATAACAGTTTCTTTAATAAGTTTTTCTTTAATTTTGTTTGTCTTGATCAAATAATTGAAAACCTGTTCCAATGTTGTCAACCATAAATTTGAATCTACTGGATTACATTCACTAAAAAAGAAGTCAAAGTCCAATTGAATCAATTTATATCCTGTTGGACGTTTGTATTGTGGCCACTTATCAAATAAGATGTCAGTTGATAGAGACTTAATGTCCTCCATACGATATTTGGCACATGACAACCAAATTCTTTTGAATTCTTCGTCTGTTAAATTATCAGTCTTAAGAGAATCTGTTAAAAATTGGATATCTATATTATCCACTTGTTCTAAAACAAAAAACCTTAAGTAGTAAAATTGAAACTGAAAAAAAATTATTTATCAACAAATCTACCTGTATAATCAATTTTTTCATTATCGTCACATATTTCAGAAGTAACAAATTTTTGTTTTCCAAATTGGGATCTATGCTTTCTGGCTAGGTTATTATATTTGTAATAAAGCTTTCCTCTGGTACCAGTTCGATAAAATTCAATTTTTTCTGAAGGAAATCTGTTTATAATTTCTTTTTCAAGGGAATAAGATGCTGAAAGTGTCAAATGAAGATTTTTTTCACTGAAATAATTGGCAATGCTATCTATCAATAAATTACGTTGGCCTGACTTCAAATCTCTATGTTGACGATAATACTCCACTATGGAGATCAATTTTGGTGTTGAATCTATGATTTGTGATAGCTTAATAGACGAAGTTGGAAATTCAAAATTATGTTCTGATGTTGGAGTTGATGGCCCAGAGTTATCAAAATGACTTATCGAAGCTTTATTATTAGTATAATTTGTTTCCATATGATAAGTTTGTAGAGGGAACCCAATGGAATCTCGCCAAATCTCCAAATGATGTTCAAACTTGATTAAGACTGATAAGCTATGTCCTAAAAACATGTCCCGGATGTGGTGTCTTTTGACAATTTTCAATATTTCAACGTTATAATCATTCACTGAAAAAATGTATTTAATTAAAAAATTTTAAATAGAAAACGAACACTATTTCATTATAAATAAGGTGAACATTTTTTTGTTTACGCTAAGAGGAAAAAATCAAAATACGTATAGTACATATAGAACTACAAGCTAATATAAATCTTTAACAGACTGACGAAAATTAATGTATTTCCATTCCTGAAAAGTACAAAAAAAACTGTCTCGTTTTCCATTTATGATGTGAAAACTTAAATAATGAATTAAAAATACTTACGCAAGAAGTGCATGTACATGTGAGAGAGCTGCCATGATTCAAGCAAATTTTTCAGTTCCGGGTCGTCAGTAAAACTTAACATTTCTGACATGTCAGATAGTGTTTCTCCTTGCAAAGACGAAATTTCTTCTTGTGGTTTGTTCATTTCCATTATAAAGCTTCCAAAATTACTTAGATTGCTACAAGTAAAATAAAGTCATAAAGATAATTGAAAAAATTTTTTGAGACGAATCATTGATTGACCAGTTGCAGTTGTATTTACGGTTATTGGTGGACCTAGCAATTCATTAAAATTGATTAAAACGAACTCTCCATAATTATTAACATTAATTTTATAGCTGCAAAAGTGTCTGAGGTACTCAGGTTCTCGAATTTGCTGACAAAATAAAATTAACTCCCCAGAAGGAACCTCTACGATTTCGAGAATTTCAAAAATTTTAATATGTTTATCTAATTTGCAAACATAAAAACCTCTTTTATAAAGATTTGATTGATAAACTATTTGATCATAAAAAATTAGATCGTTAAATTCGGAATTTGATAGTTTTTGTACAATTATATGTTTAAACTTCATACTTTCTGTTACTTTATTTAATTCATTTTTCATATTTTGAAATTGATTTCCATTTAAGATGTAATTAGCAAATTTTAACTGATATTTTTTTGCGAGTGTGAGAGTTATATTTCTCCTTGAGGTAATGCAGTGGGAATATATTTTAAACTGTTTATGTTTAGCTTCAAAAAGAAAACACCATATATTTCTTAATGGTCCTACTCGTTCAATAACAGTGGCGTAGTGAATTAAATTGTGATGCTTCGGCTTTAAATTATCGTTGAATAATCGAATGTAATCGGAATTATGATTTGTTATTTTAGTTCTTAAATTTTCAATGTCAGCAAGATTCATCTTGAAACATAGTAATATATCAATAATTTCAATTAAATTAAGAGTAAATTGCCATACTTCGTCGTTTTCAGGGATAAAATCGCCTACCATCAAAGGTAAATAAGTTATAAAAGTCATCATTTCTCTAGCTGACATTTTTAAGTGTTTTTTTTTCAAGTTGTTAACCTTGATCGGAGGAGATTTATTGCCTGATTCTAATGTACCATAATCAAATAAAGATTTTCTATCATTTAAACATTCCAAAGAAAAGTATTTTTTTGTTGCCGTCAAGTATAATAAAATATGACACAAATCATAATGACAAACTCCTTCAAATATATCATGCATAACATCAACATAGAAGTTATCCATAACATGAAACGAAGGAATGTTATTCAGAATAGAACGATAAACAATTCCTGTGTCGGTTGGGTTTTCGCTTAATAAATCTTCTTCATAATTGTTTACCGTTCTCAACTGTTCCCTTTTTTCTGTACAAAGAGCATGACATTCTTGTTTTTTACATTTACACATTCTGCAAAATGAGTTAGAGGAAAAAGACGAGGTACATCCAAGAAGAGAATTTATACTCAAATTATCACCAGCAATCAATCCCAGAATAAAGTGAACTTTTCTTTCTTTTTCACCATCTTTAATTAATATTCCATTTACTTCAATGTCACTTATTTGCTTAACCAAACCATCTAAGCATTTATTAAAGCCATATTCCTTAATATCTGTCACCTTGATAACAGCGGCAAGATAAATTTCGTCTAACTTAAATTGGTTTTTCCTACAAGGAAAAGAATAATAGATGTTGGCTATAGAATGTACTGTTGCATGAGATCCAAGAGGGTTATTAATTTCCAGCTCATCCTCGTAAAGAATATATGGAACAAGTGTTTTGTTTGGATACATTTCTTTTTTCTGCGCCCAAAGAGTTCCCTGAACGAAATTTTCAAAGCTATTTTTATTTTCCTCTAGCTCTTGTATATATTGAAGGGTCTCTTTAAGAACATTATCTCGTTCGAACGATTTCCTTATCTGAAATTCTAATGGCAATATTACTGCTTTTTTCTTTATCTCACTGTAACTATTGTTTACAATACCAATAGAATTATCGATTTCAAATTCATTCAGGTCTTGTGAATATCCATTATTTTTTAACCATTTATACAATAAATATTCTGAAGAACATACTTTAAATGGGTTCTTTAGACAGTTAATCAAGCTATGAACATCGTCAAGAAAATTTGAATTATTAGAAAAATCAAACTGGCTGGAAAATGATTCTATACAAGACAAAATTGGTTTAACGATTAAATTTAAAATATCGTTTTGAATTATAAGAATGTCCTTTCGAGAAAAATTGTTATGGTTGTGCAGAGTTAGTAAAAATTTAGCAGCAAATTTATGTATTTCTTCTAATCTCTGATCCCAATGGAACGGAATTTTTTCTGATCTGATTGCGTTATTGACCTCCTGATGTTCCAATGTATCAAAATTTAAAGAATTACTGCTTTCTAGATTTTGTGGTGTTTTTTTGATTTTAAATAAATAATCTGAACTCTGGTTGCAGTTTTGAAGCAGTTCAATGTTAGCTGGATTGACAAGATCCAAAGAACCATTATCATTTTTGTCTTCGGCTCCTATTATTTGTTTTTCGGAAGATTTCGAAAAAACAAAAGAATGGGACCGGTTAAAATGTCGTTTAAATCTCCAAAAATTAGAAAATGTTTGGCCGCAATTAGTTATACCGCATTTGAATTGGCTATTTGGCAGAACATGCGACTTGCGAAGATGCGAAAAAAATTCATTAGCTTCTAAAAAATTCTCACTACATGAAAAACACTTCATTTTAATTTTTTAATTACCTGCTTAATAATTTATTTATTGTCAATTATCAATTTATTTAAAAAAAATTTTTTTTTTCTTATTATTATTATTTCTTTTTTTTTCAACTTTTATACGTCCACTCACGATTTGATTTCAACAACGACTGCTTATGATAATATAATTCCAAACCACGCCATACGCAAAAACTTGGATTTATGTAGAATTTTAATGTAAAATTTCTTTAGTTCTACGTAAACAATTGTTTTAACGCAACCTTTCATCGAATTAATGAAAAGCATTCATTGAATACTTAGCGTTTCACAACTCCGACCGTTATTATATTTATAAATTTATAAATTTACGCTATTTTTGTTAAATGCACAAAAGATTTTGCGTTGGCTAAAAGAAATATTTTCATTAAAATAATGTATTTTGTTTTAACGCAAAGTGTCATTAAATGCTTGAAAAAATTCATTAACTAGAAAAAATAACAAAAAATATTTCATCAAAATGTCTGCGTTAATACAACGAATTTTTAACGCACGCCTGCGTTAGTCGATGAAAATAACAGAAAAATTTATTGAAAATAAATTGCGTTGATAAACAGAAAAATTGTGTTACACTAACGCAAATTTTGAAAACTAAAACTTTTACGAAAAAATTTTTGTTATATCAATGAAAAGTTTTCTTTCTGTTAACGTTAAAACTATCTTGCGTTGTTACAACGAAATATGAAGAATTTTATTTTTATATTTATTTATTAATTTACTTTTTTTAATTGCATATTCGTTAATTTGAGGAAGATTTACGTTAGATCAACGTAAAATTTTCAACGCAGGTCAAATTATTGCTTCAACGCAGCTCTTTTTTTTCAGTGTATACCAAATAATATAGGAATTTGTAATTTTAAAGTATGGAAAACAAAGTAAGATTTTATACAAAGTTATGTGGCAATTGAGAATATCTCTTAACCGCTTCATTTATTGCAGCAAAGTGGATTTGCATAATAAATGTAAAATAATTTTATTGTACTTTTCTGCATTTTATTATTAATTCAAAGAAGCCACAAAAACATAAACCTCAAAAATAACAACATAATCAATTGGATTCGGATCTTTCACACATTATGGCAATAAGTTTAAATTTTAATGCATTTTCTGGAAAGTAAGAAAACATATTACTACTTTTTGTACAATTTATTTACTTTTTTTTATCATAATTATTTAAATTGGTTAAAAGATTTTGAGATGTATATTACTGTCTTTTGTGAATTTAAATATCGACGTTAGATAATGTTGTAATTCAGTTTTATTGTATATAAATGTTAAAAATAACAACAATTATACATAAATTTACAAGGAAATATACAAGAGATTTGAATATGTTCTGGGGAATATATGTAGTTTATCAAAATTAAAAAAATTCAAATTTTTGTAATCCTTATTGATTAATAAATATGAATTTTTACTAAACACTTTCGTACTATTTTCAATATAAAATACTTCAAAAATGTATTTCTAATAATTCGAGAATCTTTTTCGACATTGGGGAATGCAATTATGTAATATGTATAATGACGAGACGAATTATTCCTCAATTCGAAAATAAAAATTATGTTTATAACAGACTTCGTACGTTGTCCCTATTTTTAACACGAAGGTCGAGAACAATAAGAGCTTTTATAAAAAAATAATAAAATTTTGAAATTGAAAGAACTGTGACAAGATATTTGGATGAACCTTTAATAAGATTATGCTAATAAAATACAATAAAATAATAAATTTAACATTTATTCATTTTTAACTATCTGAGGAGAATTTCTTTTTTTTTTTATTCTTTCCATTTTAAAAATTATATTTTTGCGATAATGTAAATTTCTGAAAAGAGGATTTTCTTTTTATAGAATATTCTTGTTAACCAGAAAAACCACAATTTATTCACCATAATAAAACCTATTTAGAAATAAACAAAAATAAATAAATTCTTTTTTATGAGTTATCTTGTCCAGGATATTTAAAAATTTTATGAATTCGGTACATTATGACATGTTGAACACGAAGTTTCAGGAAAAGAAAAAATCGAAGCGAATTTTTGTTTATGAACCAAATTTTGAATTATTAATATTTTGTTAAAAATGTTATGCATGAAAAAAAAAGCATTGTTAAAAATCTATCTTCAACCAATAGAAGAACTATAAATTTTTGTTGCAATTTCTGAGTCTTAATGTAAGTTTTTAATTTCCTGAATTTTTAATTTTCTTACAACCGCATGTCATGAATCCATGATACTATTGTGAAAAAGCTGTACGATTATTATCTACATTCATAATTCAGTATTGTTTTTTGTACACAGATTACTCTAAGAATTTCAAACATGTCATACATCAGACAGCATAGTGAAAAAGATAATATTATGATCTACTTTTAATATTGTATTATGAATGATTTGTATTTGTTTGTTTGTTTATTTATTTTTTTTTTGTATTCAATTTATTCAGTGAAAAGATTTCCCAATTAATCATTTATTTTGGCTGTAAATTGCGATAAATAGATTTTAAAAGTCAGCAAATTACACAAGGAAAAAAAAAATTAATAAATAAATTTTCGTAATAATTTGGTCACAACTTTTATTTTTATTTTTTTTTGTGTACAACGTTTTGTTCTCTTCTCTGGACATAATTTATTAATTATATCTGCTCGTTAATAAAGAAAAAGTTTTTTTTTTTTTTTTGCTTCAAAGTTTTATGAAATTATTTTGAGGCATTGAAATAATAATAATAATAATAATAATAATAATAATGATATATCATCATGGCGTAAATCTTTTTCTTTTCCGAAAACTTTAATGCATAATTTGCTTTCCATCATGGCCTTAAATTTAATAAACACAAAAAGTAAAAAAGTTGTTTCAAAAGTTTGTCGTTTTCGCAAAAGTTACATCATAAATTTATATAATGAAAATTTTCCATGGTAAATTCTATTATTACATATTACGTACTAAAGTATACATACATCATGCATTTATATTTAGAATATTGTTTAAATAATTGAAAGTAATAATGCAGGATTTATTTGTCAAATTTAAATATGTACACCGTTGTTTTGTATCACATAATTGTGGTGTAAATAATTAAAATTATAAATATATATAATATATAATATACGAAATTTTATTTAAATCCAAAATTAATTAATTTTTTACCTTCGACCTACTAATATTGATTTCCTGTGTGAGTTTTACGTGTTTCATTTTCTTTTTTCTGACTATAAAAATAAGAAAATTAGTTAGGTTGATATTATATTTTTTCTATTTCTCTCATTGATAAATAAAAACAAAATATTGAAAACAAAATTAAATTTACACCATTCGGACAGTGTAGGTTGATTAGTATACATATATACAATATTTTTGACCACATATCAATATCTAAATATTTTGATTTTTATTCTCCTAATATACTACAAATAGATAATTCATATTATATAATAGTAATTATTTTACGGATAAAAATACGTGAAATAATTTATTAATAAACAATTTTTACGTATAAAATTAATAATGCTTAATAATCTTTCCAATATTCATTTTTTTTTTGTTTTGGGAAAATAAATAATAATTAATAATTCAAAATACTTATTCCCTGTAGGTCCGGATTGAGTCATTATCAAAAAAAAAAAAAAGAAGAAAATTTTTTGCTTTTTGTTTTTTCTCTAATAGCTATTCGGAAAATCTCTTTTTTTTTGTTCCAGCCAAAAGAAAAACTAAAACAAAGTTTTTATGTGCTGATTACAGAGATTTATTTTTTATTTTATTTTTTTTTGGATAATTTTATGAACGTGATAAAATCATATTAAGAAAATTTCATATTATCTGAAAAACTGAAAACTTTCCATTTTATTTATTTATTTATTTTATTTTATTTATTTATTTATTTATTTTTTCTTTTATAACGAAAAAAATAAACTTTCCAATTTTCCAAAAAAAAAAAAGAAAAAAAAGAAGAAAAGAAATAATTTTTTTAAGCATTGTGAAAATGGGACAAAATTCAATTATGCTGATAAAGATTTTTTTTTTTTATTTTTTCAATTCGGTATTTTTATATTATTATATAAGGAAAATAATTGAATTTTTAAGAGAAAAATTTGTTTCTTCCTTTCGGATTTTTTTTTATTTAGTTTTTTTTTTATAGCCAAACAATAAGAAAAAATAATATAAAGAAAACTTTTCCTAATATAATACATTTATATACATTTGTTATCCAACATAAATGTGTGTATTGAAAAAACTATATGTATATGGTTTGAACTTATATATACTATTTGTTTTTATTGTTATGAGAAAAATATTTAAAATATCAAAACAATTGACCATTTTTATGTGCATGTACATAATAAGTCATAGATAAAAAAAAAAAATTATTTTCATAATATTTTTATATAACATTTATAGTCTTATAATGTCAAATTGACTTTTATTTTTGCACTGTGTACTATATGGCATTTAATACAATCGATTAAATGATCCAATATAATATTTGTACTGAAATTGAAAATAATTCAACTATAAAAATCCAATTCGATTGCATTTTATATAGAAATAAGGTTTCTTATAATTTTATACACATTTAATAAATTTTGATAATGCAAAAATGAAAAAACAGACTATATTTTTTCACTAAATGTCTGGTCCGTCTGTGCGAAAGACGAGCCCGATATGTTCAAGGATTCAGACTGTGTTCTGAAACTAGATTTCCATGACAATTGGTATATGAATAGATTGAAAAAGGAACTTAAAAAATGTTAAGTCTTTGTGGTGAAGGTGGGCGCTGAAAGTGGATTTTGTTCTATACACTGGTATATGAATAGAGAGCGATTGCAGGAATATTAAAAAAAATTCGAAAAATGTTCGAAATTGAAATGTTTAAAATATTCTACATACTTCATTTATGAGGAACTGGCCTATATATATATATATATATATATATGTACCTATTTTATTTTGTCAATAAAAAGACTTTTTAATGATCTGCGTTAAAGTTATGTTTTGTTTATCTTAACAAAATAGAATTTTTAAATAAATTGTGTTAAAGACAATTTTTATTAACTTTTCGACAATGGAGCTTTCAGGCGGTATAGGGATTACAAAATCTTTTAATGTAATAATTATTCATCAATAAGGTTTTTGCAACTTTCAAATTGTTTAATAACAATGACAATAAATAAATCAAATTATTTTTGTTGCAAATTTTTTTCAAAAATGTCTCATAAATTATATACTTTTTTATCTTTTATTTTTGCGAAAAGTAACAGAAAAAAGTTTCATATTAAAAATTATAACATGTTTGGTTAGATTTCAAAATACACCTACACCTAAACCTGCAAAGTTCTTTTTTATATTTTTGTACAAATTTCCAAAATCTATTTAACGAATGAGAAAAATATCAAGCTTAAGTTTGGTTAAAAAAAATGTATACCTATAGTGAAAAATCAAATGTTTTATTCCAATTAATTTCTTTGAATATTCTTCTTGGGAAAATGAAAAAAGAAAACATTTTTCTCCTTGTTTCTAATTCTCTATACATAAATACATATTTAAATTCCAGTTTAATTTTTTTAATATAACTATAAACATTAACATTCACATAGTTTTTAAGTAAAAAACTAAATAAAAATGTTTTCATTATAATAGTCCATAGTCCGATATTGGGCGTGAAAAATAATGTCACAACATCGACACATTTTATTTTCGTACAACAACTGGGTGCCAAAATATTACAAATAGCCAAAAAAATTTAAAATTATGCAAAATGGATACTTTCTATAATATATAATATAACACAGCATCCTGCTGGAAGTCATGTCACGTACATTAAAAAAAAAAAAGAATTTCCAAAATTTTCACATATCTTAGAGTGGTATCTAAATTAAAATTTCATAAAAATAATAAAATAATAATTTTTTTTTTTTTTTGGAATTTTATATTTTTTTTTAATATTTAATACATGACAATATTTTAAAGACCAAAGACATAAAAATATTTTGCGGTTCTATATTTTGACTTATAAATTATTGCGCAAAATATAATTTTTGAAATTTTAGAGACAATGTCTAGTCTATTCAAAAATATTTTGATATTTTTGTGGATTGAATAGAAAAATATACATATGAAAAGATGTTTCGGTGACATAAAGAAAATCATAACATTTTCATAAAAAGGTATTGGAATGTTTGTTCACCCTGAGCATTTTATTTTTTAAATTAAATTTATAAATAATTATAATAAACTGATGTTTAGTCAAACCTTATTTACAATTAATCAGTGTGATTAAACGATTGATCAAAATTGTTAGGAATAAATTTTCAAAAATATAATTTTGTTGATATAGATATTAAAATCATTCAAATTTTATAGCTAACATAATTTAATTCTACAAATTAAATTCACGGATTACCATTAAAAATTATAAAAGCCAATAAAAATTATGGAACTCAAAAGTTTTCTGAAAGTTATTTTATATGTTATTTTGTCGTAAAACTGATTTATTAATTTTTATTTGAGGACAAAATAATTTTAACGTTTTTATTTCAAAGTTAACAGAAGTTTCTGATTTTAATTTGATTGAAATTTTTTTAAATATTATCATTCATAAAATTATTCTTGCCAAATAATTCTTAAGTTAAACCAAAAAAAAAAAAATATTTATTAAAAAGGGGTTTATGCTTTATAACTTTAATAAATTATTTTTTCGAAGACACTTTATTGTAAAAAGTTATACATAAAAAAAACTTTATTATTTCTTGTAAAAAGTATAATAACAAATATATGCTCTGAGAGTTGTAAATATAATTTTTTTTTTTATATTTTTTTACATTTAAAATTATTTTAAATTTATTTTAAGTAAAGTCAGTTAAATTTCCAAACCTTCCAGCATATTAGTTGTTATAACTTGTGATAAACCTGGACTATTCAGCTTTTCTTATAACTTATCATTTTCGGATTATTTAGTCGAAAACACTTCCTAATGAATCTATATATTAATTCAAATTATATTATTAAAAAAAAATGAATGCAGTGTGGATAGAATTTTATTTTAGTAAAAAAAATATTTCTAAGCTCTGTTGAGTTTTAAAAATGATTATGATGTATAAATTATATTGAAAACTTGTGGTTCATTAGATATGTAGTGTTCAAATTAATTTTTCATCTGTTTTCGGATTGTAAAATAGGAAGTTTTGGTAAAAAGTCACTAAGGCGACTGAAATCATAATTATCATAATAATTGATTGTTAAAATGACAAGATGAGAAAATTATCTAAAAATATTTTTTACATACAGAATTCATTGGAAAGGGTAAAAAAACATATTTTATTTATATCGTTGATATTTTTAATTTTATGATTTTTATTTATTTTATTCCGTTTATATTTTTTTTTTGCATTATTCCCACTTGGCTCTCATGAATAAAATAATTTAAATTTTTTATTTTTTCCTCTTTTTTTTACACCCTTTTAGGTTAAAGCATTTTCCTTTTATGGTGAATATTTTATATTACATAGTAATTTGTATACCACATTTAATTTATTTATTTTACAAATTTTTTTTTGTTCCAAGAAAAAAAGAAGTTAAATTTTGAAATAAGGAAAAAATGTTTAGAAAACTTGCTTTAACTGAAAAAGTTAAACCATATACTACACAACGAAATTTAAGCTCTTTTTCTATAGTATTATTGTTTAAAAATAGTTTTGTGTTCATAGGCGTTGATTAACATTAAAAAAGATTTAAATTTTTCGTTTCGAATATACTTAGCTAAAACAAGAGTTCTTCATTCCTTTTTTTGATATTCATACAGCAAAATCAGATATTATTTATGTTTTTTTACGTAAATTAAAGTTATTATGCAGTAACTAATATAAAACAAATTATGTATTATATAACCGTACGCAAACATATACATATAATTTGTGGGTCATATAAAATTAAAATAATCGATAATCATAAACTTTTTGACATTTATTTTAGAAGCATAATATGGTTCATTTTTAATATAATAAAAAGTATTATTTTATGTATATTTTGTATAGAGAATATTATTTTTAGGAAAAATAATAATTAATAATTATTATATAATATAATATGAAAGCTTAATATGTTATGATGATGTAAAAATTTTGTTTTTCTGAATATGTATATATTTTATATTTAGTATTATAAAGTAAATTCTAAATCAAAGTTTATCCTTTTATTAATAAGTTTTGAATTTTTGGTTTTTCAGAGATAACTCTGTTCAAAGCCAGTTACAAAATCGATAAATCATTTTTGGTCATTTTCATATAGAGTCTAACTTTTATGTAGAGAGATTGTTCAATTTAATTAAAATAAATTTTGTTGAAAATGTATATTTAATATTTATGTTATGTTTGTACTATCTTTATTAAATTTTTTAAAAATAAGTTGAAAACAAAGGAATTTCATAAATTTTTAATTTTTTCAATTCAATTACAAGCTATATAGTTATTATATATTATGAGATTGAATAATATTTATAACATTTATTGCTAGTGTTTGAATTTTTATAGAAAAATCAATGAATTTCTACAATGAATTAAAACATAAATACATAACATATGAATATGAATTAATATTAATATTATCTTTCGTATAAAGTTATTGGAATTTTTTTTTTTGGAACAAAAGAATAAAGTTTTTCATTTAATATTTTGGCAAACAAGTCTGATAGTTTAATAGAGAAAATCAAAACATATTTTATAAAATGAAGACGCTATGAATTTTAAGATTTCTCTATACATACTTGATTTTTATTTGGAATTAAAACTTTTACTTTATCTCTTCAATATTATTCCGAGGTCATCATTCGCTTTATGTTAACAATATATATATTATATATTAGATATTTTATTTTCTCAATATATATATTTTATTTACATGTTATTTAAGTAATATGTTTTTTTTTTTATTATCTTCACCAAATAATTATATTTATGTATATAATAATATGTAGTTTTGTATAGTTACGTAGTTCTTTAGTAAAGTAGTCAATAAGTTAGAAAATTCCAAAACACATTAACTAATCCAATATACATTCTTTTTGTGTTAAAGCTCGAGAATTATCTGAAATGGGTTTTAGAAAAACTTTTTTCTGGATAAAAGAAAATTAATTGTAAATAATCAAAATGTTATCATTCATAAAGTAATCATTCATAAAGTTATAATGCATTGCCATAGGAAATAGTAATTTAAAATATTATTAAAAAAAATATATAAAAATAATTTCCTTAAATTATGATCGTTTTAAATATTTTTAAAAGGTAAAAACTATATTGACTTTTTTTAATATACTTGATTTTATGCGCAGAATATAATATGAAATGTCTCCATGTCCTTAATAAAATTGTTAAATTTTATGAAAAAATATAATTTTCAAATTTAATAGAAAGAATAAATTTCACTAAACGACAGGTATATGTTTTGTATTTTATTTTTGACAATTTTATTAAAAAAACTTATAAAACATTTTTTTTTTATTAATAATAATATAAAAATATAGGAGTGATCCTCCGATTATATAGTACTGAAAAATTTTGAAGAGGTTACTATGCCGTTGCGAATACACGTTGAAAATGATTAACTAACTTCAGTTAATTGAAACTTCAATTACTTATTTCTTTTCTGTTTCCAGAACTATATTTATGTTAGTACGTAAACCTTTTTGTTCACACAATTTCATTTTAATTTCTAATTCTTTTTTAATTCCATTTCTGAGAAAATTTCTTTTGAGCAATAAGTGTAGTTTTGTTCTATATACATATCGGCTTATATGATAACATTTTAAAATATTCTTAATTTCTTTTGTGAATTTTGAATATAATGAAAGAAAACAAAAAATTATTTTAAATGTGCTTTAAGTAAAAATTAATGAATGATACAAAAGCTTAATAAATTATAAAAGGCAGACTATTACACTATCAATTTATTTCCAATTATGCACATTAAACATAAATCTCGTAATATAAAAAAAAAAACTTTTAACTTAATATTAGAGTTAACTTTATTTCATTATTTACAAATTCACTTTAAATTGAATATTTTAAGCTAAATAACGATATTATGTCAATTTTGATAGACAGGTGGACTAATATAGTACATATAATGTTCAGTAGTATATATAAAGTATAACAAATGCGTTTAAAATTTTATTTTTTTATTTATTGGTTGGTGACCTTTTTTTTATTTTTTATTATTGATTTTTCGGGTATATAAATAAATTGAAAAAGTTTTTATTTTGGGGCATGGTTGCGGAAATATTAATGAGATTTTTATGGTTCCGGCTTTCTATTTGTGTCGCTATACAAAGAATAAATTCTATTTTCAATCAAGCTTTTTTTTTTTTCTTTGATAAATGAAAAAGTTATTCTCATTAAATTAGTTCAATGCTTTTATGATATTTTATTAAGCAAATAACTTTTATATTTATAGAAGTAATTTTAGAGAAAAGTTTAAAATTGTTAGGTATTAATTGTTTGATATAATTATTATGAAATTATAAAAAAACAAAAATTTATTTCTTCTAATATTAAGGAGTGAAAATATATAAATCGTTCTTTGTATAACAATATACAAATATTTTATTGATTGTTGAAAAAGGTTTAACATCTCTAAAAAATAAGCTTGTCGATAGACGACGACTTCCTATACATTTTGGAAAAAATATAGTCTGAAAATTCAATTTACTGTAATAATAATAACTATTTTCAAATGTTTTCTGTGTTCCTTTCTGTAAAATTTTTCCATCCATTTTCATGGCGAATATTAATTTGAACACATGGATTTTCTCTGCTATGCAAAATTTTTATCCACTTTTACAATTTTTATAAAAACATTTGTTTTTGGCTTTTCATTTGAATTTCGTAAAAATGTTGAAATTTAATTTCGAAATTCTATTTTTTTAATTTTAATTATAACACAATTTTATGTTTTTAGCAGAATAATTTTTTATGTATATGCAAGTGAAATAAGAAAAAAAAACTAAGAAATTCATTTTCGTTCCTTTTAATTGGACAAAATAAGATATACCCATACATACTGAAAAAAATTCAGTGGAAAATAAATTATAAAATTTATCAGAAAGACTACAGTATTTGAATTTCGAGTTTATATTATTAAATGTATAATATAACACCTACGAAAATGTACCTATAGCAAATGAAATGTGTCAAAAATTTCTACTCCAATATTATAGTTTTTTTGAGTTTCTGAAATTTATATTTCGAATATTGCTTTTATTATATGAACTGATGTATTAAAAAGTAAAAGTTAAACTAATTGTGCTAACGTAAAACTAATTTTGCTCGATATTCATAAATCTTATTTTCGTCAGCTATCTGGTTTTCAGTGTACACCTGGTAAAATAATAATAATAATTTATTGCATAATTTCTATATTTATTCTACTTAGACCTACTTATTTGTATAATTTGTTTAAAAATTGCAGTCATGTTATCCATCGGTACAGGTTAATGTTTTGACCAGTTAAAAATAGAAGAATTTAATTTACGGTACATTTTCTATTTTCTTCCTGTGTCAGGAAAATGTAAATTTACTTCCCGAAAAATGTATGTACTTAAACTTAAATTAAACAAATAAAGTTTCTCTAACACGATTTCATTACATTACAATAATATTAGTGAGAAATTTAATTGCAATTTAACTTTCAAAATAGAATAAGTTAATAGTGTTTTCGTTTATAGTGTTTTCGTATCAACTGCAAAATACAATATAACTTTTTATTTCAAACTTTGTTCTCATAAACACGCGTTAAACATTGATGTTTTCGTATTTTCAATAAAATTGTAGTACCTCTATAGTCTATACAATTTTTGCTAATTATTTCCATAAATATTTTTTTAAAAACAATGAATTTTGAGAGAATTTGTTTTTAGTAAAGAGAATATTATTTAGCAAAATATTTATTTCAAAAGAAAAATTCAGAATTATTGATGAATTTTAGATAAGCAAAAAAAAAATTTTCGTAAATAAAACAATCACTTATAAAATTAATAAAATGTGAATAAGATATCAAAAAATTTAAGGGTTTTAATAAAAAAAATACTCACTAAATTATACAATTATTCATATTATGGAACAGAGGTGCCCAATCTTTTATAGCCACGGGCCATTTGAAAAACATCAGAGGGTTTGCGACCAAATATAAAAAAATCAACCTAGCTCTACGTATTACAAATAAATCACATTTTTTGATATTTAAAAAAAAATTATTATCAATTTTACGCTTCCTGTTATTGCGGTGATATTAGTTCACTATAATTCAGTTAAAAATATAATCACTTCACAAATATGTTAATTTATAATGTGTCAATATATTTTTTTTTGGGAAAGTATCTTGAGTTTGTACAACTAATAACTTGTCGTTTTGAATTTAATAGACATCCAAGCTTTGAATGTTAAAAAATAAACCTTCTATATTTTTCTAATTATTAATTAATTATGCATGAATTCGTATACAAACTAATCCAGTATTCTTGCTACTTGGGAGCCGAATTAAAAAAAATATATTTTTTCCTTGTTTAAGAATTATTACTGTACGAAATAAAAATAAATGTAAACAAATTAAAAGAAAACTTTTATTTTATATTTTTTTTAAATTCTTAAAAAGAAATATAATTTTATAAAAATTTAAAGTATATATATTTTAAACATAAAATACAAATCGGGCCAGATAAAAATGATTAGCGGGCCTTAGTTTGGGCACCACTGTATAGAATATTATATAAACTTTATTTATTTTTCTACGAATTTGTAATTAGGTGCTTTTAAGTTATTTTTGGGTAGTTAAAATCGTACGCTCATTTTGAAATTATTTCTAAACAAATTTTCGGTCTTACAGACATCATAATTCTAGGAATAAACATGTTACTTTGAAAAAAAAAATTAACATTGGGAGCTTTGAAAAACATTAGATAACATTTTATTGTTTACATGCTAGTCCTGTTGAAGTTATCGAAATGTTAAAAAGGAAAATGAATTCTGAATTTTTATTGCAATGAAAACAAAATATTCTTTTTCTGAAAGGATTCAAATTCTTAATCTAAAACTAAAATGAAGATAAAAAAAATACGAAAATTAATTTTAATCATAACAAAAAAAAAATCCATAAAATTTATGTACATATTTCCATAAAAAAATAATATTCCGGATACATGAGAAAGACATTTTTGTTTTGTAAAATCACACAATACCTTCAAAAAGAGAAAATAAATAATGAAGTCAAAATCCACAAGAATCTATATCCGACTACTTATTGATTGCTTTCAAAGATTATATTCATGTCAATTTGAATGGGAATCTAATTTGTTATCAAAATGTGTAAATATTGTGTTTTATTAGGTGTACTAAAAATTTCTAACTAAACATTATTCAAGAAATAAATTGAGCGACACAAAGTTGTTGTATAAATTTATCAAAGTGCATGTATGAAAAGGATATTGTTATGTTTTTGATAATAAATTACGATTGTTTTAAAGAAATAAAAAATTATCGAATATTATCTAGGTACTTACTTACAAATATTTAGATCTAAGTATTTCAGAAAATTGCTGGTATCATCATTATATTTTTTATTAAGCTTCGTATATAAATGAAATTAATCATCGTTATCATAAAATAAGGCAATGCGACGAGGAGAGCTCTCAGGCTTTGTTTTTCATAGACTATGTGTAAGATAGATCAATCTTTTAACCAAAAAGTTGCCTCTGTTCACCATCATCAAATAGAGCTATCAGATTAATAAAAGAATATTTTATTTTGTTTTTTGTTATTTAAATCTTTATATATTATTATGATTCAGTATATATTTATTTAAAGTTATATTTATTATATTTTGAAAATATCATAATATTACCTAAGGAAAAAATATTTTATTTCTTGTTGATGGAAAAATAATATATTCAAAATCTATTACAATCGTCTCTATTTGTGTTTATTTTTTAAGAATTTCCCTCGAGGATGAAAAATTATATCACAACTGATTGATCTTTTCATGTGAAAATGGATCTCTAGGCGCTTTGATTATATACCAAGAAAAATAATAATAGTAGTAAAATTTTTTTTTATATCGTATTAAGAATTATTATTATCTATTAGGGTTGAGTGAAATATAACATATATGTATATTAGATATAACCATGTATATTATATACGAGGGTGGTAGGAAAAACAAAAAAATTCAATTTCACATAAAATTTTAATAAATGAATAAAATGAAATGAACAGTTTTCAGTTTTTGAGTCAAATGGTTACACAAATTATATTAAGGAAGATGAAGGATTATTCTTTTTATTGCAGAAACGATAAAATTAGTTGGTTATTAATTTGAACAAAAAAAAAAAATTAAAAATAATATAATGAATAAAAGTATAAACCAATGGTTGTTGTGGTGGATGTAGTGAATTAAGTTAAGGCTAACAAAACTGAGAAGCTCTCAGAATCGAAAGTCGAAACATATACGAAGGGAAATAATTTTTATTTCCTGCATTCGTTTTTATATTTCTGTCACGAAGTAAAATATCTTGGTTTATTTTGAATGTAAGAAATTTTTTATGTAAGAATTTTTTTTTTTTTAAATTATCTAAAAACTTTATGTAATTTAATAATAAAATTTGAAAAAAAGAGAAAAATCAATTCCTTGAAAATCGGAATAAAATTTTAAATTTAAATTTGGGTTCGTAAGTAAAGAAAGAATAAAAATATAAAGTAAAAAATTTAAAGAGTTTTGATATCAAAAAAAAATAAATAAAAATTGCATGTCAAAATATTATGAATTTATGGTTATCATCGAATTTTTCTTTGTAAAATAAAAAATAAAAATTATGAGTAAAATTGGAAATAATGATGGATGTCTTCATTCTTGTTATTTTTAAAATAATACTTAATTTTTTTTTTTAAATCAACAAGTTTTTTTTTTACTTTCGATTCATTATTATTATTATTATTATTATTATTATTAGTATTTATTCTTAGAAAATATGTTCAAAAATTTTACCTTTAAGCAAAATTTTTCTGTTTTTCTTTATTTTTGTAACTTTTTTTTTAATATGATTTATTACTTTAATATTGCTTGAGTTCCGTTTTTATCCTGGGAAAACACTAAAATATTCTTATTCGATGTTTAAGCACGTAGGAATTTCTAACATAGAGAGCTTTCAAGGAAAAATAATAAATAATTTATCAAAAGTTTAATTTATTATTTTTAAGATAAAACAGTAAAAAAAAATATTTTTTTTCAACTTTCCTTTTTTATAATATTTTTTTCATATGTGCTTTTATGCATGTTCCACACGGAACTTTAATGATATGTGAGTGTTGGCGCAATTTAATTTTTAATAATTTCCAAGAGAATATGTTACGCGATTAATAATCTACTTAAATGTTAAGAAGAAAAAAAAATTCTTAAGATAAACATAAACTTATGTTAATAATAAATAATAATGAAAATTGAAAATGAAAATGAAAAAAAAAAAAACAAAAAGGAATAAATATCTTAATAAAATTATTCAGAAAAAAAAGAAATTCTTTACGAAATTGTAGGTTTGTATAAAAAAATTATTTTGATTTCTGACATTATTGTAGTTTTTGGAACAATATTATGTTCATTGTGTAATCATTAAATGATAATTATTTATAACGCAGGCATATTCTTTTTTTATTTGACATTTTAATTAACAGTCCTAATTTTAATACCGAAAAAAGTTGAATTAATTAAAGAGAATTTGAAAGTTTAATATTTGCTTTAATTTTAGACATAAGTTTATAATATAATACCATTATATATAAAAATTTTTTGAAATTGACATAAGCAATTATATAATTTATCACATGCATTTATTGTATAATATACCACAAATTAGTGTATATTTATTGAATTTAAACCTTTTGAATACATATTATGATTTATATGTTTAATATAATTCTACTTTCCTGAACATCAATAATATAGGTATACCTGTACTACGAAATATACTACAAATATACTTAGTATGATGATAAATTTAAATCCAAAATCGAAATTTAAACAAATATTTATAATGCAAATTCAGAAGTGTCTGGTTTACATTAAAATTGGTTAACCCAAACAAAATCATTTCCTTTCCCAATTTTTGTCTAATAAAAACATTTTAATGCACGAGTGAAATTTTCAATACAATGCAATTAAATTGCGGTTATCTGTTTGTTTATATAATTTATATTATTATTTGCATTTGAAATTAAAATAAAATCCATTTTCCTTAGAATTTTAGAAAATTTATTTTATAAATTCAAAAATCAATTTACGAATGGATAATTTAGAAGAAAAGTACAGTTATTATTCTGTCTTCATATTTAACATTAATTTTAAATTGAATGTATATTATACATATTTAAATGTAAGAGTACATGAATAAATATTCTGTAATTAAAATTTACAAAGTATATAATATTTTACTTAATATAAAATATATAATATTTTAATATGAATTGTAATAATCCTACAGGACCATTAATACTACATATTTTTACTTAATGTATTATTTTTTTCTATCCTATTTCCATGTGATATCTTTATACCTGTCATCAAAAAAGTTTTGAGATGCTTTGCTTTGAGTTGAAGCTAGAAAAAATAAAGTATACAAAGTTGTCTAATAAGAACAAAATATTTTTTTTTTTTAATTATATTTATTAAATTATATTCTTGAATTCCTTAAATTTATATCGAAATAATTCAGTAGTTTTAAACACCTATAATTAATAACAATTTACTTCTTCAAGCTAATATTCAGCTTTCGAAATTTTCTACTATGTGCTTGGAAAATGTTTTTCAATTATTTCACATCTAAGATATTTTAAATAATATTATCTTTTGTTAAAACTAAAATAGAGTCAACCAAACTTATATTGAAAAATACCCTTAAAATATAACTACAACTACAATCAAACTGATCTGAAATTTTTGAACTCAATCAATTTAATTAAAATTTTTCAGATATATTTATAATCAAAATAATTTTAAATTTTATTCCGATTATAACGTCGAAATAATAAATGTAGAATTTTGTAAATCAGTGTGAAAACTGAAAATGCAGAATATTTAATTGGATTTTTAGATGTTAAATATGAATTATATTCATATGATTATAAATATGTATTATAATATAACCGGGATTTTATATTGTGTTCAGAATACATAAGTTTCAATATAAAATTTTAATGCTGTTTTATCATGTCAATAAGGCAAACCAATTTGCCAAATAAAATTTGGCGTTACCTGGGGGTTAGACAGAATATTTTAACTATCTTTGTTAAATCTATTTGAGAATTTTTATTACTTTATTCACTGTCAATTCTTCTCTACTGGCAGGATTAAAATTGGTTAATCAGAAAAAAAAGAAATTATCTATTATTTTTACTATATTGCATATATGAAAAAAAAAATGTAGGAAAATATGTTGGAAAAAAATTAAAATATGAATAAAAATTTAAATAAAAATCAAGATAATAAGGGGACATCAACTCAATTATCTTTTACAAACACATTTTATAAACACATGCACTGCATTGTTTAACTTGACTTTAAGTTTTTAGCTCATTTGTATTGCACTTGATTGTTGATTTAGAATTGGTCTATTTTATTTTACACTATTTGAACCGGATATCAAAATTGATATTGAAATATTTTATTACTAAATTTATTATGTTAGAATTTTTATCCCAAAATACATTAATGTTAATTTAATCAACCAAAGTAATTCATTATTGAAAATATTAAATAAATAGACTTTGCAAATTTTTTTTTTATTTAAGAAGATATTTAACTTTCTTGCTGTGTAAGGATTTTATACATACATAATGTTATACAAATTGTTATAAAAATATATAACAATTTAATTTAATTTTACAATTCTAGCCATAATATCTTTTTAAATAATAAAAGACGAATCATAAAAAGTATGTTAAAACTTATTGAATAAAACTGTATTGCTATAGCAATAATGTGATTCAATAAAGATTAGGCATAAATTATTATAAAATATTGTTTCGAATATAATTATTGACAAATTGTAATGTTCAAACTAGCTATAGTTAAATAATATTTGACTAGATAAAGAGAAATCTAAACAAGAATTAAGTTTTGATCAAAGACATTATTGCCTTTATTTTATTTTTACGAAATGAACATAGTATTTTTAATGTTTAGTATTTCCTGACATATTAGTTCGTTATCAAATGGAATTATTAATATAATCTTAAACTGTGCATAATTTTAGAATAATATTACCTAATTAATTTTAAGATATATCATTTAGATTATAGGTTTCCTTCTTAATTGTGAATGAGAAAGTTATATTATATGTGCTACTTATGATTTAAACATAAACAAAGTATTGAATTATAATTTCTGAACAGCTATATCAATGTTATTAAAAATTCAGTCATTAAAAAGAGTAGAAAATGTTAAAGATAAATTCCTTTTGCTATTATATATTACATTTCTAGTTCTTTTAGCATTTTATTTCTTTTCAGTTGAATGAAATATAAATTCACATTAAATTAATTAGTTTTGCTTAAAGGTAAACATGTATGTGTAGGATTTACTTCCAGAGAAAAAATATTTAATTTTATTGAAATTTAATTTTTATCATAAGCAAACCTGTTGCGCTCAATATTATTAAAAGGCATCTTTCACACGGTGAATATTATTGAAACAATATTAATTTTCTTCAATATATTGAACGTGTAAGGGATATATTGAAACAATAAAATTGATGAAAAAAATATTGAAGAAAATTAAAACGATTTAATTTTTATTAAACAATATATTGAAGGCATTTTTATTTTTTTATACACGATAGGGGTGTATTGCAGAATATCACGCCAAACTTTTGATATCCTGTACTAAGTATTTCCGTGTTCGCTTTCGGTTTATTATACATAGTTTTTATTGTGTTGCTTTTCGTTTTAAAATACAAACTATAATCCCGAAAACTAAAATCTCGAGTTTTCAAAAACCTAAAAAATTCTTATAATGCCGGAAATCAAAATATTTTCTTCTCGTATGAGCGCATTTTTTTCCGTACAGAACTTTTAAAAGCCCTTTTTCGCAACTTTGCCGATGGTTTTACAAAGTCGATTTAAGATATTTTGTAGATATTTTTAATCAGCTTAGTAGATATCAGATGCAATTTTGATTTATAAGAAAAAATAAATTAATTTAATCTAAAATCTTATGAAACACGTTAAAGTAAGAAAAAATTATGATAATTAAAATATTATAAACAATATTGTAAAGAAGGCAAGATTATTTGCAATTATTTTGTGGCCTTGAAACTTGAAATGAATTGAAAGAAAACCAACTTTAAATATACTCAAATTTAATATAGAACCATTAAATTCTTTTGTAATTTATAGTTGATGTAACTATATGAACCAAAATTATTTCTTGCTTTCTTTAATAATAAAAAAAAATCTTTACTGCCATTTGTACAAATATGTAAGTACATATGCATATGTACAAAAAAATAAAATATTATAATTTTCTTGAATAATAATTCAAAATGTCTATAATTCTTTAAAATAGAAGAAGATTTCAATAAATTTTTCTTTGTCATTGACATTTTTCAGCCAACCAGAATTTTGAATATTTTAGATTATTTTTGAGGAGTCTATAAATTTGCAAATCCTTCAAATATATATCTGTCAATTTATTTTGTTTTTATTCAACAAAAAATCAAATCCTGTGACACAGAAAGAAGATATTATATTTTTCATTTACTTTTTAATAAATTTATTTGTTAGATTCTAATATTGTTTGGTTTTTTATTTTATGTTGTGAAAAATTTTGAAACCCAAAACTTGTAAACCTAATTGTTTTACAAAGTTTATTTTATTGTTTTTGAATTTTTTACTAAAATCTTCAATAAAAAAAAAAAAATCTCGATTTGGCAATTTTAATTCCGTATGCAGCTGAAATCAATATAATGCAAAACAGATAGGATGCTAAGACAGTCACATGGAAATAGAAAATTTTAATTAAAAAGTATGAACATAATTACAATATTAATTTATGAAAAATGGATCTAAAATTGCCTTCAAATGTCATTGCAATAATCGATGCTTACGACACTTTATAAAATATTATTAAGCATACCGATACTATGGTTGCAACTGGCAATATGCACTGCATTAAAAATCCTTTTACAATCATGATCATTAGGATCTTGTAGATAGTGATGTTCAAAATAAAACAATGACAATTTCTCTATCTATAACGAATTATAATAGAGAAGACTGTGCTTAACATTTTGCAATTCTAAAAATATTGAATTTTAACATTATTTATTTTATTAATATTTTTAGACATATTCTAAATAAAACAATATTATAAAATCATTGACAGACGAGAAAAACATTATTTTTCACATTCAGAATTTTAAATGTAAATTTATTTTTAAGAAAAATAGGTATTTACAATACAAAAATTGATGTGTTTCATCGGTTTTATAAAAAAAAAGTTGTTCTTGTTCAATATTTTTTTTGTTTTTTAATTTATCTAAGTGGTATAAAATATGTCGATAAAGTATTATGAGTGCTTTAAATAAAGTTGTTTTTCATGTGAAATATTAATATCAATTTATAATGACATTTTTGAAAATAACAAGTAATTTTCACAATAACAATTTATTTGTCTTAGTGATAAAATTGATAGGAAAACAAATTAGTGAAAATTTCAACATGAAATAAATCTAAGAATTTTTATTGTTAAATCTTGATAAATTTTATCTAATATGAAAAATGAAAATTATCTGTTTTTCTGTTTCTCTGTCCTCAATCACGTCTAAACCGCTGGACCGATTTGGCTGAAATTTTGAATTTAAGTAGCATTGGGACCCACGATGGTTATAGGGTACTAGAAATTTTGATCCGAGGCCCCGACGGGGGGTCTACCTTAGAAGCCGGTTGTGCAATTTAGGTATATTCCGATAAAACGTTGGACCCGAAAATCCTATTTAAAAAACCCGAGGTTTTGGGTTTTCGCGGAAGGGGCTGTAACAAATTTTGAAATTCCGTTTTTTTTAGTGCACAAAATCTGGATTAAAGTGTTTTGATTTTAATATAAGTTCGGTACTATCGTGCGAAGCCGGGTATTTCGTTTAATTTCTTATATTTTGTAACTATATAGGCATTAATTTGTTGAACTTTCATTATACCATGAAAATTTCTGTCGTGACTAATTATATGCAAAAATTTTTCGATAAAAATATATTCTTATTAATATGATGTTATGTTCGATATTTTATTTTTGTTTAAGTCTCAAATAATGCTAGTTCAGATAATATAATCAATAAATTCATGAAATTAAATCAATTTTTCATCCGATTAATATCTTCATTATGATTATGAAATGATTTTTATTGTTAAATAATAGAAATCATAAATTGCTCCACATCCATAATATTTGAAGTGCATTTAAGTTTATAATTTTTTGAAATTTTATCTATATGCTATAAATTTTTCAGAAATTATGTTAAAATCAATTATATCTTATACACAATTTTATAAATTTTAAATCGTTAATATAATATTGTTTTTTTTTTTTTGTATAAATTGCCTTTTAATTATTTCTTCTGCTGTGTTGACATGGTTACTCTAGGTATATGATGCTATAAATAATTTTCTTAAGCGTACATATTTAAGCTCAACATAAACGAACATAAACCTTCAGTATTATAATACATACATATACATATTTATTCGAAAATTTTATTTCAAATTACATTATTTATTATTATTATATCCTATTAAGAGGTATATAGAGGATAACAATAATAATTATATTGAAATTAATAGCGTTGTAAAAAAAAAAAGATCCGAAAAACAATTAAAAAATATTTTTCGACAACATCCCATCTCATGCTCATTTAAAGCATAAATTTATTTTTTGATAATTATTGTTTTATATAAATCATTTAGGTATATTGTTTATAATAGGTTAATATCATTGAAGCAATTAAAAATAAATAATGTTCAAATAAGGTTTAAGCTCAAATCATAAAATAAACTTTAATTAATTTATGTGAAGGCGGGAAATATAATTTTTATAAAATAAGTATGTATGAATATGTATCAGGTTTGAACTGAAGTTTTTGATTTTCATTATTTTAATATTAAAAAAATTGTTTACCTATTCAAAATCAATTTTAGGTACCATCAACAACATTGCTTAATATAACTTTATTAAAAATTAGAATGTAAGATGTATATTTAAAAAAAAAATTCTTATTATGCTTTTTGGTTTAAAATACACAATTTCGTGTCCTTTTCTCAAGGATTTTATACAAATTTTATACATTATTATATCTTTTACAGTTGTTTATTCTTTCAAAATATAATTAATTTAAATTACCAAAAATTTTATAGCATTTTTGTTAACAGCAATAAACACTTAAGAGATTTTCCCATATTAAAAATGATTTTTTTATTTTTTAATTGGAATTTTAGACATTAAATCAAGATGTCAGGAAATTCAATTACATTAAAATGAGGCTGAGTTATTGTGGACTGAGAAATATTTACAAAATTTCATCTTTCTTTTTTTTAGTGTCTTATTATAACTATGTATTTTATATTCTTTGCTTTATAGGTACATTACATACATAATTTTTTTTTAATAAGAATTAAAATTTTTCCTATAGAAGTATTAAATGTTCAACAATAAATTGACTTTAATTCTGAAATAATAACTTTTGTCAAAAAAGAAAGATCCTTGAAGTTTTTAATCGAAATAAGCCTTAATCTCTTTGAAATCTATGTTTTTGTAATTTTTTTTTTGTTTTTTTTTGTTTTGTTTAAATATGGAAAACATTGAAGATATAAGTAAAAATATACCTACATCTTAATATATTTTACTTTAAGGTATAATTTTACATTAAAAAAATAATATTATCTCTCTCTTATTTAAATTTAAACACCTTCATGCGGAAATAATAATTTTTATAAGTATAATTTCGATTCAGGAAAATTACAAAAACAAAAAAAAATCAAGACATAACAACAAAGCCCAGATAAGTTTAAAAACTATGCAGAAATATTTCAAATTATATTAAATTAAAAGTAAAACACTTGAAAGTTGTACCTTATTAAAAAATATAAATTGAAAATGTTCGTACCTTTATTTCTAAATTTCTCTGTTTATCTCGAGGGTTATTTATTAATACAGTGTTATATTGCGTATAACACTATATTGCGTTATTGCGTTGCATTAAGTTCTTTTTAAAAAATCTTAAATCTTATATCTTTAAAATAAAGTACGAGACTCTATCTTAATATTGTGATTTAAGATAATTTTCTTTAAATACATTTTTTTATTTTACAAAACCAAACAAACAATCGGAGTATTATACAATTTTTTAAGTTTCCTCTGTATTCTTAATTTCATCGGAATCCATTTTGTGGAGAGATTGCGCATATTTTGACAATCAAACAATATCGAAATCCATTTGGCAGATAATGTGGAGGATGGTTAGTGGTAGCTTAGAATTATGTAAGTCCATACGCCAATTTTCATATTTGCTATCCATCCTACATACTTTAATCTTTAATTAATTTTTGCGTTAAAAACATAATTTTTTTTAATATCATTAAACTAGAATATGGATAAAATTTATTTAATATGTATTTAAGAAAATCATTTCTTCATAAGGATAAATATATTAAAGAAATTTTTATAAATAATTTTTCTCAAGTATATTAAGAGGAATTTTGAAAGAAATTTTAATACACCAAATTTCACGCAGGAATGCCACAAAAAATGACATGTACATTTTCTAGAGCTTTTTATTTTATCTCTGAAAATATGTTTATTCACGTTTTTCGTTGTAAACCACAAAAAATTCTTCAAATATTTTATATTCGAGGATTAATTTAACTTCTTGGAAAAGGTTTTAGAAAAAAAAAAAAAAAAATTACGACCCCTCACAGTAAAGTTTTAAAAATTAGATATCACAATTTTAATAAAAATCTATTTCTACACAGATCAAAAACTTCATGCCAAATTTTTTGTGGATGTTCAGGTTTAAAACACTTAATCTAGGAGGGCTTTTATTTCCCCAAAAAAATATGAAGTCTTATAGTCGTACCAACTGAAAATAATAAAACAAGCACATATTACAGTTGATTAAGAACTGAACTCAACCAAAGAACTAGAAAACTTGACAAAAGATTTTTTTTTAATATAACGAATAGCGAGGATGTAATTAATTAATGTAACAAAGGTTTACATAAGTTAAACAATCTTAATTTACAATGAAGTTTAAATTGTATAAAAGTTTTCATCATAATTATGCGATAAGGTTTTTATTTCGAACTTATTCATAACAAACTAATGTGATGTTAAAATGAATAAATTCAAATAGAATATTGAAGAATAAAAAATAAAAGAAGATTTTGACATTCCAATAATTTATCTGAATTTAAAATAAAATTTCATTTTCTTTTTTATTTTAAAATTGTTTTTTTTACTTATTGTTAAAAGTATGAGTAGTTTGAAAGAGTTTCTAAATATTAAAAAAGACGTTTTTATAAAAAAAAAAATTATTCATTTCATTTTGGGCATTCCATAGAAAATAAAGGTTAGTAAATATAAATAAAATTACGGATTTAACAATATTTAGTATTATTTATTCACTAAAATTTTAAAAACTTGAAAATTTAATATCCGCTCTATTGGACATATAAGAATATTAAAACAATTTCAATAAAACTTCACATCTCTAATGATTGCGAAGCGAACATAGAAACTTTGATATTATATCCAAGATATGAAAAGTTTAAGCAATGAGAAAGAGCTTAATTTTCAAAGCCAACAAATATTGGAGTATGATTTAGCTAGATATAGTTAGTAAACATTTTTATTTTGAATATCTACAATGGAATATCCTGCCATGTTTTTGGGTATGAAAAATTATTTTAAATTAAAAATCTTACTGCGTACATTTAATAAAAGTTCGGAAGTATACATGTGACAAGTTTTGTTTTTTGATAATGCAATAGAAAAAGAATGATTTTCTCACAGTATGACCTTGATTCACTTCAAATTTGAAGTATGAAATAAATGTCGTCATTCACGAAGTAAAAAAATTTAGGTATGTACATATATTGCTTCCTTTTGTGAATTTTCAAATTTTGTTTTTAATTTACAGACAGAAATTCTTATAAGATATATCAGCAGAATGATATTAATTCGCTAAAAGAAATATGTTAAAAAAAAAATGTGTTCAACTTTATAAACATTATTAGGTCATATTAATTCGTTTACTATATACTTAACTAGTTAAAAAAAAGCTTAGTTAAATTAAATTCGTTTATCTATCGTTTTTATTTTTGACAGAAAAGGGGAAAATTTTTGAAATGAGAAAAAAGTACGTGATTTCATAAATAGAATAATAATCGAATATCTATGTAATTTAAAGTATAATTCATATTTTCAATCTGGAAGCTTAATTTTGCTTACTACTACTATAATACAAAATTAAGAATAGGTTGTTTGAAAAGCAAAAAAAACCTTGTTATCCTTTCGAAATTATGGTTGAAATAAAATTTTGACATTATACTCGAATAAGCCGTTAGATTTTTCAGTATATTCCCTTATTTCTTATTCACAAAATTATTAACCTATTCTAAAACTTCTACAAATTTTTACTCTAAATAATTATATAATAATTATAGAAAATAAATTTATACAACAAGTAAAATTTTCTCAAGGTTTTTTCTTATACTTAATATTTAAAACTTTTTGTTTGGGTTTATTGTGAATTTTTTTTATTGCTTTTCTTTGTACACAAAATTAAATAATATTTCATAAAATTGAATTTTACATTTAATGAACCCATTTTTTTTGTTCTTGGAAAACTTATTGGAAAAATTATTATTCTCCAATAAACGTCTGTTATTTTTGTAGGGCAATAAATAATACTTCTATAAGTTTTTTCCCTGTATATTAACTCTGTTACATAATTTTCAGAAGCACTATAATTTCAAAGTATTAAAAAAATTTACAATTTAATTCTTTAATTTTGATGAAATTCTGTTGTAAAAACTTATACAAAAACTTTAAGTTCTCAACAAATTTAAATAAAATTATTTTTAATTAATAATTCGAGTGTATATACTTATTCTCGTAAAAATAAATATTATTTGAAGCAATTTCAAAGCTTTACGGGAAGAAATTTAACACTAAGGAAATTTTTAAATGAATTTGCTTGAAAAAAGGATTATGCTGCTACATAGTACTGTAAATTAAACATTTGGCTTTAGTTAAGTTAGATAGTAATAATTAGAAGTTTAAATTTGAAATTCTACTTTAATTAGAATTTGTAAGAATCACTGGTTGATATACCTATATTGAAAACTAGCTGCGACATCAATATTTTCTGTATACATCTGTATTCTACATATCCTTTGTTTTGGTGTGAACATAGGTTAAATCGAACTGTACTGAATGATTTTACAATGATTTAGCCGAATATTATAACAAGGTGTTTATAATATATTATTAGAATTTGTCCTCAACATATGCATTTATTAATAAATGCCATTTTTTAGCATTATAGACAATCAGAAAATAACATAGTTTTAGTTAAAATCTTTGTACTATATATTTTATTGGCTTCAATATTTCTTTCGCGCGGAAAAAATTTGATTACAAGAGAATATATAAAAAAAAAATTAAAATTTAAAAAGTAGATTATATTTTTATTTATTTTTTTAAGGCAAAAGAAAATTCGGTTCAACTCACATTAAGGCAAATTAAATTCAAAGTTTTAGTATGAAAGCAAAATAAAATGACATCAATTTTTAGTATCTTAAAGGGGAGAAAAATAAACTTTATTTAAATACTGCAATATTTAGTTTTTTGTTATTATTTATTTATTTAAAAAAATTTTTTTTTTGAAAAAAGTTTAAGTTTACATTTCTTTTCTTTTATTTGCAACAAGGACAACGAATTTTCAAGTTTTCTTAACCTTTGTTACAAAATGTATTTTTATTGTGTTTTTTTTTTTTTACTTAAATGTAATTTTTAAAAAGTATAAAATAAAAAAAGTTACAATGAACAAAAAAAAAAGATGTTGAAAGCAAAATAAAATCAGGTTACTTTGCTTAAAGTGAAATTTTCATCTAAAAAGTTGCGTATGTTATTCTCAACAAATTTAACTTTTTGGCGTTAGAAATTCGTGACAATATTAAAATATTTAATTTTATTTTATTTTTTCAATTTATTATAATATGTAATTTCAAAAATTGATCAAACCTTAAAAATTCTTTTTTATTATTTTTTATAACACCTAGAATTTATGGTGCCATGTTATAACACCACTAAAGCCATGCTCGCGAAATTTCAGCGGAGGCCTGACTTAATAATCAAAAAACACTGAACCTCACGAATATTACATTAAATCCATCCTAATAGTTCATTGCAATCAATTGTGTTCTATAAAAACTTTTTAACTTTTTAACTATGTATTTAACTTTGCTTAGGAAGCATCAAAATCAAAAATTTTGTTTCAATCAATTTTTTTCGAAAAAAACCAACTATAGCAAACCCCCTAGATCAGGTGGCATATTTTTTTAACTTTGCTTAGGAAGCATCAAAATCAAAAATTTTGTTTCAATCAATTTTTTTCGAAAAAAACCAACTATAGCAAACCCCCTAGATCAGGTGGCATATTTTTGTGTATTATAATTTAAAGATATTTATGTAATACAAAAACCCGTATAAAAAATTAATTGTAACTAAAGTTGCTACTCCAAAAAACTAAAATTGCTACTCCAAAATTATAAAAAAAAAAGTATTCCTATATAACCTGAACAAATATAAAATGTCAAAGTATATGAGCTATAATTACTTGCTAAGAACTATTGTTAAGATTTCAACTAACTAAGTAGAAAGGGATAGACAATACAGCTTTAAGAGTTATCTGTTATTTTTCGTGATAAATATAATATTTCCATAAAAAAAAAAAAAAACAATAATGTAAAAGGTAAATAAAATAAAATATAATTATCATTTAAAATGTGAAAGAATAGAAAATAAATATATTTTTAATGTAAAATCATACAAAAAGGAAGAAAGAATAGCTTTTGTTAAATAAATAAATAAAAAAAATTTGAATCGAATTGATTTAACGTCCATCGTTGTGTAGGCATGGAAATAAATATTTATAATGGTTCTAGTATTTTAAGGTTTCAATAAAAGTTTTTTTTTTTCTGTTATTTATTTATATTTCTACCAATTTTATTCTACCAATTTTATTCTACATTTATGATTTTTATTTTAATGTTCTTTTGAATTTCCCAATAAAATTTATTTATATTCTTATATTATTTATATAATTTTTTTTTTTTTGTAGCTGTTGTTGTTATGTTTTGTATATGCCTTATAAATTTATTGAAGATAGCTATGCTATATTTTATTGACGCCAAAAATAAACAAGCCAAATCACATATAAAATTAAATTTGCTTCCCTTAATTTAATTTGAAAGAAGAAAAAAATAATAAATATATTTTTCTTATATAAAAATTTAATAAAATAGCGTACAGTGTGTTTGAAAAGATTATAAAAAAATAAATAAAAAAAAACCTAATAAAAACAAAGTTTTTATTGTAAATCCTTTATATGAGAGACCTCCCCTTAGCTTCTCGACAAATTTGCTTTAATGCATTGTGACCGCCTTCTTAAATTCCGGGACAATCAATCAGTCAATCAAAGTGACTCAGTTAATATTAAAGGATTTTAAAAAAAACACAACCTATAAAAAAAAGTTTTTAATATAAAACTTTTAACGATTTTAATTTATTGTGTTTCACTGAAACAGTTTCAGTATACTATTTTTATTTCTCTAGCTCTATCTTTTTATTCAACTAAAAATATTAATAAATTATCATAAAATCAAAAACTAAAATTTAGACATTTAACTTGTTTCATCAAATCTAAACAGACGATACAATCTCTTTAAAGCCTCAAACGGTTTTCGAATCACTATTTTATGACGATTGTGTTTGAGAAATAAAACCCCATTTAAAACATCCAGGTTGTGAATTTCATAAAAATAGTAAAAGCTGTTGGATACTTCAGCAAAAATAAAAAATTGCAAGATCATGATTTTTCCACATTATTAGTTCAAAATTGAACCACTTTGTTTTATCACTAACATTTTCTAAATCATTATTGTCTCTTCGAACTCGTGTTCAATCTGTAATTACGAACCAAAACATTGCTTAAGATGTTAAATTTAATTAATTTTTTTTTTGATTCTTTGACTTCATCAAACTAAAAAATTTAGTTTATATATAAATAAATACATAACTGAATTTACCAAATATTTATTTGGATTTTGTCCACTAGTTTTACGATAATCATTATTATAAAAAGAATGAACAATCTTGTTTAAGAAATAGTAGATTATTGTATATGTTAACTAAATTTGTTATTAATTAAGAGTTCTGTATACACAAAAATACATTGACACGAGTCAATACTTATATCACGAGACCGAAGGTCGAGTGATATAAATAGACAAGTGTCAATGTATTTTTGTGTAAATACAGAACGAGTTGTATAACAAATTTTGTTTACATATCCAATATCATAAAGGAAGTATAAATAGAGAAATTAGTCCCATACAAAAAATTCGAATAAAAAAAGTTAAACAAAATTAGATCAGACCCCCAAGCTTTTATTTTTGTTTAGAATATATCGCTATAACGAGAGAGCTTTATAGCTTTTAAAATATTTTTTATATAAAGCTTTTAAAAATAAACAAAATATTTCTTTTATTATGATTGTATTTTAATGTTTACTAGTATTTGTTTCTCTATGAAAAAAAAAATTGGGTTAGATAAATGTAAATAAAAAAATTATATTTGAAAGCAGACGCCGACGCGATCATATTTTTGGTCTCTGCGGCTTAGCAGCGATATTTTCAATTTTTTGGAACTGCTGCTAAAAAAAAAAATCATTGCTTGCTACTGCGTCGCTGATAATCGCTAAAAAAAAACCGTTAAAAAAAAAAATCAAAAAAAAAAAAATTTTTTTTTTCTTATTATTGTTGTATTGCTTTTTTTTTCGTCGCTGCTTGGTTTTTTTTTTTTTTTTTTAAAACTTCTATGACTGCTAGCGATCGCTTTCACCTAAAAATTATTCGCTACTGCTAGGTTAAAAAACGTCGCTGCGTACCTTGCGGTCGCTCAAAATCTATGATCGCGTCGGCGTCTGTTTGAAAGCATTAATAAATTCATTTTATTTCATGTTTATTTACATATCGTCGGTCTCGTGCAAAAAGCACGAAACTGTAAGTTTGGCCGTTTTGAACTAATATTGTACAAGAAACATAAAAAAACTATGTTCAAAGTCGAAAGTTCTCATAAATTATCCGCAATGACTATTTCTATTTTCTCGAAAGTACCAAAACGTACTACAAAAAAAGAAAAAAAAAATTCACAACCAATTTTCTCAAAACTATGTTTTTGCAGTTTCGTGATTTTTGCAAGAGACCGACGATGCTCACATTATTTTATATTATTGGAATAATGATTTTTTTTGTTCTTTTATTTTGATTTGTAAGGATACTTTCACTTTTTAAGAATATCCCTTTCAAAAATTTTGAGCCTTTTGTTATTAAAAGTGTTAATAACAAACTCCAAAAATTTAAATTTATGTTCATAACATTCGTCAGTTTCGGTGAACCAGAAATCATAATTTTGTTGCGTCCAAACAGCAATGTAATTGTATACTGTTTGTTAAAATTTTTTTTTTATAAACATTTTGATTAAAATAGTTATCAAAAAATTTTTTTAGTTAACTTATGATAAGAATTTTATAAATTTCAATGAAGACGAAGATACTAGTTTTTGAAAAAAAAAAAAAATCACAGATGCAAAAAATTGATATTAGCACATCACAACAATACATATTTAGACACATATTTTTTCATTTATTCATTATAGTTATGATTTTTCGCACAACTACATTCGAATTTTTATAAGTTGTGTAATTTTAAAACTAAACATCCTCAAAATTGAAAAAAATTAATGAGTATTAGAGAGAATAGAAAAGCTTTTTTGTATACATATGTTTTGGGGGTCTGAAAAAATAGGAAAAAAAATAAAAACGATATTTTAAAAAGTTGTTTGACATAGTTACTCTATATCAGCGGTCGGCAAACTTTTTTGGTCGTGGGTAAAATTCGCCGAAGATGAGATTTTTTTAAACTTATTGTGGGTCAGTGGTTTATGTGAAAGCAATTTAAAAAAAAATAGTTAAATCAAATAGTTAATTTATTTATTATCTAAGGCTTACAAAAACAATTGCTGGGAAAACTTTCTATTTTATATGCAATTTTTGTAAACAAAAAATTTTTATATGCAATTGCTGTAAGGAAAAACTATATTCATTGATTTGGGAACTACTTCAAAATTTCGAAGCGGGTAACATGAAATGATGCTTTGGGTCACCCCGTGACCCACGGGTCATAGTTTGCCGACCGCTGCTCTATATTATACTTCCTTTATGCCAATATACTGTTTTAATGCGTAGGGGAGAGGTAGTTGCAAAGAGAGAATATTTTTTCTTGTAATTTTTTCTCATTTTTTTTTTTTTGTATTTGGCTGTATTGAAATATTGTGAGAGATATTATGTTTGTTTGGGTATTACGTAATATTCAATACGAAACATCTAAATGATTTCATTATTTACGCTGATGCATCTAAATTTTTTCATTATATACGCTGATCTAAATGATTTCATTATTTACGCAGATGCATCTAAATGATTGCATGTGTATTGACGCATATAATACTCCATTTAGTGATCTAAATTCTATAGCACTAAATACAACATAACGATCCCCAACGCATTAAAATATTTTATCCTTTCATTTTTATATTAATAATATTAAGGATAAAGTTTTTTGTTTTCAAATATTGTTTTCAACAAAACCTAAATTTTCTTTGCGAACGTAAAAGTTTATTAAGTTATTAAAAGCATACACTGATTCTAATTAAATTTTCGATACTCATTTTATTATTTACTAATGTTATTATAATTTTTCCAAGAACAAAATAATTGAACAATTTTCTCAGTTGCCAAATCTTTTTTCTTCTTTCTATAAAGAATTATTTTTCTAGAGAATTTTCTTTCAAAATTTAAAAATTCGCGAGAAATATAAAACAACTTGTACCTACTGAAAATGAAAATCAAAATGTAATATTCTATTTTTTTTTTTTTTTTGCCAAATTACTTATTGACCCTATTTTGTTTTTATTATTGACCTTTCCCAAAAGGATTTTGATGAATAAAAAATTTAAATCCCAAAAAGCAACTTAAAAAATAAAATAAAATCTAAAAAATAAAAACTAAATTGTTTTCTGAGATATTTTTGTTTCTTGTTTATTTTTCTTTACAGTAGTATTAACTTTTGGTTTCTAGCGTTTTATGTCTCCTCGTGAAATAGAAAACATATATTAAATGTTTTCTTCATGACCATTTTATGTAGCGAATTTAGGTAGGAAAGCAAAGCGAAATTAGTTTTGAATCAAAAACTAAAATTTTGTTTATTTGAAAAATAAATGGAGCAATGTTCAGGATTTTATTCTCAATAATTACTATAGCAAACTCTAAATACATATACCTACAAAAAAATAGTTATAATTTTTAATCGAACCTTTAGACGGGGGTACTAATTAAGCTTATTTCTATAGAGTATTTCGACGAACTTTCGATATTGTCGAAATTTTTAGGAAATATT
This sequence comes from Hybos culiciformis, assembly GCA_964007475.1. Taxonomy (NCBI): domain Eukaryota; kingdom Metazoa; phylum Arthropoda; class Insecta; order Diptera; family Hybotidae; genus Hybos; species Hybos culiciformis. The sequence goes on along the minus strand of OZ023273.1, from coordinate 36,213,889 downwards.
AAATTTTTGCCATTCTTTTTTGTAAACCCGATAGAAAAAATAATTTTAACAACATTTTTTACTATAATACATATTAATAAAATTGTAAATGAATATCTAGAAGCTACTACTTGCAACAAATTTATTCCTGAAAAAAATATAAACATAAAAAATTTTATAACATTGGAGCTTGATCTCAATAAATGAAAACTTCGTTCTCAATAACCACTATCCAGAAATAATACTGTAATCAAGAACTAAAAAAAAAAAGAAAAAAGAATATAGAACTTTGTTACTTCTTTTTATACACAGATATTTAAGTGTTTTTCTTATGAACAAAAGTAAATAAATAAAATACAAAAATAAATAAATAAATAGCAAAATATCTTTCTTTATGTGTCTATCATATTCCGGCCATGTAATTTGAAAATATTCTTTTTTTTATATACGAAAAATTCGAAATAAAAAAAGAATTTTTTTTTCTTAACAATAAAAATTTTGTGTCATTGCCAGTGATTGCTTATACATTTGGGAAATCGACCCAAGTACATAATAAAATATTATTTAATAAATAAATCAAGCTCTAATAATGTATTTTATGTCTTGTATTATGGAAATTTTATTTTTCGGGACAATCTTAAATCTTTTTTATTTGCAAGAATTTATCAAAATGTTCGTGCCGGTGATGCGTTAACTTCTTATATAAGATTTAAAAAACGAGTCAGTCATAAAATTGGACAAAATAGTACTCAAAAAAAAATTATAGTTTCTTACAGTATATTATAAGGATATTTATTAGTAAAATAGAATAACACGCCGTCGCGCGTCGTAAAACACTTTAATATGAGATTTGAAGTAAAAACTGAAATTTAAAGCTTTGTGAAGAAAAAAAAAAATACTTATCGCTCTTATGAAAAATATTAAAGAAGTAATCAGTAATATATAGTGTATTTGTATAGAAAAATTAATTTTCTATACTTTTTGATTATCGTGTTTTTTATTTTCTTATTGAATATTCATTTGTACTAAAAACTAGCCACCATATATGATATTTATTCTTAATAGTAAGAAAACACGTAAATCTCCCAGGGCGCAACCCAAAACATTGAATGAAATACAATGCTGAGAAGATTCCTAGAGTCCAAAAAATAAAATTTAAAAAATTTAATTTTTTCGACTTCCAAAAAACTCCTCGCTTGTTTCGTTCATCCGTCAACCTTTCTATTTCAGTAATATATAGTTAAACTAAAAACTTATAGTAATAATTAGCATTGTACGTATTAAAATGTATTGCTCATTAAATTGGAATATCTCAGTGTTTTCTTTAAGTAAATAATAAAATTATAGAGTTTCATGTTATTTCTTTTTTTATTCATTTACATATTTCAACTGTATGCATTTTCATTTTGATGTTTATTTTCTGTCTCTTTCTGGTGAACTCATTTTTCCTATAATTATAGTAACAATGTAATATAATATGGCATGGTGAATAATCTCATTCGAAACTATTTCATCTGTGGTAAAATGATTTTTTTCATTCGATGAGATAATTAATTCAAAATAAGAATTGTATTATTTCGTACAAAAAATATGAATTTAATCAACCTATGTGAGGTAATTCAAAATAAGAATTGAATTATTTCATATGAAGCTAAATTAATTTTAATATCAACCTCTTTTTTCGCAACAACTTCTCGCTACGCTACGCGTGATCAATGAAAAAAGTTAGAAACCCATTTTCGCAACTTAACCTACGATTTCGCGAGCAAAGGCCTTTTGGATCTCGGAATGGGCGTATCGAATATTTTTTGGAATTTAGTCTTAATTCAAACAGTCTTAATTCAATCTTGAAAATCCTCGGTATTAAATAATTCAAAAGTCAAAATGAAAATCTTGTCGAACTCTTCGGAATGATATAATTCCGTATGAGATTATTGGGGAAGCAATATAATATATATACAACATAAGTATTTATTTATTAAGGTACAGAATTTAAACACTATCAAGCGTTGTTGAATTAATTATAATGATCTACATCCAACATTGACAAACTTAAATTTAGATTAATTTTATATCAATTTTATATAATTACAAAATTTTGTTACACTTGTTATTATTAGTCAATTTTACTTATACGTTCATTATATTATTGATAATCCCATATTTATTTTCTCACAATAGTAAAAAATAGTAAAATTTCTACAATGTTATTTGTAAAATATAATTTCAATTACTAATCAAATAAAGCCCCCCATAAAATAAAATTATTATATTTTTGTTTAAAAATTAAGAACTAAAAGTATATATTTAATGGAAACATATACAAATAGATACATATTATATAATTTTTATTTTATTTACAAACAAAAAATAAAAAATAAAAAAGAATTTTTTTTGAATTTTTTTAACAATAATATTGTTTATAAATTTTCCCAAATAAAATAAAACTTATGCAAATTTCAGAGAATTTTGTAAAAATATTATTATTACCAATAATACTTCAAATAAAAAAGTTAATAAATTCAGCAGACTGACTGTTGTTCATTATATAGTTTTAATAAAAAATTCATCAACTTTTTTATACAATTTTTTTTTCTTCATATAAATTTATTAAAAATATGGAAACTATAAAAATTTTATTGTTAACTTATAATATATAAAATATATACTGTTGGAATATCTAAAAAAAAAAACAAAAATTTAATTTTCTACATCCGTATAATAGTGACTTCCATATAATAAATTTTATGTAATGTTATTTGTATCGATATAAAATATTTTTTCAATGTCGATTACTAAAAGATTTTTTCCAAAAGCGGGAGGTTCTAGTTTTTTAGAAATTTTAAGAAAGAATAATTGCATGAACATAATAATCTCTCTAAAAATAATAAAAAAAAACAATCTATACATTTAGCTAGAAAACTTTCAATTAAATAAAAATAATAATTATTAACCAGGTATATTTCTGAGATAAAACTGTAACATCTTTAATAATAATAGTGAACATTTGTTCTATCCTTTAGAAAACACAAAAAGAAAATTAGCTTCCGGAAACTTTTTTATTTTTAAATAAATTTTATAACGCACTGAACATTATATCTGACACATTACATGAGAAATATAATAGAATCATAAATTCGTTTATTAATTTACAAAGTGTAAATTTGGAAAACCACATCGTCGCATTTGTGTATTAAAGAAAATGGAATGTACATTTTAATTAATTTCTAGCCATTCCATCAAAACACTGAAAGCTATCAAACAACTTGACTGATTTCGTTCAAATCAATACCAAATGCATAATCTCGTTCAATTTCATGCAAGCTAAAGAATGAAATTTTGCGAGTCTGGACTTTGCAGTTAAAAGATTTCAAGATTTCAATTTATATAATTTTAAAATGTTTACAAACTTCGACGAGCCTAATAAAAGACAACCTCCGAATGTGTCCAAGAATTTAGTTTGAGTAAATATAGATTGCTGGAACTGGAACCTAAAAAAAAGTTTATTTTAAAATGATGAAGAATATATCGCACAAAATATAATAAGATGGCGCACAAAATAGCATTTAGGATATTATGAATTATGATTGCAAAAAAAATAACAACTTAAAAAATATAAAAATTGAACGATATTCTATAAAAATGTTGGAAAGAATTTCTTCGAAATTTATATATTTATTTTTATAAACTTTTCTCATTGTTTCAACGATATTATATGTGGATTTTGTCCTTTAAAGATAGATACCTATATTGTTGTGTGTACAAAAAATAGTTCAACTTTTACTAAATGTTTTTTTAGTTTTTTTAAATGTGTATCCGTGGTAATGTTCATGTCATACTGTTGTCTTATTTTATATTATTATAATAAATTAAAAAAAAAATTGTTGGAAGGTATACTTGTTCTCTAATGGCGTCATAATAATAAGCAAAACAATAATAACAAAATAAAATCACTCTCAAATTACATGCTGAGCACTTAACCTAAAAACTATGTTCTGATGATAATAAAAAATTCTTTTATAAATGAAAAAAAAATCATTATCAACGTAATATGCACCCATCATTCGATAGAATTTTGTGAAATCAATTGCGGTTATATACGTCGCCGTACATAACTGAAAATTACACACAAAATTTCTGGGGTTCTTTTCATTTTATGTATATAATAAAAATGTTTTTTTTTTTTAAATTTTAGGCTTAAGGATATGGAAAAATGGAAGTTCTATTAAATACCCACCTATTTTGGTTCACTGTGGTAATTTTCAATTTATTGTTTTAACATTATTTGTTTTTTCTAATTTTGTCGGCTGCAGCTGAATTATTTTACATAATGAATTGAACTAACTTGAATAATGTCAAAATCTGAGGGCATTAAATTGTTTTTATAAGAATTAATAAATTTTTTATTTGCAATGTTTTTTATTAAGTCTAAAATGATGATAGTGTAATTAATTATAATTGAATGCAATTTTATGAATTGTTCTATTCTTTAATCGCTGTTTCCTAACACAAGTTGAGAATAACAAATTTTTTTTTTTTATCTATAAATTAACTTTTAATTGTATGCGATGACCATTTCTAATGGTACCTGAATGCTAAAATATTAATTGCAAAGAATTTAAAACTGTTAAGTTGTGATCGGCTAAAATTATTATAAATGTTAATTTCGTATTTTCATAATTATTTCAATGTATTTAATAAGGAAAATTTTCCGGGGGAGAATATCCGTACAGAATACTATAACGAAACCTGGTGTTCTCCTTCCAAATTGAATTGAACATCTTAATTTTTTAATCTAATTAACAATCTGTAATCAATAATCGTTTTTAAAATATGTACTGTATTGCGATTTTAAATTTTTTTTTATCATGGAGATTTTAAGCATAGAAATAATTAAGATTAAAATAATACGATTATTATTATTTAACGAGAAAATTTTCTTTTATTTTTTTTTATTTTCTGAAAATAACTTATTTTCTGGTAGGACACAATAACTTCATTAAAATTAATGTTATACAAAGCTTTATTAAAAAAAAACATACTGAAAAAACCAGAGAAAAAAACATTATTATTCAAGTGAACTGGACTGTATGTATTCACCCGTAATCAGATTATAATAAATAGAGAAAGCATCAATGTGTTATCATAGTTTATAAAATCTTTTTATCATAACGAACTATATATGGAACACTTTTCTTTAAACATCTCTATTTTAATTTCAGGGAGATTATATTTGGAATGAAAAAAAAAACTCAGAAATTATGAGTTTAAAATAGAAAGTAAATTGAAAAATCGATATTAAAAATTCTCGATACGTAGCAATTTATCATCCGTAAACTAAATATAATTAAACCTAAAGGCAATTGTTCACTTCAATGGGCAGACAGAACTTAAACTTAAAACGAGTCCAAAGCGTTCGAAAAACATGAAAAATAAACTTTCGACTTTTAGGTAAGTTTCCTAATTGTATATACGAATTCTCCATTTAGTCGAAAGTGTACTCAATGTTTAATTTTTTTACCACTTTTTTAAAAATTTGAAATTGTAATTACATATCATACATTCGGGATACTTGATGTTAGATTGAGATATAGAAATTAATGATTTTGTATAGATTATTATTATATTATTTAGTGCTGTGGTTCTAGTTAGATTTTGATTAAAACGACATACAACTTGGGTATCAAAATAAAATTATACGTTAAAGGAATTTCCTTAATTTCCTTTTAGATTTCTTTTTCTCAATTTAAATTTTGTTTAAAAAAAAAATACGAAATATTATGTATATAATAAACAATATATTTGTGTATGCAATACTTTGATTTTTCAGCCTTTATTATGAGAACAAAATATGTATTTAGTACAGTATGTGGAATATAATTCAGTGAATTTCTTTTATATTATGTCTTACCGTAAGGCATTAAACATCAAGCGCAATTAAAAATATAGTTAAATATTTGCCAGGAAAATTAATAATCTTCCTTTTCTGTCTTTGATGTTAGATGAGCACTCATCTTACATATAAATAAAATTTTATGAACAAAAAAAGATTAACCTACATAATTCAAAATAATCGATATAACATTATCGATATTATCATTAAAAATTTCAAACGAGAAATACATTATAGTTTGTAGGTATAGATAACATATAATTCAAATTTGGTTAAACTACACACACAAAATTTGGACATTTTTGAAACTGTCGGAGAAGAAATTTTTTTGAAATAAACTTCGAATAACCTGATGTTCAATTTATCTGCGATGTTAAGTTCACATTTTGTATTTTATAATTTAATTTTTTGTTTTTTATTTTTTTTATTTGCAATATTAAATTTTTTTTTGTGGTTTGAAAGTAGGGTCGACGCAAACCTAAAACTTTAACTACATTATACTTAAAAAAAAAGGTATAACCTGGCTGCAGAAAAATCCAATAATCAAACTTTGAAGTGCTTCAGTAAAAACATAAAATAAATAAATTGTCATTGTCAAAAAGTAAAAATAAGGAACAATTCATGGTTGGTAACCTGAAGTCTGTCGAAGCTATTAAGTAAGATGTATATAATGTAACTGCAATATAAATTTTATTGAAAATGGGACCAGAACATTTTATTTCTTACACTTATATTTTGATAAAAAAGCACTTTGATAAAAAAAAACAAAAAATGTTTTAACAATCTAAGAAAATATAATAAAAATTGTTTGTCCAATAAACACATGTGTCCAAATTATATTCCATTATAATTTTCTGTACCGAAAAAAAAAAACAATTTTTTATTATTTTAAGAAAAGTAGGTATACTGCAGATAACTTTATAAAAATAATTTAAAAGGAAAACCGGAAAAACTATTAATTTTTTTTTTATTTTAAAGATCTATGCAAGTATAATTTACTTTACTCTAAATTATTTTATTTTTATACTTGGGGTGCATTTTAAAGAAAAAAAATAATTGTTTTTTTTATACTTTGACTTTTCTTATTTAACTATTTTTAGTAATATGCTTATCATGTTAGTTTTACATAAAATTTATTCTTCAAAATTTTTTTAATCTCGATTCTAAATTATTTAACTTTAATAATCATCAAAAATTATTATAGAACTGGGAATGTTAGAGAACATTATTTTTTTTTCATAATTTTAAGATTTTGATATAAACAAACTTTTTTGTACCAGCATTGCAGCATAATTAGTATTTGAAAAGATCTATTTGTTTTTTATGTAAATTTTTATGCTAGTTTGTATGTTTATTAACATTGTGTTGCACAAAAATTATTTGGGCATACTTTCATTTGTTTTTTAGAGGCTAATTATGTTGTCTGTGATATCATCCTGATCAATTTAGGACAAAGAACCGACTATTCATAAAGTCCTGGATTTAGATCGATCAGGTCAAATGACTAGTTCTGACTTTCATGAAACAAATTGTGTCTTTATTTTCGATTTGTATTTAAGAAGGAAAACAATTGCCTTTTTTTCTCCTTTTGAAATCAGTATTTAGTTGGTATCGAAGGAAGTAAAACTGTATTTAATAAATAATATAATATTATATTATATTATATTTGTAATGATAATTCGTCAACCCGTTCTTATTTTCAATAAATCTAACAGCAGAACTAGCTTTCAAAACTTTTTTTTTCTAATTTTTTCATTTATATTATTTATTTATTATATTTGATAATAAAGTTTATTGAAAATTCTATATAGTTTGTAAAAATAAATAATAAATATTGAAGAACTGAATCAATTTCTTTATTTCGCTTTCCTCTTTATTCTAAAAGTGGTAGGTATATAAAAAAAAAATTATTTAATTAGTTATTTTCAAAATATCTTTTAAAATTCTTGGTAAAAAGATACATTCTTTCTTTTTTTTTTTAATTTGGAAATAAAGTTTATAAACCTTCTGTTTAAATATTATTATTAAGCTCAATAATATGGTGTAAAAATTAAACTTTTTATTTATATAGTAAACTTTTCTTGAATTCAAGTATTCACATAGGTATATATACCTTGTTAATGTTTAGTTTATCTATTGAAAACTAAATATCAAGGAAATCTTATAACTAAAAAAACATTTTAGAAGTTTTCGGAACTTGAAGAAAAATTGTTATTCAGAAGAAAAGTTTTTGTTCAAGAATATTTTTTTGAAATATTAAGTATAACAAAATAATCATCAGGGATTATTGAAAATTATAAAACATATTTTTTTATTCTGATAATAAATAATTAGTTGTTCTGTTGTTTTACAAATTATGAACATTGTTAAAAAAAATTTCTAATTACCAAGAACAAATCATTAATATATAATGTTAAAAAATAATAAAACATATAGTCACACAAATTAGTAATCGAACATAAATGTAAAAAAACACAACAAGTTAAACATGATTTAAGTTGGTTGACAATAAAAAAAAAAGTTGAACTTAAAATAATTCTTTAAAGCACAAATTGCTGTTATATGAACTTACTAATTGAGGCTGAACTTTTTGTTTAACTTTTAAATACAAAATCAAATTAATTAATCTTTTAATTAAAAATCTTGTGATCAAAATATGTTTTTTTTATTCCTGTATCTTAGCACTGCATATCTTGTCATCGATATTCGTAATTCGATTTTCCACTGTAAATTGTTCACAGATTCAAGTAATTAAAAGTATATGATAATTCACCGCATGAGCAATTCACCTTATAGTCGTAAGAGAAATTGGTCATGCGTAAATTTATAAATTCGGATGAACTCAAAATGTCGCAAGTAAAATTCGAGTTTTTTCAACCTCGGAAAAAACTTGAAGCCGACTGGAATCAAGCTGATTTTTATAGACGTCCAAACAAATTGGATCGGCTTCAAAAGTCTCAATAGATCAGTTTCACGTAGGATTTCAGTAAAATCACGGAGAGGTCTTCAAATGTGGTTTTCTTTCAACCCAATCGAAAGTAGCTTAAAAACTATGAGTACGGTGAAATTTTTGTTTCCCGAAATTCGGTCTCGATCCGGAGCTAGAGCCACTTAAAGTGCCAAAAACAGTCATTTTTTGCTCCCATTTCCCAGCTTAATACAAATCTGATTTCATTGGTCTTGGTTTTAAATAAAAGGTTTCGAAAAATTTGAATATGTCTTTTAAGGAATTTACAAACAAACGACAAAAAAATGGTTTTAAAATATTGATAAAAATTTAATTTTAAAAAAGAAATAATAATATTAAAAACAGCTGTTTTTTTTCTAAAGGGACTATAGAATATGTTTACCTTTGAAAATATGTAAGAAATTTTAATATTTTTCTTTTCATTAATCAAATGAAATTCAATAAAGAAATGTTAATTATTCGCTGTATTAACTTAAAAAATTAACTTTACACACAAAAAATAATTATTTTTACATTTTATTTCATAATTATTTCCTTTATTTTGTTTTTTATATCGAAAATGGCAATTTTTCGTCTGAAGTAATACTTACTACAAAAAAAAAATTAGAAATATTTAACAGAAAACGTTTCTCGTGGTAATTAGTTACAAGTTGTATAATTTTAATGAGTGGAAATTATGAAAAAATTTAATTCAGATCTAATAGAACTTATTACTGCTGGTAAATTTTTTAATTTTAAACTTAAGGAGTTGTAGCTTCAAACAGGCAAGTATTAAATTAAATTTGGTTCAGATTATATGTACATGTGAACTAGACCTGTGGTTGCTTTTTTATTTTTTTTGAACTCAAGATTGAAAAAATGGACGATATTAATATTACTTATTATTTTAATGTTATTGTTATTTGTTATTATAATTATTTTTTCAAATTTGTTGCGAATAATTTGTATTTATTAAAATTAATTTTTATCAAGAACTCATAACATACCAAAAAGGAACTTATAATATATATATTCTAAAAATAAATTTGTTTTGTTTATTTTTTTTTCGGCAAAATTACAGAAATAAGAAGCTTGAAATGCAGATTAAGGATCAGAATCCGGTACAATTAAAAAAATCATGAAAAGACATATTCAAATTTTTCGAGACTTTTTATTTAAAACCAAGACCAGTGAAATCTGATCTGTATTAAGCTGGGAAATGGGAACAAAAATGACTGTTTTTGGCACTTTAAGTGGCTGTAGCTCCGGAACGAGACCGAATTTCGGGAAACAAAAATTTCACCGTACTCATAGTTTTTAAGCTACTTTCGATTTTCGACATTTGAAGACCTCTCCGTGATTTTACTGAAATCCTACGTGAAACTGATCAATATACATAATCGGTTAATTACTATAGGTTGAATTATAATACGGTGAAATGATGTGTGGTGAATTTGAATACGATGAACTGTCCTTCAAATTCGGTATTTAAATAAAAATAATTGTAGAAAGTTCTAAAACACAAATTTAAAATCTGATGAATTATCTTAAGAATTTTTGACCGACATTGATTAATATATAAATGTACACAGTTCTAATTTTATTATATACCCTCAATTATTTTACCTGACCACATTATAGAAACAGTATAGTACATTTGTTTTTTTTTTTATCATTCTAGCATAAAGTAAGTATAAATAAGAGAAATTCAGTCCATACAAAAAGTTCAAATTTTAAAATGTTTAGAAAAATTAGATTGATATCCCAGTCTTATTATGCGGAGAGAAAAAAGAAAAAAATTTCTCAAAAACATTCTCTTCAATGAATTTTTTAGCCAGTAGTGATAATAATAAATTCTAAATTTTTATTTATTATTGATATTGTGCATTATTTATTTTATCTATGTATTTGTATTTTGCTTTTTTTATGAGTATAAAAAAACAATATAGAGAAATTTTATGTTCTCTATTTTTTTGGGATATCAATAATTATAAAAAAAATAAAAAATTCAATTTGTACAATTTGTATAGGACTGAAATTTCTAGATATACATATTTTTTAATTCTAGTTTCATAGAAGTTTTAAAAGATCTGACATATGTAATAAATAAAAAAATGCTGAAGTGAGATCGACCTTTTCTAAATTATATTTTTCTGGTTAAGATATCTTCTTTTTTTTCCTTAAAAAATGTCTTTAAATAATTTTTAAGTCATGTAACATGATCGTAAATAAATAGACAAAAAAAAACAACATTATAATAACTTTAATATTTGCTTAACTTATTTTGAACATCACGTACTTATATAGTTTAAAATAAAAAAAAAAACAGAAAATTTGAACATTTTTTGAACGTTTACACATTATTAAATTATAAACTTTGTTTCAAGTTATAAATCCTTTCTATAAACGTTATATCTAATGCCACATTAGTGTAGTTATAGTTCTACAAAACGTAAGAAAAGTTAGACCATAACATGCTTTCTTGCATTAAATTCATTTATAAACTTTTTTGGACAATTGACATAATTTTATTTTTTTTTTAATTTAATTTACTGAAAATTTCCCCAATGTTTTTGTGGGTGTAAAATACGAATGTATGAAGGTACGTTTAAATAATTGAAAATATATATATTTTTTTTGAAATTTGTTACAAAATACTTTTGGTTAAGTTTACAAATGAATGATTGTTTAAAGAATTTTCGAAGCCAATTTTGCAGTCAAATTTGTATTATAAATTTTATTTAAAAACAAAATTAATATGTATGTATTATGTTCTTTGAATTTTTTTTTGTCCTGGGTATATTTCTTATCCTTTTTGATATTTCAACAATTAATTTCCCTCTATACAGTCACTGTTCAACGAATCAACGAATATACCATTGGAGAAAAAATCATAAAAAAAAATTAATTCAACTTTATGTTTCAATGAAAACAATAGTTTATTATTTCATTCGTTAAATCTTTGTTGTTTTTTTTTTTCAATAATACATTTTTTTAAACTTTTATGTATTTATGTATAAGTTTGTATCAGTTCAAATGTCTGCCTGTAAATGAGCAAAAACAAAAATTTATTTATTTAATGAATTGTTGTTATATGTATATATACAGAAAAGCTTATTCTTTAAAAAAAAAAATCATTATTAGCTTTAGGAATTCCCACTACTATGTCAACATTTTCACACTTAACCTTCTTTTATATGAAAAAACCAAAAAAAAAAAAATGTTGTTTTTTATTTTTATTTTATTTCTAATTTTTATTTCATGAAAATAAAGCTTTTTGGGACAAATGGAAAATTTATTTCCTCTCTGTCAATTCATTGTTATTAATTAACTAAAATATAAGGAAAAGAGAAGATTTACTCTTCTTTTAGATGTATAATCCGTAGGGACAGTGAGTAAATAATAAAATCAAGCTTTTATAAAAAGTTTTCATTTCCTTAACTTAAAAAAATATATACTCATGTATATCTACATATAATTATGTATAACATTGAAAGCTTTTGCTCCAAATGGTCCAAAATATGAAAACTCTGTTAAAAAAAAAATACAAAAATTATTTTGTAAAATATGGATATGAATTTAGTTTAAACTTATTAGGAATATTAACAAGACATTCAAAAATTGAATTCGGATAAATTCGCGAATTGGAAAAAAAACTTTTAATTTTTTTTTTTTTTAGTAAATTTCGTTTTCAAAGGATTATATTCTTCATCCTGCTGTAATTTACTCAATCGATATATACACATACCTACAATATATATATTACATCTGTATATACCTATTTAGTCCATTTTCCGGTCGAATAAAAATTTAATAACGTAGCGTATGCAAAAGAAAATAAGAAAATCTAAAGTTTTCTTAACAGTTTTTATTTTGAATTCATTTTCCAAGGATTTATTTTTAGCATCAACAAAACATTAAAAATAAAAAAAGGATAATAAATTAAATATGTAATCTGAGAGATATTATGGGTCAAAACTATTAATAAAAAAAAAAAAAAAAAATTTATACATAAATAAAATAAAAATAAAAATGATAATAATAAAATACGAAATTTGAAAGGATATTATCATATTGGGAGAAAATTCAAATACAAAAAAAAAAATAAAAAATTCAAAAGGATATTAATTTTTTATTTAAGATTTTGAAATTTCTTTTCATTTTCGTTTTAATTCAAAATAAAACGAAAGAAAGGACCAAAAAAAATAAAAAATATATATATATATATAAAAATAAGGAATAATCCTATTTTTAGGGTTATACATATCACCACACTATAAAATTTGATAATAGTTTTCCCAAATTAATCATTTCTACTTGAAAAAAGTTATTAAGAAAGGAGTATTATTTATTCTTTTTTCAAAAATATTTTTTCCCTACATACCTTATAAATAAAATTTTTATTATTTTTTTTTTTTCTTACATTTCAAAGAATTCTTTTATTTAACATTCATTAAGTAGTGGTTACACTCAGGCACGTTTTATCGATGTTTTGTGTACACCCAATATACGTGATAAGATATTATTTTTTTTGAACATTCATAAATTACTTATATGCTAATTTTATAAAAAAAAAGAAAAAAAAATATTATTTATTGATTTCGTGCTCAATTTGATGATCATTGTTTTTGATTTTAAGAATTTGGTCAGACATCGTTATACGATGCGTACGTACTAGGAACCGTGTTCTGCTTTGCAAAAACAACATATATGTATGTTCGCACATAGGAAAAAAACTTAGATTCTACTTAGATTTTTAATTGAATTTTATTTGAAAACTTTATAGTTGTACACTTCAAGAGCTTTATCCTCGTACTGTGTATTCATAAAATAAAATTCCAACAACATAATTTCATTCATATTAAAACAATTAACTTATTAAAAGTAATTAGTATAGTTTGCAAATTAATTTTTCAACTCATAGTAATTCATTTAAAATTTACTGCACTTTTAAATTCAATTATTAATATTTAGATCAAAGTTTTTGAATGAAATATTTAAGCCTAGAGTTATTATAGAATTCCGCATACTTCAAAGATAAACGTATTTATTTATTTCTTTTTTTTTTCAACTTAAAATTTTTTTTAGAAAATTTTATTTGAAAATTTCAACCAGGAATTTATTTCGAATAACTATAAATTTTAAGAAAAATTATCTGTAATTCTTCATATATCAATGTTGTCTTATTATGTGAAGAAATTTTTGAATATTTCAAGCCCTTGATATAAATTCTTTTTTTTTTTTGGAACTTTAAAATTTATTCCAAAAAAATAGGGTAAATTTAGTACCAATTTAGATTGATTTAAAACCAATCAATATGTTTTGAGTTTTTTTTTAAAATAGTTATAAAAGTTATAAAAAAGAATAAAAATATAAGCTTAAACTTAAAAAGCTGTTTAATTTTATGTTTTTATAACACAATTAAAACATAAAATTTCTTTATACTACCAACTATTATGTCAGAATTATTGGATTCTCCCATGAAATAAATAAATGTTTAAATTATAGTGAAATATGATTTGACTTTATTGATGATGTCTTATCATGCTATTCATTGATGTTTATTCAATGTCATTATTTATTTTTTTCTGCCAAACACATTCATTCATAAATAGGATATTTTACTTCAAGAAAATTATTTCATGCTATCATTTATTGAATTCGTATATAGAATAAAATGGTATGAATTCACCTCAAAATAATTACAAATTCATAAATTTCTGAAGAATTTTCTGAACAAGAAAAGATTCTATATCTGCGGCCAAAAGATATGTTTGGGTATATTTCTTGATAAATAATTTTGTCGTATCTATTGATTGTTTGGCATCATTTTTTAAATTTTATATTTGTTATTAGCAGTGTCATCATTTAGATAAAATTGTGCAGAGATATAGGTTTAAATTATAATTTTTTTTTTTTTACAGAAATAGGGATTCACTCGGAGAGTAGAAATTAAGCTAATTATTGATCCCATAACGTGAATAGAATTTTTGGGCGAAAGTAAAAAAGAAATTCAAATACATTTTTGGTGTTATATAATAATATATATATTTTTTTCTAACTTTAATTTAAGACTAAAATAATTATCATAATAATATTTCTATTTGAAATTCAAATGAAAACAAAAATAATTTAAATATTTTTCATTCATCGATATGTTTTATATTTCATTTAGATCCTAAGGCTAATTGTAATTTAAATAATTACTTAAAATAAATTAATACAATTATCTGTTGGTGATCTTCGTAATGGGTGTTTTTTTTTTCTTGAAATCGAAATCACAGGTAAATCATATTTTTTTTCGAAAATTTCTATTGAATTCAATATAATATTAGCACAAAATTTTTGTTCAAAGAAAATACCCACGTAAGAATTTTTATTTTTTTTATGTTATCAAAAATAAAGTTAATTTTTTTTTCATTTAATAAAAGAAATATTGAAAATTTATTGATTTCTCAAAAGAAGATTAATATTTCAAAAATCTGAAATTTTTTTCTAAAAATTCCACGAAACAGTTTGTGATAGAACAACAAAGGTAGAAAAAACTTCAAAGACATTTTTTTTTTCTTCAATTTTTATTTATTTATTTATTTTATGTTTTGAATCAAATCTCTGCAGGCCATATTCGAATAGCCAAAAAAAAAAAAACGAAAAGGAAAGTTTAGAATAAACAGTTTTCTTGTGTCAATAATAATGTACTCTTATTATATCCCGTACAAATAAATATTACTTATTGAAATTTGTTTTACACATGAATAAAATAATAAAAACACAAGAAAAAGTAAATAAAATTTAATAAAAAAATTTAATGTTTGAAAAGCTTAAATAAATGTTATTGTTATTTATTATTTTACTACAGTGGATTCGCCGTAGTATTGTTATTATCGAAGAAAAAATTATAAATTCTGTCAATTCTCAACTAATGAACGAAGAGGACTTAAGATTGGATTAAAATTATCATTTTTGAAATCTACATAATAACATAAATATTTTTTTTGTATACCTATTATCGTAATAATTTTCAATATGTGACGTTTGATTTTTTTTTTAATTTTATTTTTATTACTTTTAAATTTAATTTAAACTTTGTTATTTGTTAATCATATCCGTAAACTTAATTATATATATATAGTTTAAAACAATATTTTTTGTTAGCATTCATTTGCAAATGCTTGACTTCATTAAAAAAATTAGGAAACAAAAGTCATAACAATGATAACTATGTACATACAATATGTAATAGTTTTTCTCCATAATTTTTGGATATCCAAATTTTTCATTAAAAATATAGTACATATACATATACATTCATATAATTCAGTATTTTGCTTTTTTCGAACATCTGCATCATACTGTTGTTCATGCGTTAATAAATATTTTTCTTAAAACTATATTTATTATAATAAGTACGTATATATGTATTTTCTTATTGTTAGATAAAAAATAAATTGTTTATTGCAATATGGAATTTTCAATTTTGCTTTTCCATGAAAAATTTTATCTATTATTAATTAATAGAAAATATAAGCTAAAAATAATTGAATTTTTAATTTTATTTTTAACAGAATTCAATAAATATTATAAATAATATAATATTATTTCTATTTACAAAAAAAAAAAATTTTATTTGATGACAAATTTTCATTGTAATTCTTTTGAAGATATTCAGATTTCTAATTTTCGTATAGACTTTTATTTTTAACCATATTTCTATTTCCTTAAAATATAATATACGAATAATTGCCAACTCTTATTGTGTTCTGTGGTTTTATTTATTTTAAGATTTTTATTCATTTTAGTCTTCAAAAATTTTAACCACTACAATAAGGGTGGCTTATTTTGTTTTATTTTTATATCGATTATTTTTCCGAAAATAGGTTAGGTATATCTAAAAATGTACAAAAATGTAGGTACAAGCATAAATGTATTGTATTGTTAGATAATTTTAGTATTGTTAGAAAATTTGAACAAACTTCAATCACATTAAAATAAATTCAAAGTTGAAATGGGATTGTAAGATTATTAGGATGTGGCTACTGAATTCAAATTTAAAAAAAAAAAAAAATAATGAAGCCGATATAGTAATTTGCATATGCTTCTAAAAGTGAATACGCCTAAAAAAATTCTTGTACAACATAAATATATAAATTTGAAGTAGATATATCTTCTTTTATTCATTTTCGAATGAATCATTAGTTAGTTTTTTTTGGTTTTCAATTTCTATGCTCTTTAAATAAAAACTCAAAATTCATGTTGTATTGATGAAAAAAAAAAAAACGTATTAGGGAAAATTTTTTAGTTATTTTATTTTGAAAATGATGTATTAACTGCCATGGTTATGTATACCTATATTCGGAAGAGTAAATTCATTTCATATAACTTTTTTTTTATAATTTTTTTAAAAAAATTTAATAATTTAACATTTATTCAAAAAAAAATAAAAAAACATGTTTTGTGTTACCCAAAAATGTTATCGAATTTCAAAAGAGTTAACCGGAAACATTTTTGGCATTCTCTTGAAATATGATAAATGTGTGTTACATCAAAATGTAAAAAAAAAAGATAATAAAAAATAATTCAATTTGTTAAAACCATTTTTATTTTCCTTAATATGGTTTTTCCGTTAATATAAAAAGTAATAAAATTTGGATTAACATTAATGGTAAAAAAAAAGAAAAGTTTTTAATGTAACCATCTTAAGAGTTTCCTTTTTTTTCTTTTTTATCATGTCTTATCCCCATAATTGCAAGAGGCGTAAAATTAAAGTCATGAAAAATAAAACTTAATGTTTTTTGTTCACATAGGCTTATACTTACCTTTTTTATATATTAATACCTAAAACTTAAAGGCGGAGTGCCAGTAATCGAAATAAAATTATGTAAATTAGGGGATTAAATCTGATAATTTAATGTAAAAGTTGGAGTAAAAGTTGATATAGAAAAATTTTCTACGAGTTCCGGAAAAGGTTCTGTTAACGACAGTCTGCTTTCCTTCAATAATATTTTTAACATTTTTCGTGGAAAAACATATAGAAACATTATAACAATTTTTTACAAAAATATGGTTGTTACGTTTTATTTTCTACTACTTAAATTGCTTATGGTTGTCTGTTTAAATTCGTTATTTACAAAATGTTTAGGTTTCTAGTATGATTTGGGCTATTAAATAAAATCTCACAATTAGATGATTCCAGAAATTTATTATTTACAATAACTTGAATGACCTGCTTTCCAATCACGGATTCAATATAAAATCATACATATTATATACATACATAAGTAAATTTCCATACAGTTAACAACAAAAAAAAAAAAAAATTTTATAGTAAAATTGAATTTTGAAAAGATATAAAAAAGGATATAATAATAAGGATAATACGTATCTTTCGCACTTATACAAACACGCATCCATTAAAGAATATTTATTACTGAAATTTTTAACCAAATAAAAGAGTAAAAAAAAAGGATGTTTCAAACAAAATCGTGGGTGAAATCAGGAAAAGAAAAATTACTTCACAACAAAAAATTTATTCAAAAGAAAAAAAAAAAAGAAATCCTTAAACGTATAATTTATTTTTTAATTTAACCAAATTAAGAATCATTTATCGTAATATTAACACACAAAGAGATGTGATTTTTATATTATCATAATGGGAATAAAATTGCTTGAGTAAATTTAATTTAATTTTATTATACTTATTAAGATATGAAATGAAAAAAAAAATTAGATATAATGTACACAAAAAAAAAATCTTTTTCATTATAATAAATTAAGTGAAAAACATATAATATTGAAAATTTCAATAAAGTTCTACTTAACTAAAATGTTCATAAATCATTTAAATGTTCTTATGTATAAACTAATTTTTGAAGTGTGACACGTGTTATGTTTATAATTTTACAAATTAGGTAATACTTTCATCTTTGAATTTATAAAGTCAACGCAGCATCAGACAGTTTTATATTTCTATTTTTTTAGAATAATCATATATGTCGTTGGCATCAATATTTTTACTCACACTTTTCTTATTCTATTTTCGGAGAATTTAAGTTTATTGTAGATTTTTTATAGTATGAGAATAGTCCTCTTAGTCTACACACCTGCAGAATACAATCGTGCAGAATAAAGAAACAATTTTGTTCATTTTCAACTTAGTTCAAGAATAACCTTAACGGTTTTAAGTTTTGCAGATACAAGATACCAACCGACCAAGGATGGTTAATATACACAATTTACATAATTGTTTGTATAGTTGAAAATTTGAATGAATTCTGATGAACATATGAATTTTACTTAACCATTTCCGTTTTATAATATTAAAATTTTATAACATTAAAATCTTTGAACTATGAATTCCATAAACTAAGATTGTGGAAGAAAAAAGAAAGTAATTCTTATAGTACAGAAAGCAATAATTATAGGTACCTACTCATTGGTATAATTTTATGTTTCGAATTCATGAATTCGAAATGCATAACTTACATTTTATTTTGACGATAAATGTCACATAATAACAACGAACTTGCGACTTGTTTTGTTTATTTACGAAAAGCGCCAGTGATATGAGATTTAACTTTTGGATTTCTTATTAAATAATTAATCTGGGAAAATTCTATTATAAAACAATAATGATAATATTATTAATATTTAATTATATTTAACAGTTTAAATTTACGCAGATGCTATTTCAATAAAATTGTGAAACATGATTTTGTCAAAAGTAAAATTGTTTATATATATAATTTTTTTTATAAAATAATAAATCTAAAATATAAGTACAATAATAAAAAGGGGGCGCCAAAAATTTAAATGTGAAAATAAATATGTTTTAAAAAAAAATAATAATAATAATAATAATACTTATGAATAATATTTGCGCCAATTTATATGCAAATAAAAGTTTCATAAAATAAACTGTTTTTAAAGATAGCTATTTATTGCGAATGTGAAATTTATTATAATGATATAAATATTAAATGGAATTTTCAATACATTATTTAACTTTTAATATAAAAATTAAACTTATATTACTTATTATTATTATTTATTATTTTTTTTTGAATTTTCAGCAAATTAATCATGCAAAAATTAAAAATAATGTAATGAATTATATATATGATTCTCGGAAAATTTCAAAAACTAATATATAAATTAACAATTTGATAATTAAAAATATTTTGAACAATAATTAAACATATTTGACTGGAATAATTATAATGAAAAGTGCAGCTTGATACTAAAATAAATTTTTTTGCTGTTTTAATAGAAAGTAATGATCAAATGTACAAGTGTATACATAGTAAAAACAAAATACTAAGAATCTGTACTGTGTAATATAATAAAAAAAAAACATAAAATAACGTATATCTATATAAAACTATATAAGAAAAAAGGGTTTATATAAAATTGAAAAAAAAAAAAAAAAGTGAAATAAATTTAAAAAAAAAAATTGTAAATGCCTTTTTAAAAAAAAAAATGTATGTAGTATATTTAAAAGAATATTTCAAATAAAAATTTATTTTATTACAATTTCTGTCACAAAACTAAATGAATAAAAAAATGTATGTAATTATAATTTTTACAACTCTCCAAAATGCAACTTTTTTTTTCTTCTAAGAATCTAAACGTTTTTATATAATAGAAAAAAATGTTGAAAATTATACATATAATAATATGTATTTAATATAAATTTAACTTATAAGCTGAGAAAAATCAAGAAAATTACAACAGAACAACAATTATGAAAATTTTATCATTATAATGATATCCAAATGATATGCAATTGAACAATATATTAATTTTTTTTTTTATACGAAAACTAGTGCAAAAACGAATAAAAATAATAATTAGTGAAATTAAAATAAAACTATGCAAAAAAAAACATAAAAATATTCCAAACAAAAATTGTAGAAAATATTAATATCCCACTAACATGATATTAATAGTTTCATTATAATAATTTAAATAAATTATGCATTTTTATGTTAATCAGTGTAAAAAAAAAAAATAATAATAACGAAGCATTTTGAATAAAAAAAAAATTAATATTATGACAGAGTAAATTATTGATTTTTAGCATAGCTCATAAAACTTGATATTAAGGATATAACAATAAAAGTGTAAGAAATAATATCGGTATAGTTATATATATTTTTGAAATTAATAAAAAATACTCGGTTAAGTTGATGTACATAATACTTCTCGTGTCCTTATTTATCAAAGAAAAATATGGTTAAGCAATCATTAAAATATACGGTATTTGAAAAGAGTATCAAAAGTTCAAAATTAAGAAGATATAATAATTTAAGAATTCTACATTATTGCGACATTGCAGTTTTTGTTACAGATATTTTTACATTATTTTTTAAAAAAAAATCTTATGCATTTAACTATTTGTTTTTTTTAAATAAGGCTTCGAAATTACGATTAACAAAATATTATTTAACAATATTGTTGCATTCTCAACGATGATAAAACATTTCCATTTATTGGTACAAAATGACTCATAACGCTATAGAAATAATTTATAATATATGCATTTTCCCATAATAAAATACAATTTTTACTATATAATTATTATCATATGAAATTGGATTTATGAAGAATACTATATATGAGACTATATTGATATAATGTACTTACTTATACAAACGCACATACGTAGTTCACACATATTATATTCTTTAATAAAAAGTGAATAATTTTAAACGAGATCTTTTTTTTTTTTAACTTTTTGAATATTTTGTGAGTTTTTTTTTTTGTTTATTTCACATTGTTTTATTTCATTTGATTTGTGGATAATATAAAAATTGTTATGCCACCACAGTGTCTACTTTTATAACATAAAATACATATAACAAATTTTAACAAAAAACTTATACGTGCATCATGTAGAAGAGTAATCGAGTAGGGACCCAAAACCCATTTTTATTATGTAATTTATTATATAATTCTGGCATTTTCATTTAAGAAACATTTGTGGAATTTTCTGCAAATTTACTCAATTATTACTTAGAGTTATTTTATCGTATATTTTCGCACAAACTATTATTTATTTAGAGATGATTTAGAGAAAAACGGAACTAAAAGTAAACACAATTTATTATTTTTTTATTCTTTAAATTTCTTATACATTGAAAATTGTTTAAAAAAACCACGTAGATATCATTGAAAAGAAAACTCTTAAAGATTATAAAATTTTGACAATATTAAATTTTTTTTTTCTAAATTTTAAGCTTTTTTTTATAACGATATTAAATTGTTATTTTTATTGTTTCCGTTTTGCTCATTAACACTTTTGCTGGCAATAAAACCCATGAAAATATTGTCACGTACGTGTATAGAAATGTGCAAATATTTGGCAAAAAAAAAAGCATGGATAATGTGTGAGGCATGGCAGCAGGAATAAGAAGTCAACGATATAAAAATTTAGATAAAACTAAAAGTGTTAAACAGAATATTAGAAATTGTTTAAACTTTAATTTTATATTATGAAGAATATTAATAGTGTAGTATAATAGTTATTATTTTTTTATATTATTTTATATGTAATCGTTCTTTCAATTATTATTTTATTTCTATTATATATTTTTGTTACTTTCTTTAATTTATTTTCAATTTCAAAATTTAATTATTTTATTATTGCCATAAGCTAGCTGTCTCAGGTTATTGTATCTATAAGTTTGAATCAAAATAGTACAGTATAGGATATTTATAATTACTTTTTATCTTAATTGTCTTTAAGTGAATACAAAGCACAAATATAAGAGAAAATAAAAATGTGTGCAAAATAGAAAAAAAATTGAAAAATATTAATAAAAATATAGGTTCAATAAATAATACATCTGCAGTAAAATAACAAAATTTCTTTGTTTCCTTTATTCAATTCTTTTTTATAATTTTCTTTCCATACAATACAATACTGTCATTTTTTTTTTTTGCTTTAATTTAGTTTATTTTTACTAAAAATATATTTACTATATCACTATATATATTATTTATGACTCAACATATTGGAATTTTTTTTTATTTTAACAAAATGTTATTAAGTGCATTTATGACACAGTGAACTGTTCTAGTGTCAAAGGAAATATTTTATTTTTATTTATTTTAGTTTTATTTCAGTTATTTGTATAAAAATGTATATAGTAAATATTCACTAGAAAATAAAAACAATCATAAACCACTAAATAATAATATTATATTTTCTCAAAACTAAGATACTCATCTTTTATAGAGTTATACAATAAGAAAAACCTTCTGTATCCTTTTCCACATGACATTTTCTTTTGAAGCTTTTGAGAATACAACATTTTAATTATTTTTTAAAAGTATTATATTTATTAATTTTTCATTCAAATGAAAATCATAAATTTTTGAATATGAGACAGAACAGTTATTTTATAAAATATATAATAATATTCTGTTTGATTAAAAATTATGTTTGCTTTGAAAATATTTAATTTTAATCATTGATATAATAAACGCGAACTGTATGTGTATGTTATTATGAAAGTACATTGTTATGTAAGATTTTTGTTTATAATATAAAAAAAAAGAAAGCTATCAAAGAAGAAAATAATTTTTCATCCTTATGATGTCAAAAAAAAAACTTTTTTTTACCTTTAACAAAAACAATTATATATATTATTATTACTTATATATTTTTTTAATTTACTACAAAGAACAATATGTTATAAATTTTTTTTAAAATTAAATTTTCAAAGTTCTTTTTTCTTTTTTTTCTTTCTTTAATTTCGTATTTCGTTCGAATGAATAACAGGGAATTTATATAAAATTTTGTACATGTTATTCATTTGAACGATTTTTAAAATCTTCAGGATTTTTGGCAAAAAACAATGATGACATTTACGCATTAAATTTAAATCATAAACATTTTAAAATTTTAATAAAACCGTTTTATTTTGTGGTACGGGTACGTTCATCCACATTTCTATATTCTTATAGTTTAATACTTATAATCCCGAAATTTGGAAAATACAACACTAAATATATAAGTTTTAAAAGCTGTCAAATATACGACATAATATATATATAATTCTATATTATCACAGGCCTTGTACATGCAGAAAAATATATACATACATAGTTTTTTGTAAATTTATTCTTATTCTTATGTAATAAAAGTTCTAGACTTGTTATATTAAAAACTATACAACTGCCTTTATAACATTAAACTGCATTCTTGTTAAAAAAAAAAAGATTTAACGACTTCGTAATAAATAATAAAATAGGGGCCGAATTCTTTTTTATGATAAAATATTATTTGATTATAGAGATTCTATGCGCTCGTTCGTTATTTCCCTCAATTCTTACATATTTGGGGTTTATTATTTTTTTGCCAGAATAATATATTCATCAAGTTTCTTAGGCCAAAAAAAAAATTTTTTTTTCCTTTTTCTTATTAAACTTTGGAAGAATTATATTAAAAAAAATAAAAAACCAAAATTCAATGAGTTGTTGACCTTATGAAATGAAAGATTTATTGAAAAACTTAAAAAATTACTTTTTCTTATTTCTATACTATATAATATTATATACATATACTTACTATATGTATGTATATAATATATAAAAGAAATGTGAAAGTAAATATTAAAGAACAAAAAAATGTTTTGCGATAAAAAAATGTTTTATTGTAAATGAAAAGAGGATGCTTCAAAATAATAAATAGAATCCTTTTTTTTCTTTTCTTCGGAAAATCAAAATTCTTTATACGATAATACTAATAATAAGTAAGTTGGGTTTTTCTAAAAAGAAAATTATAAAATTGGGTACATATTAACCGAATATGATGATAAACGGAATCCTACTTAAAGAAAAATATAATCCTACTCACAAAAAAAAAAGGGGTTGGAAATTAAAAATTTAAAATTTTCAGAAAAATAAATGTTACAGAAAATTTAAATATTTTGTTTATGCAAAACAATGCTAAAAATACAATACTGATTTTTGTGCTTTGGCAAAAAGCTTAATACTAATAATTATAAACTAGACCTGATAAGTAAGCGTGCCAATAAAATACATTTTGTACGAAGCTAATTTCGATTGATCAGTTTTTCATAATTTTATAAATTAAAATTAAAAAATCTAAGTCCACTTCTGTCTGTGAAGAAAAAGTTATTTTCTACTTTTTCATGCGGCCTGGCCTCAGTATTTTTGAAAACTCGTTTTTTACTTATTTTTTATTTTCTACCTTTTTCACGTTAACTAAATTGTTATTACAAATTTTCATCGATTTTTCATGCAAGTTTTCACGATTGTTGAAGATTTATCACTAATCATATCGATGATAATTTTTGCGATGATTATCTCGCTTTTTCGGGTTTTCCATGGAGTTTTCCACAAAAGCAACTTTATGCAAATCATTTCGCTCTACAACTTTGTCTCAGGTTGCAAAACGTTTAAACGCTTCCTTGGTAGGAAAAACTCCGGAAAAGCGTTTTACATGAATTTTCATCGATTTTTTCTACAAAATTTCACCATTGTCGGAGAGAAAGTAATGATACCAGTTGATGGGGAACTTGATCCTGCATAATTTAGAAAACTTTTTTAACCGGAAAATTTTCCGGGAAAGTCGGAAGATTCCGCAAAATTTTTTCGGAAACGGATTTATCACTAATCAAATTTGTGGCAAATTTTCAAATGATTTTTTTCGATTTTTCCCGATTTTCCATGTAAATTTCCGGTGCAAATTTTGATAGATTCAATTGTCACCGACATAAACCTGTGTGCCAAATTTCAGCTTGCTGTGATGATGAAAAGTGGGTCTACGAGAGTGTCGAAAATAGTAAAGAAATATATAAACAGACAAATTCGTATACGAGTTAATAATAATTGTGGCCTCAATAATTGTGACCTAAATAATTGGGGCCGCAAAAAGTAATTAATTTTAAGAGCCCTCAATGTGAAAAATTGCAAAAAATTGGTCTTAGTTAGGCTTTGATTGTAGGGTTACTACAATCTAGACTGAAGTGATTTTTTGATATGTTAGAGAGTATATAACTGGCTCCAGGGTAGGTGCGGCGGATTTTTTATATTTTAAGTTTTTTGGCCCAAATTAGCCTTTAAAAAACTTGAACATATTTGCTTGGATTCTGAAGTAAAGGAAAAAGATAATAAAAAATCTCAAACGCAGAAATAAATCTAAAATACCATTCTCCAGGGCTGGTGACGTGAAATTTTGAATTTCTTAAATTTCCTAAACAATTTTTAATTAATTTCATTTATTTCTAAGAATTTTTTAATTTTTTTGATAAATTACAGTTTCTGCACAGAAATAAAATTCAAATATAGTTTTGTGATTTTCTGGTAGAGGTGTTTTTCGTACAATTTTTGTCGCATTTTTCACGGCCGTTTATTTTCTGTAAAATAAAACAAAAAAAACTGCAAAAATAGAAAACAGAAATAGCAAACAGAATTTCACATGGAGGGCTCTTAATTGAATTTTTGTAAGCTTTATTATTATTAGTATTAGATATTTTATTGTTTCTACATTGCTCATTAAGCATTTGCTCTAATATATTAGCTGCCACAATTACGTCCAATTGATTTACTTAAAAGTTGATGGTGTTTGTTGTAGTTTGAAAGTAAATTATTTGTAAACATAAGTTTGTATTTGCATTTAGATAAAATCGTGGTAGGTCGTTTATAAAATAAAAATCAGAATACCGTCAATTGTGTAATTTTGAAAAAAACAATTTATTATTAACATAAACTACGTAACAATATAACAAAAAAAAAAATCAGAACGTAGCACTTTTACTCAACTAAACTTAAAGACAGGGAGAAAATTGGATAATGACCTAGCATTGATGTAAAATTATCCTTTTCTTTTCGTGTTCCTATTATCTTTTCTTATTTTTTTTTTATACATATTTTTTTTTTTAACACAACAATTCTGTACTTCAAGAAAGAAAATTTATTCGTATATTTTGAATATGTGCTTTATTAAAAAATAATGAGAATAATAAAAAATATTTTCTTTTCACAAGTTCTTTAATGAATTACATAAATAAGTTTACGTTTCTGTTATTATATAAATAAAATGGTGAAGTTTGTAATATATTTTATTACATATAAAAGTATAATGAAAATGAAAATAATTTAGGAAAATAAATTTTATTTCTTCTGAAATAGAACAATATGCATTTTTGACGGATTTAGAAAATTATGCTGATAGAGGATTTTCTGAATGAAAATACATAATGGTTCTGGTTTATTTGATTTATTAAAAATTAATTGTTTGTTGAAGCAGATGATCGGGTTGCGTAGTGACTTGTCTTATCTGTTGAAACTGTACACATAAAACCTTAAACACTTAAAACTTTAACACTTAAAACCTTAACACTTAAAACCTTAACACTTAAAACCTTAGCACTGGAATGGATCTATCTAGCCATTTTAGATCGTTTTGACCGTTTGGATACTAAAATTAGTGCCTCTATTCTCTTTGTTTTAGGCTTAAATACGATATTCCGCAATTCCATTAACTAAATTAAGAATGGTGCAAATGTCTTCATAGAAAAATTTCATATTTGAAAAATTTTAACAAAATTAGTAAAATACAAGCATACGAGTTCTATAAAAATGTCTATTTCAAACTAAGAATGGAAACTTGGAGTTGGAAATATAACATATTATAAGATCGTTAGAAGTCGTTCGTAGAAACCTAAAAAATAGAAATGTTGATTTATAATGATGCCAAATAAGTGTTCTACATTTTCTAACTTATTATTTTTGTTAACATTCATAATAAATAAAAATAGCGCAAAAAATTGCATAAAATTTTAAATTAAATATTTTTTAATTTCTTTAGTTTTTTTTCATAACACTTTTTTTTATATATAGTGTGTACAAAAAGTCTAAACATAAGTTATGAATGAAAGAATAATATTTAATAGTTTACGATCAGAATTTTCGCATTTGTAAACAGCAAAAAAAAAAAAATAAAGAAGAAAATAAAAAAAATTCATCTACCCAGCTTTAAAAAGCGAGGATAACAAGATACAAAGGATAATAATGAAAAAGAAATTATGCATAAAAAAAATGAATGAAAAAAATAAAAAAACTTAACTAGAAAGTTTTTTTTTTTTTAACTTCAATTTATTTTTCAATGTGAAGAGTACACTTTATAATGAAAATCAACAAGGATTCAAGGATTATTAAAAAAAAAAATAATATTAAGAATAAAAATATAAAAAAAAATAATAAAATAAAATAAATTAATGAAAAGAGTAGTCCGACAAAAAAATAATTTTTTTTTGACGAAATTATAAATTATCTCGTCATCAAAATTTGGTTTTTCTTGTTTTTTTTTTTTCATAGGAATTGAACAGATAATATTCACTTACCGAACCATTTTAATTTTTCATTTATTTATTTATTTTTTCTTCATTTTCTTTTTATTTAAATTTTTTAAATATGAGAATTTATAAATTTATAATATTAAAAAAAGATTTTTATGACGAAAAAACAAAAAATAGATTAAAGTAAAATGTACCCATGTTATATAAAATTATGAGCGAAGTCTATTTTAATATTCTGACCTTTGTTTAAATAAAAATAATTCTTATGTAAATAAAAATTGGATGATGGTGGACGTACAGCACCGGCAACTGAATAAATGGTCAAAGATTAAAGAAAAAAATAAATTATTCACTATTACATTAAAATTTCTTTCAAAGAATAAAATATACATTTAATTTTTCATATTTTTCTTATTGTACAAAAAAAACTGAGACTGCGGGGTCAGTTTACATAATAATCAATATAGCTTCCGGATTAATTGCGTATATAAGAAGCCTTAAAACAACTGACAGAAAATTTTTTATATTATTTTTGTCAATTATTATTGTATTTTAGCAACTATGTACAAAAAGGACTATTTCACTACAATTGGTGTTCCAAAATATTATTTAAGTTAATTTCATGTGAATAGAATATTTAAGTAGTATAAAATATAAGAAAAAAAAAACATAATATATACATATGTTATGAAAAAAAAAAAGATTTCGAATTCAAAATTATTAAAAAAACGAATCTGTTGATTGCTGTGTCAAATAATTCGTATGGTATTTATATAGTTGAAACAAAAATAAGGTGCAAGCACAATTCAACCCATCAAAGGAATAAGTCATAAGAAGAAAATATTGGTTTTGATATAAACGCATTTAAAGAATTTTAGTTAAAAATATAAATAAAAAGGTTATTTATGATTCGATTTTAGCTAAACTCTTGCCAAATAAAAAAGAACTACAACATGTTTTTGTTTTTCTCTTCACTTTTAAGAAGTACAATTTCAGTGAAAACATAAATTTTTGAAAAAGATATATAACATAAATTTATTTAAATTTACGTTATGTCGCTTTAATTCACGACATTCCACCATTATTTAAATACGCCTACAAACGAATTACAGACTAAAACTTTCTTAGTGTAAATGTGACAGAAATGGATTAGATGTATATTTATAAATAGCACATATAGAACTTAAATTGCAGATTAATAATAAAATTTTATCTTCAGTCTCTCTCTAAACACGTTTAGTGTCAAAGTCTTAAATCTTTATTTTATTAAAAAAATATGTATATATTCATAAATGTGTGTAGGCAGGATCTGAAAATATATAATATTATAATTTTTTTTTTTTGTAAATCCTGAAATTTTTAACAGACTAAAGTTTTTTTATTTAACAATAGTATGCCCAAAAAAATAAAAAAAAAATAATAATTTTTCTTTCCTTTATTTAATCTACATACAATACATTTACATAAAATTTTAATTTATTATGGAAGTAATTCATCAATTTCCTTCTTTGTTTTTTTTCCACACAGAAACGATCAAACAAGACAAAGTTATAAAAAATAAAAATAAAAGCTGGGATTATTTCAGGTTTTTTTTTAGTATACTTTTCAGGATAATTTTTATTATCCATGATGGAAAATGAAAGAAAAAAAAAATTAAAAAAATCGCGAGTATTTGATATTACAGTAAGAAAAATTATAAGTTATTATTATTATTTTTTTTTTTAAAGATATAAGGGCTTTATTATATTTTTTGATTAGGTGCAGAAAAAATGAAATCTCATAATGATTAATTAGGAATGAAAAAGGGAAATCTAGTTTCCAAAAAAGTTAAGGAATATCATCTTAAATTTAAATCGTTGTAACAGGCGTTATAATTGGACGATTGTCAACTGTATAAAAATTCAGTTCAAATGAAAGTTTGATAAAACAAATAGAACAGTCCAATATAAGTAAACTATATGGAATTCCTTTTGAAGATTTTTTGGTCACAATCCAGAGCCAAACAAAACTTTACCAATAATCTACTAATATCATGAAACTATATACCGCATAAAAATAAAACGATTTTTATCGAAACCCAGATCCTTATTCCGATTGACTTAACCATTTTTTTCTCCAATAGACATATATCTACGCAACATACAAATTACATTGGAATACAGTAAAACCTTTGAGAAAAATTCAAAAATTGTATAAATTTTATAATTATATAGAACCTTGACCTTTAACACTCTTACCCGAATCTTATCCTTTGGTAGAGGATGGACATTTTTAATGAAAACAAATAACTCGTTTTTTAATTTTTGATCGTAAAAAAATTCATGTTTCAGAAATAAATTATTTTTCCTCAACTTAACGACTATAAATTTTCTGCTGCCGTTATATGAACTGTAATTTTATGATTTGTAAAATTTCATTTGTTACTGCTAATTATTATTATTATTATTAGAGTTATGCTAAAATTCTTTAATATACCTTTTCAACTTGACATTTTGTTATGGTAATTTAAGAAATCACACACAAAAAAATAATATTATATTGTATTGTTGTATTTATAAGTTTTTCCTTTGAATATAAAGGAAGAAAAATTAACAGAAAAAAAAATATGCCAGGAAGATAAAGTGAAATAAAAAAAAAAGAGATGAATAATAATGAAAGGAAAAATGTATTTTCAGATTTTTAAAAAAAAATTTAAAGATATTATCAAAAAAAAAAAATTCTGTTCTGTTCTGTGTTTGTTAAAATTTATTAGCAAAAGAAAAGCATATAATAACGAAATAAAAACATAAACAAACCCAATCAACAAAAAAAAAATATTTATGGTATAATTTTTATTATTTACATAAAAACAAAAAAAAAAAAAATTAAAACTATGAAAAATTTTAAGAGACAAAAAAAAATATCCACAAAAAGATAAATGAAAACAAAAAAAAATAAAAAAGTAAATGAATTAATTAAAGTTTAAAAACAAAAAAAAACCGAAAGAATTAAACTTTAAGCAATAAGATGGATATAAAAATGAACTTAATTTTAATGAATTGGATTATTATGGTTTTCCAGACATTAATATTACAACATTTGAATAATTTAGCCAATTGTGAAGATAATTTAGGTAAATATTTTCATTGAACTTGAATATTTTTATTATTTTTTTTTGCACATATTAAAATATATATAAAAAAAATTACCTGATTCTATAATTTATAACAACAAATGACAGAAATAAATATTATGCATGGGTGAATTTGAACAGATGGATGACTTTTCAGTAGGGTTAGCTATTTGTCATTAGCAAGTAAAAATTGATCGTAATTTTATTTTTTTTTTGATAACTGTTTTATATAAGATTATAGCAATATTTGACATAAAAAATACTAAAACTCATTTTGTACAAAAAAAAAATTTAATTTATTTATCGCTAGAGAAATATTGTGACAATTAATCTGCAACAATTATATCAATTGCTACGACAATTAATCTGCTAATTGCTATATATTTTCTGACAAGTATTAAATATAAATATAAGTAAAAAAAAATAATTTTTTAACTGAAGATGCTTTTTATGAACAGTCCTAAAAAATAGAAAAACAAAATTTATTCTCGCACCGATTTTTATCATTTCACGGATTTTTCTTCAGTGC
Source organism: Hybos culiciformis (assembly GCA_964007475.1). Classification (NCBI taxonomy): domain Eukaryota; kingdom Metazoa; phylum Arthropoda; class Insecta; order Diptera; family Hybotidae; genus Hybos; species Hybos culiciformis. The sequence goes on along the minus strand of OZ023273.1, from coordinate 36,182,101 downwards.
ATGATCCAGACTATTGATAAAGTCATAAAATATATACTACATATAAAAAATATAAAGCAATTAAAGTTTACAAAATTGATTTTTTTTAAATTCAATGCTGAATTGTTAACCCAATTATAGAACCTATCAAGAGTCTCAAGATAATTACTCAAAAACATAAAAAAAATTAAAATTACAAAATAATTTTATAAACGGTAAATTTCTCTTTTTGGGCTGAAAAATCGATTTTTTTTTTGTATAATGAAATAAAATATTCATGAAGATGAGTTTCTTTTTGGTGTATCATATTTCCCGCAGCTCTAGATATTTTTTTTACAATTGGGATTTTGTCTGTGATTTTTTCTAAATAATGATTGTAATTAAAATAACAATTAAAATTCCAATAAAACTTAAAAATGAAAATATCTCGAGTTCCATTTGCATTAATGTTCAAATTTAAAAAAAAAAAATATCTAACAAACTACGATCTTTAACAAAAAAAAAACAGTATATGAAATATCGTCCCGTTTTAAACATAATTTGAACTTTAAGGTTTATGATATGTCAGTTACAATATAGATATATATTTATGATCTAAACATATTGTTTAGTTTCTTTGAACATCACCTTCGAATCCTTCGAACAGTCGGAATCGCAACCATTTTTTAAGTTTTCTCTAATCGTCATCTACCGGATTCTAAAAAAAAAGTTATCTAGACTCTTTACCGTTTGAGAGCTTCTAACTTCCAAACTAAAAATCGTAGAATCTCATTCTTTAGCCGAGCCGAAAGTAAATGAGATTGCACATATTTTAGAAATCAATTCGACAGTTCATATCTTTTCGTTAATGAAATGATATGGTCCGTTTTTTCAATTTTCATAGTAAACGGGATTAAAAAGAATTTTTTTTTGAAAACTTCATACAATACAAGAACCTACAGACATTTCTATACTTCTATAGTTAAAAAAAAATGTTTGTCATTTTTTTTTTTCTTAATTTCCAAAATGTGACATATCCCAGTCTGCAACTGCAAGACAGACATAATGTTTGTAATTTATTACATGTTATTTTATTTGCTAAACTTAATTAAAAAAAAAGAAATATTTTCATATAAAATAAATTATAACTTGAGAACATACAGAGATAGTTGACCTCATTATAATTTAAAAGTTATTTAACTAGAAAATATTTAATAAAAAAAAAAAAAATTTATAATTTTTAATTGAATCAGATATAGAATTTAGTTTTTTTTTATTTTAAATTGTCGATAAAAACTAAAACCAAACTTAAACTAAAACTAAAAAGAATTAAATAAAAACAAATAAAATTTCTATTTTCCGTACAATAAAATTTAAATAAAAATTTTCTGTTGAATAAACCTCCTCAACTTAATTGAATTCGTTTGGAATTTATATACATTCATTTTCTTCCGTATATTTAAATATATGTATATATATATTTTTTTAAACTTCTGAACTCAAGGATAACATTAATTTCCTGAGTAAAAAGGAAAAATAATAAAATAAAAAAAAAAATATTTTGAAATATACTGCAGTTGGTTATCTGAATAATGTCCGAAATTTAAAATGAAAATGCATTGCCATTTTCAACTTTTCCGTAGGAAAAGTTTTGATATAACATTCTTTTGTATGAAAACCAAAAAAAAAATCTGGAAATTCTAAAGAAACTTGAAAAGTAATTTTTTTTTCTTCAAAATCTAAAGTGTATTTTGGTTTCAAATGTTTTTTTTTACCAAAGCATATAAAGAAAAAATGCTGGTTTGTGGTTAAGCAATTCGATTCAAATAAAATTCATTGAAGCTGTGATTAAAGTAGCATAATGATTGGATATAATCTACAGAAATATATATATTAATAAAATATTTAATTACATAATCTATTTTATTCAGATTATACATTTATTTTCATTTGTTATTTAGTTATATATAGTTATTATTTTTAATTATATTGAAATTTTGTTTAGTTTAAAGAAAGGCGTTTTATTTTTGTTAATATTTTTTGTTTTAGGAACATAATAAAGTCGTTACAGTATTTCAATATTGAAGTGAAAAATAAAATAAAGAAAAAAATTTCATTATAATCTCAATTGGTTTTTGATATCTTCAATTGTTTGTCGAATTTGATTTTTTGCTACAATATATATGAACATAAAAACTTTTGATAAGTAACTAAAAATAATACACGGTGAACAGAACTAAAAACTATACCTACACAAAAAATTAAAATTAAAATCCATATAAGAAGCTTATATTTGCAATACTATTCAAATAAATTTATTGCCATAGGCATAAATAATATTTCTTTTACTGCTTTACTGTCTAAATTGTGTTCAGTTAAACATTATATAATATTATTATATACAAATCTATAGATCTAAAGAAATAAATATTCAATTCCATCCAAACCTTATAAATGTTCGTTCACGTTCACGAATTTATAAAATTTAATAATTTGCAAAAATTTCTAAAATACAAAAATACAAAAATTCTTAAATATTTTTTTATTTATTGGGTAATTTATACATTAATAATATTATTATTTCTATGAGAAAATTTATAATAAATCCTCATTGTAATCTACTCGTTCTTTTAATTTATAAATAATAATTGAGTTTTAATGTTTTGTCATGGGAAACCGATGTCCTTTAATTACAATTCAACCTAAAAAAAAAAAGAAAAAGGTTTATTCACAAATACAGGATGGTAATTAATTTTCAAGATTCTTTATTTTATTATCATAGATTATGAGAAAAGGTTAATATTAATGACTGGAAAATGCTAAGCTTGAAAAAAGTTTTGATTAGAAAAAAAAACTCTTAAACAAATATATATAAAATATATTTGCGATGAAAATATATTTTCCAACAATATTATTAGCATCAACTTGTTGGGAGATAATGAAGTATGATTGATAGCTCGAAGTTTCTCACTTCAATTAATATATCAAAATTAATGGTATTTACAATTTCATTTTTAAAACTCGGGAAAGGTGAAATAGAAATTTAGTGTAGTTGTAGGGAAGAATGATATAAAAATTGAACCAAGTTGACACAATTTTTAGGAAAAAAAAACTCGAAAATTAATTAAAATGTCATTGCTTTTGAGTCTTAAAGAATTATAAACTTTAGTTAACAAATGGTATATATCATACTGTGACTATTTTCTTTTCTTTCAATACCAGAAAAATTTATTATAACATTGACAATTAACAAAGAATAAAAAAAAATAAAAATTTGACCTTCTTAATTAGAATGATCTTTTCATTCGATTTGGTAAACACCCAGTTTAGAATTTATTTAGAATTAAATAGGTGTGTAATAGAAATAAGATAATTGAATTTCAGTTATTTTACATTTAACTTTTGTATTTTCTATATATTGAAATTTCATTTTTTTTTTTTGGTTTCCATTTATTGAGAAATAAATAAATTATGGGGACAAAAATTTGGTATTAAAAAAAAATTAAAATAAAATTCTTAAAAACAGATCACGTTTTACAAAATAATTTTTATTTTTATTAAAAACGAAGGCATTTTACTTCCTTGTAATTATGTCATCTCCGTAAGGATACAGGCGATTAATTTTTGTTTGGAAAAAAATTATTGTTGGAAATAATGTACCTATACTCTTATTTGAAAAATGGAAACTAACTATTAACTCTATATAATGGTTCGGTATGAAATTATAAAAAATTGCAGAAATTTAGTAACAAAAAATTTAATTAAAAACTATTATAGAAAAATAAAAAAAAAGTTTGAACAATAAAACAAGAGATTTTCGATTAATGTTTTTATGAATTTTCAATTAATTTTTTTTTTTTTAACAATTTTCTTAAATTTAGTACATATATTTTTTTATTATTCCTGGTAAGCCAATCCGGATAATTTTTTGAACCTGAACAAAATTCCCTTATTTTTATTTTTTTTTACTGTAAATTTGGTAAAAAATAAAAATCATTAAGAATTTTATTGTTATTTATTTTTAATTGTATGTTTGAAGAGAATGAAAAAAAAAAAAACATAATTCTCTGTTGTGAAAATGTTGATGTTTTTCTTTTAATATGAAATTGAAAAAAACAAAATGCGAGTGAAAAAAAAATTAATAGCCTTTATGAAAACAATTACGACGTTTATATTACTATGTTGAAATCAGAATAAAAAAAAAAAATATTAAAGAAATTTATTGCTATTTTAATAAAAAAAAAATTTCATGTCAAAACGTCAAGCCTTAATGTTTTTTATATTTTGAAAATAAATTATTTAATCATACTCAAAAAAAAAATTATTATAGAATATCAAGTAGATCAAATGATTGGATACAATTTTTGCATTATTCATATAATTTTAATATACATAGATAGGTACTTTTTATGCTTGTATGAAAAAATTTAAAATGCAAACTAAATATTCGATAAATATTTTGCTTTATATACATATAATTAGAATTTTGAAATATTCAATTCATATATATGTTCACGACAACTAAATATAATTAGATTTTAATTAAATTCCGTTGAAACATAAAATTTTTTCAATATCTAACACTCGTCATAACATTATTATTGAGACCGAAAGTATATCTAAAATTACATACAAAGCAATTGGATTTATTTATATTCATATTTTGTTTCAATTAAATTTTACATTAAATTTTACTTCTATACTTATTTATATGGGTATCTACTTCATTAAAGCAAAAAATTCTATTTGAAATATTAAATAATAAATTTAATTTAAAGATAATTCATAATTCTTTAACATATAGTGCAGACCCTATGGAAACATTCAGAGAAAAAAAATAATTTTCTTTTTGTGAATGAAATATTTTCTTAAGATTATTTTCATAAGAGGGACCCTTAATTCATATCCTATTTAATTTTTATGTGTGTGTATGTTTTTTTTTTCCAGAAAATGGATGGTATTTATTTCAAAATATTCTTGTTCATACAATTATGTATATTTTTATGTAAAAGGTCTTTGGAATTAAAAGGACCACAAAGAAAAAATATAATTTATAATCCCAACACTTAAATATCATATTAATAATTGGATTTTGTTTTTTTTTTCTTGACTCTTCAAGGATTCTTAAGAAAATATTTTTTTTTTGGAATTTTTTTAGTTAAAACATTTAAGTTTTCCTTGCCCAAATAAACAAACCTCAAAGATATTTTGATATGTTTTTACTTAAAAAATATAAATTTCTTTCCGCATTTATTCTTTCAGTGTTTTTTTTTGTTTGCTATCTTAAGGTATATTACTAACTACATACTTTTAAGCATATTGAAGTATCATGTATTATAGATTTTTATTTCGGGTAAAGTTATTTCTTAGTTAATTCAATGAGTCTGAACTAAGATTTAAATTTAAAAAAATCTAAAGTCAAATTAAAGAAATCAAAGTTTTTTTTTTTTAATTATTTCAATATTCTAAAGAGAGGAAATATTTTTGATATTGTAATATTAAAATTTAAATTAATTTGTATATAGTTTCGCTTTTAAATTATGCAGAACGTCGCGTCGTTGGATTGCCTTTTTTTTTAATTAAAATTCAATATTTGATAAAAATGTTGTTTTTAATCAAATCAATACGAATGAAATTTGTTGTTATTTTTATTTTATTTTTTTTTTTTTCAAAAAATTGCGATTTGGAGGATGAATAATTTTTTGGATTAATATTTTATTGATATTATCATTGTTTTTTTTTTTTTTTTCATAAGTCAATTAATAATTTTACTTCTAGCTATTTTATGGGCATGCTGTCTGATTGTTTAATTTGAAATAAATAAATAAATAAATAAATAATTTCATTATACTACATTACGCCTCTCTGTTATCATATATGAGTCATAATTACATCAGTTATGTAACACTTTGCAATGATTCATATACATAGATCTATAAATGCGGAATCATATATTATTCTATATACATTAATTAAGTTAAACCAAACGTACTAAATATTACTTCTTGGATTTTCTATCATTTTTGTTTTATAATAATAATAATGTTTAAAATATTTCGTGATTTTGACCCTTTTTTTTTATGTATACATATTTTTATATTTTGCCCTCATATTAAATTCCTATTCAATTGAAGATGTAATGGCATCACTAAAATGAAAATTGTCTTATGGCAAAATATGTAGCTTACATAAAAAAAAAAAACACTACTTACTTATATAAAATATAATTTCTAAAAATTATATTTTTACCCTCACTTATAGATAAGTATATAGTTAAATAAAAATATAATATTAAAGAAAACATATAAAATGGCTATAAACTTTAGGACATTTAATGGAAATAAAAGCTCCCTGGTCAGTTTATTAACAAAAATCTGCACAACTGATTTTATTTAAATGTTCATATACATACATAGTATACGTAATATTTGTACACTATAATATATATATCCTTTTAGAGAACATGTGTTTTTATTTGATGATCCCTTAGGGATATCGTGCTGTGAATTTTCGAAAGATTCTAATTCAAAACATATAGTTTCTTTCTTGGTTTTTTTTTTTTTTTTATTTATATAACGTAAGTTTCTCATAATAAATTTTTTTTCTATTGTAAAAATGATATTAGAAAAATATAACATAGAAATACATAGAAATAAGATTAAAAAATATATATTAAAAGAACATAATCAAACGAGTTTATCTTAATTGCGTTTTTAATTAATTTAATGGGGAATTGTAGGAAGAAGTTTTTGAAAAAAAAAAAAAAAAAAAAACCAAGTAAAAGAAATAAGGTTTTAAAACAGTATCGAAATTAGATTACTTTTTTTTCAGACATCAAGTAAATTACTATTCTGAATTTAATTTTTTTTTTCGCCATCGTAAAAAACATTTTTCACCGATACAATTTTGTTCATTATGTTAAAAAAAAAAAAGAAGAAAACCAGGACAAAGTTATTTCACCTTTGAATCCTGTAAGCTTCTTTTCCTTTTGGGAATTATTAGAAATCCGATCATTCTTATGCTTTCTCATTAAAAAAAAATCTTATGAAGAATTTAATTAATTTGATATTTTTTACAGAATGACGAAAAAAAAAAAAATGTTTTTGATATATTCGGTTTCTATTTATAATTAATAGATTCTTTTTTCATTAAATCAAAATATTATGTATATATGTATAGATATTTAATTTAAGAACCATTTTGTTCCATCAATTTTTTGCCGACATAATTTTAATAAGCTTTTTTTAATATTCAGTAATAATTATTAAAAAAAGAATTTACCTTCATAAAGAAGAAGAAATAACAATTGAGAAATGGTTAAACGACAATATTTTATTTAATATATTTTATGTAAATAATAAAGTTTATAACATTTTTTACCTTATTTTTTTGGACAGACCCTGAAACAGACAGTGAGTATATTTTTTGTACGATGGTTCTGAAAATCGGCTTCAAAAAATGATTTTTTGCCAAACATTCTCCTGCAGAACAGGATTACAAAATAATGAAAGTAAAAATGCGAAAAGTTGCCTACATAGGCGCCCGCAGGATTTTTTCTAGGGGGGGGCAAGAAAATTTTTTTAAAAAGTTTATAAATATGTTTTTCTTCAACGATGAAAATAAAAAAAATGTGTTGAGAATTAAGTTACATGTATCTTATATGAATCTTTTCTTTTTAAAAGTAAAAAATAACAAACATAAATTAACATTTTTAATAAACGAATTCACTTGCTGGATTAGATAATAAAAAACAAATAAAAAATAAATAATATGTAATACATATATAAAGAAAAAAAAAACCAGATACCTTCCGTCTTCCGAATCGTTCCAAAACTTTCAGTAACTCGCCAATTAGAAGAAAAACAAAACCAACGAAGATATTTTAGACGTAGTTCATGCACGTATGCGAAATAAAAAAGACACATTATATGAAACTTTATGAGGCGTATTATACTCAAACACGTAAATTGAACTTCTCCGGCGTAAAAGTTAAAAAAATAATCTTTTATATTTATACACCATAGATATTTCTACACCATAAATATTAAGAAATGCAATTGCTTTATTTTTTTGTAACTGAACAGTTATTTTTTTATTGTAACTGAACGATGATTTTCTTTTTTACGTCGCGTGGCGTAGATTCGTAAACTCGCGTGAACTACTTCGACAATGTCTCTATCATAAAAGTAACCAGAAAAGGAATTCTTTTTTCATAAATGTGTTGCTCTTGACTAAACGAAATTTGAAAAAGGAATATCTGGAATTCCGTGCATTTAGAAATTCCCTTAGGACTAGAACTATGGAAAAACACTTTCTAATTAGCTATGAAAAAAAAAAAAATAATAATAAAAAAAAAAAAATTGGATAGAAAGGGTGGAAGTACGTCGCAATATTTTATTAAATTTTATTCATACAAGTAAGACTAGTTAGCCGATAAAACTGTGACTCATAAAATCTTAGCGAAGAATAATTTAAATTTTGTTTTTGTAAGAAATTAAAAAACTTTGAAAATAAAACACACATAACGAACAAAAATCTAACATTATTCGTTTTTGAAATGAGACATCTTCAAATAACGATGTCTTGAATCATTTTTATGAAGTTCAATATTTTTTAATTTTAGCTTCATTAAATAATTTTAAATTCGTATAAATTTTAATAAGGGCTTTGATAACTAATAATTTATAATTCTCGGAATCATTTAAAATTCGTGGAAGATTTAAAAAGTTAATAAAATTCTGTCAAAATCTAAATTATTTAAAATAAAATTTGAAATTTAAAAAAAAATATTTTTTTGAAATAACTCATTTTTTGAGCGTAATACCTTGTTCGCACTTCAACATTTATCCGGATAAATAAGTGGAAATTTCCACTTTCTGAAACTACCGTTCGCACTTTAGAAGTGGAAAAAATTTGACGGTTCTAGAAAAAATATAAATAAATTTATTTTTTTTGTTATGAATTTTCAAAAATCTGAAGTTCATAAATAATTTTAGAATTAAATTTCACTTTTTTTGATATTTTGACACAAAATAAACGGTGCCAACCGTACCAAATATATCAAAAAGTAGCTAAAAGGAACTAGCTAAGTGGAAAAATAACTGGAAATTAAAATATCCGGAAAAAGTTTTTGTATGATAATATCCACAAAGTTTCCGGAAAACTCGAAATATCCGGAAAAATATTGAAGTGCGAACAAGGTTTAAGGTAGCTAAAATTTGTTCTATTTGCTTAGCTAATTTAACAAAATCTTTCCTTGGATTTCTCAGATGAAATTTGGTTTTATTGGCAATAAATAATGACTCATATTTTTCTTCAAGTTCAATAAGGTTCGTACATGTATCACATTTTAAATTTTGTATTAATTTATTTTCACTCTAACCAGTCATGTATTTGATAGCATCAAAATATGAGTTATCAATATAGATATTTTTCACTCCTGGTTCCAAGAAATACTCATCAGTTATATTTTTATTTACTACTACATTTAATGATTTGTGCCTATATGGCACTGTTAAAATTTTTGGTGGATTTAATTCTTTAGAAATTGCTGAAATTGAAGCTTCGATTTCATTTCTAACAAGCAATTTTTTGAACGCATTTTCAAATTGACTTGCAGTTGGATTATCGTTGCTTCCTCCCCGCTGCCTAATTTTTGAAAAATAAGTCTGTCTCTAGATAGTCCTGCGAAAAATTATGTGTAAGGATGTACTTTAACTCCTTTTTTTCTTCTACATAAAATTTAAAAATTTCAACAAAATTTGGCATTGCAATAATAAATGCTTTAAATCCAGTTTGATTTCGCGAAACAATTAATTTTTGACTTAGAAAATTTAGATTTCCATGATTTATTTACCGTTATGTTCAAATAGCATTTAAAAATAACGAGAGCCATATTTTCTGTGGTTGGCACGGCGCGAAGAACGGCTCGAATAACGGCGCGATGAGCGAGTCATTAATTGTAAGCAATTAAATAATATAGTCGGCTGTATATTTTAATAAATTGAAGCTTACATATACCCTTTCTAGACAAATAAAAAATTTTTTTTTTAGTTTTTTTTTTTTTCATTCACAACAACAATTTCAATACATTTTTCCTAGAAGTGTTTTTCCATATATGTATATATATAATTCTAGTTCCTATGGAAATTCCAAAATTTATAAATATTTTTGTATTTTTACCCGTGACTCAAAAATCGAAAAATATGAAAAAAAAATTGAATAATTTATTAAAACTATTTAAATACTGCATGACATAAAAATCTGAAAAAATTAAAATCTAAAATTTCTAATTTAAATGTTCTCAAAATTTCTTAGCGCATTAAAAAAGTGAAATTTAAGGGCAAGCGTTCTTATAAAAAAGTTATTGTGCGAGATAATAAGTTTTTTTTTTCGTTTGAAAAATGACAAACATTCTAATATTATTTAAATTAAAATCGGGTTTCTAATTTGTACGAGTTTAGTGTTTAGGTCTCATCGCTGATTAAGTTTTATTTTCTTCATCAAAGCCAGGGGGGGGCAAGGCACCCCCTTGCCCCCCCTTCCGGGCGCCTATGGTTGCCTAAAACTATTTACCAGGAAGTCAGGCGGTCATTTTTTTTTTAATTTTATTTTGTTACAATTAAAAAAATTTTAATTTTTTGTAACATTTTGATCAATTTTTTATTATTGAGTTGAATGGAAAAAATTTCGTTTATGTATATTTACAGCTTTTGTTCAAAATTTTTAATTATTTTTTAATATAATAGTTTTTAATATTTAGAAAATTATTTATCCAAACCATTAACAAAAAATTTACAACAACTGTGTTCAGTTGTTGATAAAATAATTTTTTGTGTAAAATTCTTATAAATGTTGCATAACAAGATCACTATGGTTCATTATCACGAAGCCTTTTACTAGAATCTTATATAGCTTATAAGTGATATAACACTTATTTACAAGCATAATTTGCTAGTTGGTTACTTATGAATCAGCAAGCATTCGTCCATACAAACTTTTTGACTTCAACAGACTACATTTTATTAACCGATTTTAGTATCTATAATTATATACATATATATTTTTTATTCAAGGTTCAATGATTTTTCTTATGCCATTAATTAATTGAATTGCTTTTTCACGTTCAAGTCACCAAATAATTTTGTCAATGTTTATAAGAACAAACATAAAAAGGAATTTTTACTCAAATTTAAAAAAAAAACGATTACTATCATTGTTAAATTTAGTATTAAATCCTTAATGTTTCATAATTTATAATTCAATAATAAATATAATTGAATCCGAAAAATTCATATTTTCATAATTTTTTTTTATTTTATCCCTTTGAAAACATTAAAAGGACATAATTAGAAAAGAAAAAAGGGTTAATTGGATTTTATCAAGAAATTAATTTTCTCACATTAAGAATTATTTTTTGTGTACATATCTACATATGTACGTGTGTATATCTTGATAATTATAAATTTCTTTATTTTAATATAAAAAATTCCTTCTTCTTTACTGCAAAAATATAAAATTATGAATAAAAGATTCCTGAAATTCCTAAAATATTTGTCTCGTATTTTTCTGAAATTTTTAATAAAAGTTCTCCCGGATTGATTTTTTTTTATCTATATAGGAATTAGAATGTTATATTATCCAACTCCAAGTTTTTTTTTTTTAAGAATTTATCTTTTTCGTAATTTTAATAAATTTATCATTCAATTATGAAGCTCAATTATAAATTATATATTATTAATTATAAGTTTCTTTTTCTTTATTTGAGCGATTAAAACCTGTAGTGTCGTTAAACTTTGCAAGTGAATTGGGCAAGTAAGAACATTTTATGTGCTTAAGCAAGTTCGAAAAAAAATTTATTGTAAAATTTTTCTACTAAAAAAATCATCCTTGTATAGTATCTTCTTCATGTATTTTAGAAGTGTGGGAAGTGATTAAATAAAATTCAAAGTAATTATTGCAAGACTGATTTATTGAATTAAATTGATATTTTTTTAAAACAAAGGTCGTAGTTTATACTCTTTGTAACAATCTTTATAACTATATCCACGAATCACTGTTTAAAGTTTTCTTTTTAGTATTTCATTTTCAGCATATTCATTATAGTAAAGGATGTTATATGGATATGATTCATTTAACATAAAAAGTAATTAAATATAAAAAAAACTCTTCCATTGATAATTCCAAAAACAAATAAAGTTTATTTAAAGCAACTTTTCAGTTCATTTAAGTTTACATAGAACTCTTTATTTGTACAATCAACTTTGTATTTTTTTTTTAATATAATGGTATAAGGTTTCAATAAATAAATATTTAAATTAATATGATAAAGAGATTTCAAATTAAATTTATCATATATTTACTTTTGTAGGCAAAATTGAATAGTTTAAGCAAAGAAATTGGTGTTAAGAAAAAAACTTTAAGCATTTTTAATGTTTTAGCTATAATATTTAATATTATGATTAAGAATTTAAACCCTTACAATGGATAAAAAAGAGTTTATGGTTGATGAACATAATCATACATAAAATAATAAATCTGATTTGTCATCACTGTCAACAAATAACTCACTAATATGTAAAAGAGCTCAAAGTAACAAAAATTCCTCATAAATCACGAATGAATTTATTCACTAAGAAAGAGTTAGCCTGTGTACACAATACATTCTTAATTGCATCTTTTGGGACAACACTTTTTTTTAATAATATTACAGTCTAAATACCTATTTAGTACAGCTTTGAAAAGAATTATATATCTTGTACTGTTTATTTCCGAAATAAATAATCTTTTTCAAAAATTTTAACAAAACGAACCTATAAAAGTAATAAAAAACAAATGTGCCACATTTCTAGATTTAAGTTTTTTTTTTAAAGTATAAAAAGAAATGACATTCTATAATGTTTTACACGAAAGCTCAGTAAATATGACAAGTCACGGATTTGTCTGCTTAAACTTTTACATTTTTTGAGTTTCTGTGTGGTATTATATTAATATGTTATATTAAAAACATAGTTACTTCTAAATAGAAATTTAAAAAAATGTTAAAAAGTGTTTTCAAATCCTTATTAAAGATTCTGTGTCCTTTGGGAAAATAACATGAATTTTTTTTTTTAAAAAAATTACATTATGGTATGTATATGTGCTAAGAAATTTATAATAATTTTGAAAGGTTTTTAATAAGGATATTTTTAATATTTTAAAAGTAAAAAGGATATTGCATAATCCCTTATGTATCATTCTTTATTTTTTAAATAGTATTAGCCAAAAATTTTGGTAAATGTTTTCTCAAGCCAAAACAATTTTATTTCATGCATTTAATGTAATCAGGATAAAAGTGTAAAAATGCAGCTTCATCCCACCAAGGTTCAATATAGAGTGCTCCAATTTTCAATTAGCCGGGTGAGTATTCACGAAATATACGAGTAACTCTGGTAGTAAATTATCTTTAAAACAACCAATCCATTTAAAGTGTAGGGCCCAAACGACTACTCAATATTGAAATAAAAATACCTACAATTGAAAATCCCCGCTCTGACTAACTAAACCATCATGTTATTGAGAACATATGTCCCTGGTGTTAATCGCTAAAAACAATTCGGTGGTATCAATTTTATTTTTTGTAGGTACCTTAATAAAGAGTTTTTCACTTTAAATTAAAAATTAATTTAAAAATATTTAACAATTAATTAAATTGGTTAACAAAAATGATTGAACCGTCAATCATGCTGCGTGATATAATACTTTTAATACGAATTCCAAGAAAATTTCAACCAAAAAACTGATTATTTTTCCGATAAAATCAAACCAAAAAAAACCAAATGAAATAATCCTTTAAATGTGGAACTTTATAATTATTCAATTTTATTTATTATATACATGTACATATCCGATAAAATAAGTTTATTTAGTAATATAATTATTCTTGCTCATTAATGTCGATTTTCTTTCAATTTTTATTTTTTACAAGAAATCTATACTTATGCACGGTCCAATGTCTCTTACGAAAACAGCGAAATATTATTATTTTTAAAGTATCGGTACTAATTAAATTACCCGGATATTTGAGTACCCAAACTGAACACTAGAAGTTATTTTTAGACCTTACAAAACCAATTTTTTTTCATTGATTTGAAAACGTGTAATATTATTTTCATCTGATTTTAATCTTCAATAAATATCTTGGCACACCATTCTATTGTTAAATTTAACTTGTATAAAAATAGTATCAAAAAGAAGAAAATTTATCCAAAATGCACAGAATGATGATGATGGTGATGTCTAGATTTTGTTTTTTGTTAACATTTTTAGTATCTATGAGGTTTTTTTTTTCCTTTCTAAATTTAAAGATTTTATCTTCTTATTTTTCTTACTTATCTCATTTTTATGACTTGCATTTTTTCTTTAGGATATTTTTAAACAAAAAAAAATTCAAAATTCCATGAATGTTATACACGTACTTTATGATTTTATTTCGAAAAAAAAATTAAAATTACCCAAAATGGTAAGCTTTTTAAAAAGCAAAAAAATTGTTTTTTTTTATGAATTATTATTTCCCTCCTTTTTTTGTTGTTGTTCAATGTGTGTGTTCATTGTTTGCTGATGCAATCTATAAGTAATGTTCAGTAGGGTGAACCAACTATATTTTGCTTTTTAATATAAAATCGGATTATTACCAAAACTATTTTAGAGAAAAACTAATATTACGAAAAGGGGAAAACGAGAAAAATTATTAGAATAAGTACAAAAAAGAAATATTTGGTTTTCCAAACCATTTGAGAAACTTCTGCACCAAAGCTAAAATTGGTTATTTAACATATAGGTATCATATATCAATAAAAAAACTTAACAAAATTTAGAATATCTTTCTTGTAGCAAAATAATATATATATTTTATACTATTTGCTTGCCCAACATCTGACTTCCATCTGACAACATCTGACGATTACGAACTGGTATGCTTGTGCAAAACTGGTATTTTGGTTCTGCACAACTGGTATGCTTCTGCTCAACTGGTATTTTTGTTCTGCACAACTGGTATGCTTCTGAAGAACTGGTATTTTGATTCTGCACAACTGGTATGTTTCTCCACAACTGGTATTTTGGTTCTGCACAACTGGTATGCTTCTGCACAACTGGTATGCTTCTGCACAACTGGTATTTTGGTTCTGCACACCTGGTATGCTTCTGCACAACTGGTATTTGGTTCTCCAGTCTGGTATGTTTGTGCACAACGGGTATTTTGGTTCTGCACAATTGGTATGCTTGTGAACAACTGGTATTTTGGTTCAGCACAACTGGTATGCACACTATTTTCATGCAATATTTTAAGCCATAATGTTGTAGAATTAGACTTTTATTTAAAGGTCCGTCCTTTCTATATATACATATAATGATTGATAATGTTGAGATAAAATTTGTCTATAGTTACCGTGTAGATATAATTTAAGGAATAATTTATTTCGCAAAAGAACTATAATATATGAAATAAGTAGGGGAGAGGCTTGCAGGTTGCCACCCCATAGCTTTTTTTGTCATAACTCGTCAAAAAATAAACGTATTGTACAAAAAGTATATGCGTTGGAAAGAGGAATCAAAAAGCTACAATCCTGGACTAGAAATCATTTAAAATCTCAAAATTTAAAAATTCTATACCAAAATTTCAAAAGTATGTAAAATCGAACTCTTCAAATTTAGGCTTGCAGGCCACCCTTTGGAAAATTGCTGAAAATGTTGAAAAACTGAAACTGAAAAATGTCTTATTTAGAAATGTATTCAAATTTATTGAATTTCACTTGCACCCAGTGGATGTAAACATAAAGAAATGACTGAAAATTTACATAAAAAATAAAATTGCAATATCGTATGCAATCATTCCAAATCTTCATCGGAATCAGAATTCGGTCAAGTTTAAACACTGAAACACATTTCGCGTGAACGGCTCTTCTGCATTTGTGGCACATAATAGAGTTGTGTCTACTTCCGACATTTTCTTCAAACAAATCATACAGTCATCAGTGCTTTCATCAAGGTGGCAACCTGCATTCTGACGCAATTTTGTATAATCCATTTTAAAAAATTGTCAATTCATAATATATTTTTAATTCTTTTTGGAATATGTTAATTGAATGACAAAGCAACGCAACCCAATTATTTATATAGATTTTCTAATAAAAAAGTTCACGTTACGAGCACAGGACAAAAACACAATTTTTAATTTTTAAAGTTTTTGAAAATAATAATTCACACTTTGCTCAGTAAACATTGTGTTAATGCGTCTGTCCGCTCCAAAAGTAGATTAAAAGTGACAACTGTTCTTTTGACGTCGATGTCACTTGAAGTTTTGTTTGTGAGACTGCTAGAATGTCAAAAAAAATCAGTGGTGGCAACCTGCAAGCAGTGGAAATCTGCAAGCCTCTCCCCTATAAGTACTAAAAATCAAAAATTTCTTATACAAATCACTCTATTAATGGGTATCTTTTTACAAGAGTGTAATAACATCGTGTTTGCAAGCAACTAAAAGTTATTTTTAATTTTTTAAAATTTTTTTTTTGCTTTTATAGATAGAATAAATCTAAAAAGGAAGCTTCTTGTCCCGAAATTAAAAAGCATATCCATATTTTCTATGGAATCAATTTAGATTATATTTTCGTTATAAATTTAACAAGCAGAAGTAGAAGAAACAAAATTACTTCTTTTTTTTTCTTTTTTCTAAAGAACAAAAATAAGATTTTATCTTTTTGAGTATATAATTCACGTTTTTGGTGGAAGAAATCTTATAGTTCCAAATTATGTTATAAAAAAAAAGTATTTTTGTTTTTTTTTATTAAAAAATTGAAATCATTCTTCATTCTTTCATGTTTTCTCTCTCTCATTTTAGAGATGTATAAATGAATTAAATTAGCATTTTATTTATCTCTGACTTAATTAAATTGTTCAAAAATTATTTCAACGAGATTCTCACCATGAATTTTTTTTATTTTTTAATTTTGAAATGAAATATTTTTGTGTCATTATAACAAAAAAATAATTAAAAAATATCATTTTATAACTTTAATTTAAATATTTGTTGAAGAAAAAATTATTCATTTTTATATTGTAAATTGCAGTAAAAAATGTTTGTCGTCGTTACAAACCAAAATGTATATTCGCATTCTACTTTTTTGGAAATTTCAATGACAAACTGAATTATTTGCCAGTTTGGTCACTTTTTCTTAAATCGTATCTAATACTTTTATTTCGTATACATTTTTTTAAATTGTCGGATTTAAATGCACATACATATAAATCAGGGACGAATCCTTCATATAACGTATTGAGTGCTTCCGTAGAAATAATTTTGATATTTAACAAAAAAAGCATATTTAACAAAAAAAATATAATAATATTTAACAAAAAAAGCATAGGTTAAAATTTAAATAAAGCATTCAGAATGTGTATTCAATAGGAATTACCCCTATATTACGTTTTATTTACAATACATCTTTCAATACGTTTTCTAATATTAAGAATGGAAAAATTTAATTCATTATTATGATTACAAAAAATTTTCCATTCAAAGAGAATTTTAGTATTGATTATATTCATCAGGTGTCGCTTTTCTATACTGAAATTCTGTACAAATGGAAAAATTTTTGAAATCATTATTTTTTGTATGGAATTTTTATTAACGGCTAAATTTCATATCAGGCGTTAAACTAAATTTCAATGTAGCGAATAATGATTTTAAATTATGCATTCTTAATAATATGAAAGGTATAGGAATTAAATTTTCTTTAATAGCAGAGACACTAAATTTACCGTCTAAAAAACATTAGAATGTAGGATAGGCAATTATTTTAAGAATAAGAATAATGAATAAAGGAAATTCATTATTTGCGCTGAAAAGTATACTAATTTGATTTTTTTTGTGATTTGAAGATACAATAACGATATAATTTTTAGATATTCAAACATTCGGATCAATTTTGTAATAAACCTTAGATGTACCTATTTGTATTATTTGTAAGCCGAAAAAGCATTAAATTCTATTAGTGTGCTTCCGATATAGAAAAACTCACGCTTCGTGCCTGAGATAAATACAATTCTAAGTAAGAAGTTAAATTTAATATTGCGAATATTTATGTAATTTTATTTTTGTAATGATGAGATCATGCTATTAAAAGTACACAACTAGTGTCTAATAATTTTCGATTACTGGCATCCTTATATAAACATATTCGTTTTCAGCTTCACAATTATTTGAAAATATTGAATGCAGTCTTTATCTCTTTCTTGCAAATTGATCTATTCCATGCATCTTAAATGATAGTTTAACAATTTTGATTGATTTATATTTACTTTAATACATTTTTTTCTTATTTCCGAAATTGTTGTTCAAAAGTGGCGACTTTAAATTGGTTATATACGAACAAAGAAACTTCACAGATGATACATATTTGTGTTGTGATACTAAGTATGTATATTTTATTATATTTTGTGTTAAAATTTATATCTAAAATTTTTTTTCACTATACTTGAATATTACTTAACAGTCGGTAAAAAAAAAAAAGTAACAATAAATATTAAATAACACACAAAAAGAAAAATTAATATAAAATTAAATATTTATGTTGACCTAGCCTAGTAGCTTTAAGAATAGATAGATAAATGGGTATTTATATCATAAAAAAAATTTTTTATAAATGTATCTCTTATAAAAAAATTTTTAATATCTCTTGTTCAAGAGAGCAAAAAACTGAATGCTTTTTGAAGTATTTTTTTTTATTCTTCATCCTTATAAAAGATATATAATTATAATTATATGTATATATACAATATTTATATGCATAAATAATATATTTTATTTTTTAACACTTCTTACACAAACACATTTATAAGTTTTTCTTTATATTTCTATATTATATATGTATATGATATATAAAAGTCCACTTGTAAAAATCCTGAGATTAGAAAGGAAACGAAATTTTTTTTTAATAAAATTATTCATATTTTTTCTTCGTTCTGTTATAGCAAAAGTTATACTTTAATAATTTATAAAAATAGGAACATCAACTTTTAACGAATTTTCTGAAAATAATATATCTTGATATATACTTATATAGATATTTCATAGCATAAAAGAAAATAAAACAAATTTTTCAAATTTAACATAATTTTATTGATGAGTAAATAAGGATTGGTTTGATAATTTCATATTTATATGAAAAAATTTATAATAAATTTTCTTTTCTAACATTCTATTTTTGAATTGTTGTATTCCCTCTAGCATTGTTTGCTTCTTTTTTTTTAAATCTTAACACAAGAGAGAAAGAAAACAATGTATCTAAGGGAATTTGTGTTGATTAATTGATGGCCAGTGAAAAAAATATAAATAAATTAAAGCTACCTATAAATAAAATTATAAATATTGTTAACGTCAAACTTTTTTCCCTCCTTTTCTTTTTTTTTTTTTATTTTTTTATAGAGCGGAAAAAACTTTTTATATTTTATTAAATTATTAAATATAAATGTTTCCGGTCAAAGAACACTCAAGGGATTCCTTGAATTTCTGTAATATTTATAAAAATTTCGTTTCTAAGAAATTTTTACATTTTAAAAATTTAAATTATTAAAAATTTTTCCCTATATTTTAATACTTAAAAATTATTTTCAAAATTATTTTAAGTTTAAACTTAAAAATTATTTTAAGTTTAAAAACGGACAATAATATTAAATAAAAAAAATAATTGAACTATAATAACTATAGTTGCTTCTTGTAATTTTTCGTTCCAACTAGAACGTAGAAGTGTTTTTTGTGCAATAATTTTAATTCGCTTCTTAGAATAAAAGAAACAAAAAAATATAATTCATATAAAAATATAATTCAAATTCTAATGATCGTTCAGTTGAAACAAACTTAAAAAAATATATTTTTAATTTTTTTTAAATTTTATATATAAAAATTATGAAGACCAGGTCGATTGAAAGCTTCTAAGTGCTAAATATAAAAATTATTTAGGCCGATTGAGAGCTTCTAACTCACAAACCTAGGGTAAAAAAATTATCATCTTTCTAATGAAAGTGAATAGGATTTACGATATTGTAAATCATAGCATTCATATTGTCAGACGATCGGACATGCAGACAAACACAAAACATAAGTTTTTTTTAATGGAAAACGGGTTAAATCTAAAATCATTAGTAATATCACTTCCACTTCTCAAGCACGAAAGATACTTTTTTATATATTAATTATTTATTAAATATAAACGTTTCCGGTCAAAGAACACTCAAAGGATACCTTGAATTTTAGTAATATTTATAAAATTTTCGGTTTTAAAAAATGTTTTCATTTGAAAATTTTAAACAGTTTCAAGAGGTACATATATATATATTAAGACATTAGAAGCATTCTGGAAATGACTATAGGGCAATGGAATACTGATTAATTTCAAATTACAACACTTTTATTAAATTCTTAAGCATCTTTTATGATACTTGTCACATTAAATTTTGAGGTAATGAATTCCTTCCGATGTATGACTTACAGAACTTAATCAGATCAATAAATAAATTTTAAAATGAATTGGATACCTTGAAAAAAATAAAATAAAAATTCAATTTTATTCACTATTGGATTTATATAAAATAAAACAAAAGATATTGCCATTTCAAAAGTTAAGTGGTAAAACTGCTGCTGCATATTTAAGCAATTTGGTTTAACAAAGCTCCAAGGAATAAATTCCAAAAAAAAAAAAATAATAAGCAAAATAAATTTCTTCTCGATTTTCAAGTACTTTAAATTGTCTGGACAGTTATCTTTTTATTACATTAAAACAAATTTTTTTTTTTTATTTATTTACATTATTTATTTTGAGTTTTTTACTGAATATTAAGCAATTTTTTTTATTTATTTATTCAATTTTTGAAAAAAGAATTAATAATGTTTTTCTATAAAGGGGAACGTGAGTTATATATTAAAAGTTTGCCTTTATATTAGAAAACATCACTTACTTATCCAATTGAGAGGAAACAGATTAATGCAGTTTTAATAAAGACTTTACGAACTTAAGTTTTAATATCAAACAAGAATAGTTTTAACCATAACATAAACTTGACTAGCAAATTGTTGCTGTACAATGAATAATGGTTATTGGAATTTGGAATATATCGATTTGGTGAAAATTTATTCTTCTTTTAAAGGAAAACACGATAACTTTAAAATGAAATGATTTAAAAATATAAAAAAAAAAAAAACAAGTGAAGAAACAAACAACTATGACCAACTATGGAAAAAAATCTATATTTAAGATTTACCACAAAATAATATTGTACTATGGTAACTTTTTTTTCATCGAACTAGATTTAGTTATGATTCATGATTTATTGTGTGTATATTTTCTTTGTAGATTACATCGGGATTAAAAATCTGCAAATTCCCAAAACATTATTTTTTTTGTATTGACTTTTTCTTTATAATGTTGTTTACTCTAAACGTTATTTTTTTTCTTCACTCATTATCACTTTTCATTTTATCATTTACGTCACTTATGAACATCATAAGAGCTGTGTACATACATACATAAGAAATCTTAATTCCCATTGAGAAAAATGTGAAAAAGAAAAAATAACATAATGTCGTAAAATTTAAAAGAGCAGTTAAAATGATTAATTTTTCATGAAGAAAAAAAAAACTCTTGTATGTTGGATGGACAATTTTTTTTTTTTGTTTGCTATATCAAAATTTATGAAAAAAAAATTCCAGTCCAGTTTAAATAATAAAAAAATTGAAAATAAAATGACAAATTATTATCTTTTTCATAACCCTCTGTGTTAAGGAAAAACTCACATAAAACATAAATTAAGATTAAAACTTTTAAGATATTATATAAAATGTGGAAATTATTGCTTCAAACTTGTAAGAGTTTATCGTTAGGTAAAAAAATGTTAATAATTCATTTAAAAGCGATACATAAATTGAAAATGATAAAACAAAAATCCATAATATCCAGCTGAAATTACATATTAACAAAAATTGTTTTTTAATACGACATAGTTACGAGATTTCCTTATCAACTGTTCTGACATTTGACATGATATTACAACATATAAAACACCTGACATACTTCTTCAGAAAAAAAAAACAAAATAATAATAATAAGGTCATGAAAAAATTGTGTGTAATAAAAATTAAATAAATAAAAAAAAAAATCTTATTTCACAATATCATTATTATTATCATTCGCATAAAATATGGAACAATAAATTGCGAATGACAAATATTTGATTAACTGATTATATACCAACATTTTTGTCTGACAAAGATCAAATAAAAAAAAAAATTCTTTTTTCAATTTAATTTTTTTCCAATAGGGAATATGAAAATATTATATGTGTAGGTAGAATATTTATTGCTGAAATGTAAACATTTTATATAGAAGATCTTATGTACACATTATAGGCATAATAATAATATGGGTAACATATAAAATTTGAGACAATTATTATTATGTTATACTTTATTTTAGTACGTACCAAAAATATTTGAATTCATGGAAATTACTTATTTAATAATTAAGTCACTGAAAAATGTTTAACTCAGATAAAACGTCAAAAAGGGTATATGCACATAAGAGAAATAAATATTTTCAATATTATGCTTGATGCCAAAATACATTTTTTTCTAAATATATACATATACTCTGTTTTGGGTAGAAAAACTTAACTAATAGTAAACAAACTAAAAATAATGAAAATAAAACAGAATAACCAACTTTATTTATCGTACATCACATTGTTTGAAAATTATCGTTTTATTATTGTCCATAAGTTTTACTACTTTCACTTAAATTATATGCTCAATATTCATGTTACTTTATTCTGTACACATTTCAATTTTACGAGCTTACATATATATAATAATTTTTAATGCTCAAAAAATTAAAACTGTTAGCATGACCACAGTAAAATTTATTTAGCTATATAAAGTCTTTCTATCACATTATTCTTAAAATGTTTATTAAAATGATAAAAATCATATATCGTTGGCTTTAAATAAATGTACACATTTATATACATTTATATCTTCTTTTCATAATATTATATTATGTATATAGTGTTAAAAAATTCAAACTACAGGCGAAAATGAGGTAATCAATAACCGTGTTAAGTTTTTCATTTTTGCTTCACTCAATTCATATTATACATAAATTTTTTTTTTCACATAATAATTCATAATATCAAAACGGATTTCATGAAACTCATAAATTTCCTTGTACATACATTTATGTATGTATACGTACCGTTCGTACATCATATAATAAATTTTTTTTTAAATGAAAATCTTTTTTTTTTTTTTTTGTTTTTGCAGTGAATGTTTTAAGCAACGAAATTAAATCCTTTAAAATATAACATATTTTTATGAAGTGCTTAAATAATTCAGAATAAAGTATAATAATAGCATAATTCTTACTACATGTGTCAGCAAATATTAAAAATTGTGTACGAAATTAAACTTCATGCAAGGATATTATTATTTTCATCATTATAAAATGATAATAATAATAATAATATTAATATGATAATAAATGAATATAAAAAAAGGACACAAAGTGATTGCCATAAATCCTTCCCAAAAGAGAAATCTTCAACAAAAGAGTTTTCCTGTTGTCATTAATCCTTAGGATTACTTTAAATTTGATTCATAGTTAGATTTTTTTTTGCAATTGTCCAATAATAATGTGAAAAACAAAATAATACTTTTAGTATACATGAAACAATGATTTCACTGATTTATGTTTGAAAATAATAATCAATTTAGTATATAGGTACCTATACATAAATTTTTTGTATTTACGCATACGAATGTGAATTATCATATCATTGAAACAAATGCATCTCATACATAATAAGGCTCATACATAATAAGACTCGAGAATCAATATAAACTTAGGGATTAGTTTTTATTCGTATTTAAATTTTGTATGGAATAAATTTTTTGTTTATACTTAAGTGAAAAAACCAACACCCCTTCCCTTTTTTTTTTTTATATTTTTGTTCTAAAAATCTTGTACATTATACCTATTGCCCTTCTAAACATTTTTAAAAAATTATTTGAGTTTTCATTTATTGCAAAGCTATGGAAAAAAAGTTTTATTTTAAAACATTAAGCTAAAAAAAAACCTGTCTTTTTCATGAAATTTTCATATAACACCATCTGAAATTCGTATATCAATGTTATTTTTAAAGATAACTCTTATAAACTGCGATTTAAAACAAAAAAAGCAGTAACAAATGAATACAATAAATTTGAGGTTTTTTAAAGCAGAAATAAAAAAAAAGATTGAACAACTTACATACATTTTGTGGGCATTTTACAGATTTTTCTACATTATGTTTATAACTATGTAGTACATACTTAAATTTTTTTTTATCAGTGGACTACATGAAATTTGGAATTAAAAATGAATGCAAATGAGTAGCTATTATTTGTTATTTTTCTTGAAAAACTGAAAATTAAAAATAGAAAAATATGTCCATGTATTCAGAAAGTCAACTTGTTAAAGTAAATGAAGTGTTATTTTTCTATATAACTTTTTAGTGCAGCGCTGTAGCCCAACCAACTCAATATTATTTTTCATATTATACATATTAAATATTAAATCTATATATATAAAAGCGAAGTTGTCTCTTTGTCTGTTTGTATGTTTGTATGTTCCGAATAGGCTCCTAAACCGCTCAACCGATCGTTTTCAAACTTACACCATGTTTTTGTGTTAGGTCGAGGGTCGTTATAGGCTATTTTAAAATATGATTGGCCTCCTACGCAGGGACCTCATTCAAATTTGGTGTGTAAAAAGAAGAACTGATTACACACAAATTTCGTCACAAAAAATTTGTTGACCTCCTACCCAGAGACCTCCCCTGGGGGCGGACTTTTAAAGTTTGTCCGATTTCATTCAAATTTGGTATGTAAAAAGAGGAAATGATAACACACAGAAATTTCGTAATAAAAAATTTGTTGACCTAGGGGACTATTTCATTTACATTTTGTACATAAAAATGATTAAACACATGAATTTCGTAACAAAAAATTTGGCCCCCTCTTTTTAGGGGGTCTCTTGGAATATATAGAAATCAATTTCTTTATTACTAATAACTACAAAATATGTACAAATATGTGTGCGGGTACAGTTAGTATAATATAAATATAAAATTGGAAATCTTAAACGTATTTAAAATTAATAAGTAATTATATTTAAATAATAAAATTATACAGTATTTACAATATTAATTGTTGAATTAAAATATACAAACAAAAGATTATTAAGAAAATTAGATAGCAAATTGACTATATTAGAATTGAAATCTATCTGATAATTTTGAAATTGACTTTTGTTTTTGAAAGTATAATATTAAATGAATCAAATTGTGTACTCATTTAAATAATGATTACTTTATTTGTTTCAATCAAAAAAAAAAACTTTCAAAATAATTTGATTCTAAAATTAACGGAGGAAAAAGTTATTTTTTAACCAATTATTATTTTAAAGAGGAATCATTTATGTTTATTTAAACACTTTTAAGTGGAGCATCACATTTTTCCGAATGAATAAATTTTGTGAAAACTATACTTAAAATAGTTTATTTTGTTATGAAGTCAGAGCAGATATTGGGAGTAGTAAGAGTAGATATTAGGACGGAAAGAACAACTCCTTAATTTTACAAATAAAACTCAAAATGAATTCGTTTTTCTTTTTTATCTTGTCTACTTTTTTTTGAATTATTGGTTGAACTAAATTTCGTTAAATATATATGATATTGCAAATATGTAAAAGCAAATTATTCTCCTATTATTAAAATAAAACACAAAATAATGTGTTTGATAATTCATTTTTTTTTTACGTGATTTGTTGAATATTTCATTTAATACTATATTTTAAATTTTAAGTACATATATTATTTTAATTATAAAATTTTCTCTAATTTTAAGTTTTTATGATACTGCATTATTGAAATAAAAAAAAATTATTCAGAGCATATAATAGTACTATTAGTAAAATTAAAAATAAAGCTCATCAATTTTTTTAAATTTAATGTAACTGAAAAATTGCAAATTAATATTGAATTGATGGTTTTATGATAAAAAAATAGAGAGAACTGATTTTTTTTAAAATAATTAATATTTTCGTAACCTAACATCATTTTTTTCTGTGTTATTGCTATGGATGTTTTAGTTCCAGGTATGAAGCCATGAGTACTGTTGTCTAAGCTAGCCTTGTAATATAAATATCCGCATTATAACTTTTGTACTAAAAGCATTGTATTTATTTTTTCAGGTAAGTTGCATCAATTTCTTCGATTAATGGTAGTAGAAATACTTACCCTTTGCAAATGAAATATGTAATCTGAATAATCGTGGTAAGTATATATATACTAACGATAAATTTAGGTTAAAAAACTATTTTATTCGATTTTATTTTGATCGCAAAGAGTTTTTAGAGTATTTTTTTTCGGTATTACGAACTCAGGTTATTCGCTACGATATTTTAACTTCGACATTATTATCTCAATTTATTGCTTTGTACATGATTCTACATAATAATTTATGTAATCATATAATAGAAAGATGGTAACAATAGCTTTTAGTTTAAGCCCAAATTATAAGTGTTATGAGAAAGGTTAAAAGAGCACTCATGAAAAAATAAAATTATTAAATTTTTATCCGGAAATATATATTGTAATTAATATAAAAATAAACTCCAAGTTTTAGTAATGCAGTATTGATTAAAAAATCTCTTTTTAATTACATTACGAAATGATAAACTTTATTAATCCTTTTGAATTGTTTATTGTTTATACTAAATCCATGAAAATTAAGTTTATTTTATTTTCAAAAAATTTTCTTATAATAACGAAATATAAATTTTTTAAATTATTTAAAACAAAAAAATCCGTGGTAATAAAATCTTTGTTTCTTGCAAACGTTTTATCTAGCGGCAGATTAATTAAAATCTGGTCCAACTAATATATTATTTTTCCAGATATTAGAGTTAAAAACAAAATTTGCTTATTTGGAATTTAATTTTTTGATTTCAGAAAATATTTTTTGTGTTTATGCTCTATATGAGAATAAATTTGAGTTTAAAACATTATATTCGCTAATTCGTTTTTTCAGTTTATCAACTAATTCGTTTTTAAACGAAATAGTGCATAAACATTTTTATACGCTATTTCGTGGAACCCCAAAATATCATTGAGAATAAAAGTCATGCTTTTTTTCGCAATGGACACCACTTTTACTTATATAAAAATATATGATATTTAATATTAAGAACATTTATTTAAATGGCACCACATTTTTTTTACCCTTAATTGAAATTAAACAAACAACCTTGGTCAAAGGCCTAATAATTATTTTCCAAATAATATCCTCTTTCGTTATATTATTAAATTTATCTTCCAATAATCCACATTTATATATATGTATTATACATAGATCTAACTTAATTTGGTTATTTTATTTAAGATTAATAATATTTGAAAATATGAGTAGAAAAACCAAGAAACCAAAACTTTTGTAAATTAGATATATTTTAAAAATCTTTCATTTTGCGCTTCTAAAAAAAAATGATTATATACAATATTAAGTGAATATTTTCTAAGAGTACAATTTTCTTTATTATTCATAAAAATATAAAAACTTTAGAGATGTTGGCAAAATGAAAAATTAAATTAATTAATTCTTGAACTTGAAAGCAAACATAATTATACAATATTATTCTTAAATTTTTCAAATAATTTTAATTCTTAATTTTAATTCTTAATTGATGGATAATTTCTTTAATTAACTGCAGCGTCTCATAACTAAATTATTGTAGAGATTATTAGTTTTTGGATGTTTTCATCAAAAAAAAGTTAGGCAGAAATGTGCATTAATTTGATTTAATACTAATTCTTATAAACATTTTCTTCAATAGTATTTTGGTAATCCAGTTTTGTAAGTTAGATGTATTTATATTCCTAATGCATGCAAAATTAGATATTAAAATATAGAACGTTTTTAAAATATTAACTCTATATCTTATGTATTTTATAATATTCCGTAATTATTTTTTGTGGCTTTTAATTTAAATTTATATTATTATCAGATTTTTCAACTTTATGCATGGGTGGTTCTTTAGCAATTAAACATATACATATTTAGAAGATAAAAAAAATTCTTAGATTATATCTTTTTATAAAAGAACTGTCTTTTTCATCACCAATTAAGTCTATTATGGTTTTAAAATATATATGTATATACCTACTTAAGTTATAAATGACATGACGCTACCATAGGCTTTAATTTAAAATGGAGTTTAATAACATTTTAAGAATTGTGTATAATGAATAAGTACAAGAGTTTTAAATGTTTTAGTTAGTCCGGTGGTAAATAATCCACGGAAAACAATTTGATAAAAAAAAAACAAAATGTTTATTATAGTCGTAGTTACCATTGTTGTGAAAAAAAAATGTTTTCTGTTGTCAGAAAATTAAAAATTATTGCTATAATAAACTAAATTATTATTATATGGTTAAATTGCGAAAATTCTAATAAAGAGTACTGCTATACAATATACACACACATTTATATAAGAATCATAACAAGTTTTATCCAAAAACTAATTTTTATAAACAAATTGCACATCGGAACGCATATAAAAAGCATTGTATTTTCAAAAAAGCAAAAGAGCGCGCACCCATAGTAAATCTAATTAAAATGCAGTATAATTTTTGCAATACAAAAAATAACTAACTGGGATGCTGAAAAAAAAAAATTTCCAGAATCACATTAATTACAGGAAATAGAAATAGAATTTTCGTGAATTAACTTAAAAAAAGTGGTATCTAATAGTTTTGCAGTAAAAGGAAGATACTGGTAACCGAAAGCAAAAGAGAGAAATTAAGAGATACAGAAGAATCTTTTCGAATTGGCGTTAAATTAAAGCAGTTGTATTCGGCCGTAAAAAGTTTCAATGTTTTTTACAAATTATAAAAGCATTGAAAATCCAATTTAAATCTATTTTGGTAAATATGTAGTCTTTCAATGTTTTAATCATCATAAAATACTTTTTTATGTTTTCAAATTAAACAAATCTAATTAATGGAAAATTTATTGCTTTTAAATAAAATTAATTTATATAAAAACAATAATTTTCTAAGTATATGGAACTACAGATAAAAATCAATATTTTTCAGTTCATTACAGGGTTATGTTTCCCGAGAATATAGTTAAAATAAGCGAATCATTCTAGTTCACACACCCCCAAAAACGAAAAAACAAAGTAGATTTTAACCAAAAACAAAAAAAGTAAACGAAAATGTAAAAAATTTTAATTAAAGAAAAAAAAGAACCTTATAAATAAGGTTAAAAAATAAATAATATTCTTTTGAACTCATGAGTATAATAATTTTCAAAATTTATATCTTGTTTATGTCTTCATGAATGTTTTTTTGTTTTTTTCCAAAGCATTAAACAACACATAATTATTATGATTAAAGCTCATTAATGTTTTAATAAAAATGTAGAAAAAAAAAAACCTTTCTACACTCATTTCATTAAATGTTATTTTTGGTTTCTGAAGAGGACGTCATTATGTTCGTTGTTTGTGAGATGCCAACAAATTTTAATTTCACGAATATTTTGATTTAATTATTATGTTTTTTTTTTTTAACATTTAATATTGTTCTGGTGTTTATTTTGAAATAATGTGATTTTAGCAATTTGAGGTTAATAACGTTGTTCTTAATAGTGTTTAGAGATGTTTAGCTTTTGTCCTTGTGATTTTTAAAATATTATGCTCTAGTTGAAATGGAAACTGAACTACATCCTACAGATTATTTGAAGTTTTTCAAATTAATGGATTTTTAAAATAATATAGCAGCACTGATTGCAGATCAATACTGCACGATAATAATATCCCGTTGACGTTTTGCCAAAATAGTGTTGATCTCAAATAATAATGATGATAAAGTTTTTTTGAAGAAACAATTTAATTGAATTCAAGTTGAAAATTCGTATTTAAGTCACAACAAATGTTCCCAGACATGACTTAAAATGTATTTCAGAAACATTAGATTAATTTTATAAACAAGAATGTTTGACAAAAGCTTGGTATTTTGTCATCGTTTAGGTTTCTGGGGCTATTTAATATTGAATCTTCATGCCCAATATTTAAAACTAATATACTCATACTAACACTTGATATCTTAGTAAGTTATAAGTTTTAATAGTTTTAAAAACATAATTCAAAATATAATTTTCGAATATAATTGTGCAATTTCTTTTTTTTTTTTTCCTTTAAAGCTAACCAATTTTAACCACAATT
Source organism: Hybos culiciformis (assembly GCA_964007475.1). Lineage (NCBI taxonomy): Eukaryota > Metazoa > Arthropoda > Insecta > Diptera > Hybotidae > Hybos > Hybos culiciformis. The sequence continues at coordinate 36,151,796 of OZ023273.1, read as the reverse complement.
TTCAATATTATTATTACAATAAAAGACGTCAGCAAAACCATACGTCTGTATAGTATAAATAATTTAACTTTTTTATACAAGTAAAATTATTTATATAAGTTAAATTATTTCTACTATAGGCGCAAGAAACTAAACAGTTTAAAAATATTTTGTTCTAAAAAAAAAATACCGAAGTTCTTTTGTTGATAAAATGCACAATTTTGACTATGCCAACTATTTTTCATAGTGCAATTAATTTAGCCATACTGAAATTAGTTTTTTTTTTCTTTAATTTAGCGTGGTGAACTATCAAAAAGAATTAATTATGATCTGTTTCCATGATTACCTAAATTTTGTATAAAATGAATTGCCCCAAAACGTTTTAAACCGCAATTATGATAAAATATTCATATCCAGATATATAATTCTATATTAATTCTATATCAAGAATAAAAATGAACTTCCCCTCAAATTGAACAACAAAACAAAAAAAAATAACAAAAATTATAAAGAAAACAAAACTAAAAATAATTTTTAATTAAAAAAGTGTCATTTTAATGAATCCTCTTGGCAAAAATAAAAATCTTTTTAATGTTTCCAGTTTTTGGAAAGTTTTAATTTATATTAAGATTTCTTATAAATTAAAAAATATAATTTCACAGAAACCAAATACAAAATGATTTTTTAACAAATTAAAGGTAAATTATATACAATTGTTCTGTATTTATTTATAAATACTGGATAAACAATTTGAAAATGATTGTTTTAAATTAAATTATATTATTTTTTATTTTCTAAGTTCTTTTTTATATGTACCATTGACATCTAAGGTCTAAATTTTATAAATCTCTATACGGTGAAATGAATAATTGAAAATTTTATATAAATACAATATTTATGACATTTAGGATTAATGATAATAAATAATGTGGCTTTTACATAGAAACAAAATATCAAGATTTTTCTTTTTCAATTATTTGTCGACTCACACAAAGAGAGATTCGCAAGGCCTTTAACGGAAAAACAATAAAAAAATAGAGCGAAATCGCAAAAATTTGTAAAATAGCCTTAAAAGATTCGTATTGCTATTATTATCTCATAACCAATAACACAATTTACCAAAAGATAACGAAATAAAAATTCTTACTAATTGACATGTGAAACAGTTGAGAATTGGATATTTTTTTTTTCAACAATTTTGTTTATTCAAATTAAATTATACAAATTTTTAACTATATACTTTTTTTAATGAACAAGTTTTAAATAAAATAAAATAAAAAATTATGTGTACATAAGGTTTGGGTATTAAAATAATTCTTGCTCAAAAAAAGGCAATTGTTGCAAAAAATCTAAATATTTTATTTTAACATTTTTTTTCTCATGATTTCCCAATCGCAAAAACATTAACAACACTGGAAGAGTATTTTATACGTAAAAAATTGTACAAAAAATAAAAATACCAACATTCCTTTTGGAAATCTCAGTAGATGATTTTTTTATATATACATCTGCGCTAATTTCATATTTTACATTAGTATAACTCTTTCATTAGCAAACACTATATTCTTCCAAAGTATCTTTAATATTCTGTTTAATGTTGTCTAAAACTTTACTTTCTATAAAATTTTATAATAAGTGTAATAAGGATTGATAATTTTGTATATATACGTATAAATAATAACCATAAAATTTGTAAATAAAGTTAAAAAGCATTGTTAAAAATGTCTGACAAAATTTTTTAAACAATTGTTTCTAAACAAAGGTAGTTAGTAGAACTAATTACCAATTTTCCGCTTTTGTTTTTCTTTTTATAATATCTATCTGATTATATATACACCTAAAAAGAAAACGCAATAGTTTGTTAATTAAAATTGTTATAAAGTCACTTCATTGAAAGAATCTAAATTAACATGAACAACATAATAAGAATTCAGTTAAATTTCTATTTTAATTGATTATTTTTGTTTATTTTTTTATTTGTTCGAAAATGATATTTAGTTGATTTTTAAAGAAATTAAATATTGAACCGAAAATTAATAATACATAATCGGAAAATCAAATTTTCTTAATAAATAAGAAATTTTATTACGTTGCTTGATTAAGAGATGCATGATGATGCGATTTAGTTTTGTTTTTCAATATAAATATTTCAACCAATTAATTTATATGATTTTTAAATTCAAAAAAAAAGGATAAGTTTTGTTGTTGTAAGCATACATATAGAAAGTTTCAATTAGTAAATATTTTATTATTATTATTTTTTTTTTCAATTCTAAATTCAAAAAGTTTTATTGCCACAATTGTACACAAAAGTTGTTTAAATTTTTTTTTTCAGTTCTATAATATTATGAGATACATTTTTTTCTTTTTAAATTTAAATCTAAGAAAAACTATAATTTTACAAATTTCTACACAGTATTTAATTACCTGTGCAATCACAGATCACCATCTTCAAAAGGTACAGATAACTTTACCACTTTCATTTAAAATTAATTTAGAGAATGTAATAAAAAAATCAGTGCAATCAGTACGATATTTTTTTAAATTACACATAGTCCAGTTAAGTTAACAAAAGTCAGTCTACTATGCTGCAATCGTATAGTGAAAATGCATAAAAATTCGTATATAAAAATTTAAAATGACATTAATTTACTAATTTGCCTTTTTCACTGTGAGTGTATAAATAGTATAGTATAGTACACTATACAGTGTGAATCAAAATACTCGTAAAATTTTTTCGTTACAGTCTATTTTCTTAAGTTTATATATTGTATGAAACTTAATATTTTTTAATAGATTTTAAATATTACATGTGTATGTACTTTAACGACCGACACGTCTGACTTTTTGTACAAAAAAAAACAATTTTTTTTAATGATGCTTTTCATTATAGTATATGTGAAAACTTTTATACATTTTTAATAAATTATATTAGCATAGGATTAATTGTTAAAATAATGAATATTTTAACATCAAAGTCTCACGATAATGGATGAGATATTCTTTACAAACTTTAAAAAAAATATACATACATATATTTTTATTTTTATAAACAGTAGTAGTATAAAAATATTTTATACATGAAAAAACCACATAATTAGTTAAAACGTTTCTTTCTTTCTCTTTGAATCTAACAAGATTTTTGCATAATTTTTTTTTACTTTTTTTTTAACTATGTAATACATATTTTATTTTATTTATTCAAGTAGGTACCTATTTTATACATTTTCTTTCATGTTTTGTTTTATATTATTTTAATTTAATTACATTTTATGCAATATTATCAAACAATCGTGTATTGCTATTTTGATGCCAAAATAAGATGAAGAAAAAAGGAATTATGTGTTTTTTTTTTTTTAATATGGTTGAAAAGAAAATTGTACAACTACATGGTATTCTCAAACTTTTATATTAAGCTCGAAACGGTTAGAGTTATGTAGCACGGAAAAAGCTTTAGATATTTTTTAAATATTTTATTTTAGCAAAGATTAAAACCTTTAAAAAAAAATTTCGAACTTAATTACTGAAAAATAAATTTTCCTGAAAGAGCTTTTGAAATTTAAAAAAAAAATTAAGATTTAAGAATAAAATAGGTAATTACATTTTCCGAAAGAAAATGTTCACAGGATGAAAAAAGCTCTGCACAATTAACTTCAACTTTTCGAAAATTAAATTAAAAATAAAATCGAAAAAAAGGAGAATAAAAGGAGAAATTATGAACAGTAATATTATATTTTTGTAGAAATAAAATCTACAATAAAAATTGGCAGATTTTGAAACACATAGGGAAAACCGAAGGATTTTCTATACTGCAAACATTTTCTTCTGTAATAAAGGAAATTATTTGTTTTAAAATTTTAGGCACAGATGAAATTATAAAATATTCAATTAAAAGATAAATAATCTCATGAAAACATCAAAATTGTAAATATTTAAATTGAAAGTTAAAAAGTTTAAATTTATTTTTATTTTTATTATGTTTTAAGTTTTTAATGAATTTAAAACAATTTATCAATTTTTATAATCGAAGCTCCGATTTCAAAAAAGTAAATAAATATTTTTGTAGAACAGAAATTATAATGTTTCTCAGGTTTTTCTGCATTTTTGGTGTGAATTGTTAAGAAACAAAAAATTAAATGACTATTATCATGTTTGTGAACATTTTTGAAATTTTGTTTCGATTTTCTTGACTTGGATAACAATAATGCTGTTGTGATTTCCTTTAAGTACATTATATATAAACCTTTGTAGGGTTAATTATTTATTTTATTTCAGTCCAATTTACACATTCGGTTTTCACTCACTGACCTAAATAAATTTCTCTTAAATTTTTTAATTGCTCTTGTTGAAACATAACGATACGATTGTTGAAACATAACGATACGATTAAGAAAATTATACTAATTAGGAACCAAAGCAAAATAAAACATAGAATTTTTTTTTGAATATGACGGATATCCATATAAATAATATTATCTTAAAATTCTAAAACCTAATAATCAGTGTGAGTTCTAATTTCGATAAGATACGACTATAATTTTTATTTTCGATAAAGTTTTTGGTTTTATTTCGTAGAGGCTCAGGATTACATTATTCTTTAATATTTTATTTATTATTAGTTCGTTTTATAACAGAGTTAGTTCAGTAATTGAAATTTCAAATTACTTTATACATTTTTTTTAAAAGCTTGTTAACTAAACAAAATATTATAATATAATTTATGCTAGAACTGTTGAAACTATACATTAGAAAACATTTATGTGTAGAATTACAAGACTTGCATGTTATAATAATAATAAAATATTGGAATTAGAATGGAGAAAGTATAACATAGAGTATTTATTTTATTTTTTCTCTTATGTTCTTATAGTTTTTTGAAAAGTAGAAATTTTAGAAAAAATTAAATTATTCCAATTTTTTTTCCTAAAAGTTTTTAAATAAAATAGTTAGATTCTTAGAGCACGAATATGCCGCGAAACACAAATATGTATAATAAAAGATTATGTACAAGAGTTTGCAAGCACATAACTAAGTAATTTGCGAACCAACTCACCATTTTAGAATTCAAGATAATGCAAAACTATCACAGATAGCGTTGAAGTTCTGAGTAAATTAAAAAAAAAATATTAAATTAATATTTCAACCCTATTAGTTAAAATATTGATCCCGAAAATAACGAAAAATAACAATAGAAAGAATTTTTTATTTTATAAATTTAAACATTAAGAAAAAAAAAATTATAATTAATTAAAATATCAAGAACAAAACTCTATAATGTTTTTTTCGTATTTTCATCAATTTCAAATTTCCCATCCTTTTTTTTTTTTTTTTGTTTTTTTGTTGACGTTTTAATGAATTAATTTTATTTTCTTTTAAAAACTGAACTCATATTTTATTTTATGAAATTTTAATTAATTTGCATAAGGATATTATAATTAGTCGATCAATATTTACAGAATTGCTGTATTTAAAAAAATATATATCTTTTAATAATTAGGTATAGAATTTTTTTATTGGGAAATTTCTTGTTTTCTGACGGGAAAGAAAAAATAATGCATCAAACGGACAATGGACATCAAATTACACAAAAATGACAGATGGAACATTGTGTGCGCTATAGTTAGTTCTGAAACATCATAAACGATATGTTGACAAATTAATTTCAAAATTATTTGCATATAAGATTTATATTTTTTAATTTTATTTAAATTTTTGAATGAATAAAAACTAGTATGTATGATGGACGTCTATAAAAGCCACCGATTGTGCCCAAGGAATCGAAGGGGCTCTGAAAGTGCATTGCAATCAAAATTGGTATAAGAATATATGAATAGCGGTTGTTGAAATATTAAAAATAAAAATCGAAACATATTTTAAATTGAAATGTTGAAAACAGGATCTGTCTACTGTATTTTTTCTCATTAAATTATAAAAAATTTTTCATCTAAATATTTTATTACACTTTCTTATAAGGAAAAAATTTCATTACGAATTCCAAAAAAAAATCCAAATTAAAAAAAAATGTTTAATCAATATGACTCCAATGAAAAGCAAACTTAAGGAAAATTTAAATTCTCTCCAGACACTTTATTTCCGGCTACCTATCACGAAATTATTTCATTTCATTTTTTTTTTTGTTTTTTGTTTTCATAATTATTTTTTTTTTCTTTTGAATTATACCTGAATATAATTTTAAATAAAAAAATGAAAATAATTTTCATAATACAGATGAAAAAAAAAACTCATTATCTTGTTTTTATGTCCATTTTATGATCATCTAGTGGACGTTATTTTATTACTGTAATTTTAATATTTTAATTAAGAAAAAATCATAACTGGTATGCAAAACATGAATTTTGGTTATCTCTATCAATATACATATAGATATAACTTTTTGTTTATATTTCAATAATTCAATTTTTGTATATTTTTCAAATTATAAAGGACATGGATGGATATCGCTTAAATAAGTCTGATTTATACTGCAAATTTCGTTTGTCCATTTTTATCAGAATTTCGTAACTCAGGCACTGAAATCTGAAGCATTTTATTGCGAATATCTGATATTTTAGAATATTCTATAACACTGTAAATGAAATTGTATGCTCCTTTTTTTCGAACTTCTGAACTTTAAAATTAATAAGATTCTAGTTTTGATTTCTTTAATTTTGCCAATCAAAATATCTAAGATAACTTTTTATGATTTTCCAAAACGTTCCTATTATTTTTGATGTAAACTATTGATCATTCCTCTAAAATACTTTTAAGTCGATTGCTTTACGTTGTGAAGAGGAAATAATGTACCTATCTGCCTGCATTTTATATCCAAAGATTTATCATCAAAAGTAATGTGTAGGTATAAACGTTTTTAATTTAATGATTATGTTAAAAATCTTAAATTATGGGATTTTATAATACGCTTGGATGATTTATATGACAGTTAAGTAGACGAAAAAAGAAATAAAAGTTTATTAATAATATTAGCATTCGTCAGGTTTTACGTCAGATTTTTTTTATTTTATTTTTTTTGTATAAATACGTAAATAATTTTGCAATGAAAGTTTACCTCTTAAACGATAATGGTTTTTGGTGATTAAGTTGCAATCATAATTTTGTTAAAAGATTTTCTTAACAAAATTTGTTTCTGAAATTTTGTTTTTCCCACTTCAGAATTTAAATTATGAAAATGTTCTATTTCATAAAAGTCGCATGAATAGAAATTCTTGAAAAAGTTTGAATTGGACAAATTTTGTGGATTTGAAAATAGGAATTATTCAAAATGTTTTGACTAGATAAAAGTTAAGTTATGTGATTTTTTTTTGACACTTCTATAGTCAAAACGCTAATATCGCCAATGATTTGTTCCTATGATGACTGATATTTAAAATATTCGTTGTTTATATTTTGTGTTGTGAGAGATTTATCTATATTTTTATAATCAAATTTAGATTTTAATTTATCCTGACAATATCAATTTTAAAACATGCTTGTAGAAAGAAAATCATTTCAAGGCTTTAAGCAGTCCATTTTTTTAGCATACTTAATCTTATAAAATGTTATAAAATTATTGATGTATTGGGCATTTGAAGAAAAAAACGAACGAAAAAATTGGTTTTATTATTCTACAATAAAGAACGTAGACAGAAACAAAGATAAATTAATTTTTTTTATGATATTTTGAAAGGAACATAAACAAACCCATTCATACTTTAAATAGATAAAGTTTTTCTCAAAGTACAGGAAAGAATGAAAATTAACTTTCTAATCAAAAACATAAAAAAGTAGTATTGCCAAAAGCCATCAATAAAATTATAAAATAAAGATATCCTATATAAATCTATCTTCAAGCATTTGAATTTAAAATAAGAAAAATTTCATTATTTACGTAAGTAATTTATAAAACTAACTAAATATTTTACTTATAGTGTATCAAAATTGGTTGACAAAGTTTGAAAATAATAAATAATAGATTATTTTGATCAAGCAATTAATAAAAAATAGAATTGATAACATATTTTATTGATCTTCTTTTTGAAATATGTGTACAAGTTTAAAAATGTTGTCTATCTTACATAAACCATTATAGAACTTATTTCATTTTACTGAATATAATTATTTATTGATTAATTTATATAATTCTTCCGAATAAAATCTGCATCACCTTTAAACATTTTCTACACAGAATAAAAAAAAACTATTTTCCTCAATGCTCTATAGCAGCGTTTCTTAAACTAGGGGTCGTTAGATTTTTTGATGGGGTCGCGAGAAATTTCCAATTTAAAACAAATTTCTATATAATACATATGTCTTAAATTAACAAACTTGGCAAGGTTCTTGAATTAATTTTTCAAGGTTTTAGAATTAGATGATTTCTTAAATACCTGAAAATTTTTGGTTGTCAATTAAAAAACAGTATCTATATTTGCCTGAAATGGCAGTTAAAATTGTTTTGCCATTTTGCACCACATATTTGTGTGAAAATGCATTTTCATGCTTATTATATATTAAATCAAAATATCGCTCTCAATTGCGCAATATTGAAAATATATTGAGACCAGCGCTTTCGGAAATCGAGCCACAATTAACATTACTTTGCTCTAAAAAGCAAGCGCACCCATCACATTAAAAAATATTTTAATGTTTTATTTAATTTAAATACTAAATAATATAACTAGAAGAGGTTATTAATATTATTTTTTATTAATATCTTTATAACTAGAAAATGTTGTTTATTTTATTTTAATTTTTTATTTATTATAATATTTACTATTATTAGTAAATGTTATTAATTTTTTTATTACCTGAAAACGATAATTTCTCAAAGAAATATAGGTTGTGGGTCGCCAAAATACGTTATTTAAAATTTGGGGTCGCAATAAAGAGAAGTTTAAGAACCGCTGCTCTATAGAGTTACGATGAAGCTTATCTCTGCCTGCTTAACAATAAATTTAACTTGGTGGAAATTCGTTGAACGCAATGTTCCCGAAATTTTACAGGAAATTCTCTTTTTCATAAATGTTCGATTAATGTGGATTAGAAGTGTTTCGGAAACATATACGTCCCAGTTTTAGGAATATGTAATAGCTAACGATCTTCTATCGATTATTATGTTGAGAAAAAAAAAAAATAAAAATGAAATTGTACTTGAATTTAAAAAAAAATACTTATAAAATTCAGTTTGTTAATTTTTGTTTTATTGTACAAATTTTTGTCAACAAGAAGATTATAAAGTAAATAAAATTTTATTAAAATGCAAGTTGTAGTATTTTTTAATGACTGCATTTTATCTTTAGTTTTTATTTTTATTTTTTTTTATCGAAACAAATAATTTTTCGCCCTCATAAAAGAAAACTTATCCTTTTTAAGAGCAAGCAATAGTTTTTTTTTTCTGTTTAAGCAGAAATAAAATTCAAAGTAAATAGCTCAAAGATTTTCTATATATACCAAAAAAGTTTTGTTTTGTTATAAAGTTAAGTTAACAACTGCATACAAAAGTTTTATCTTAAATTGAATTGAATTAACTATAGGTACTACTAGGTCTTTCAAAAACTTTTTTATTTATCTTCCACTCCGTATAATTCAATTAAAAAATTCATTCTTTTTTTATTCATTTACAAAAAAAAAACTTTTCCGAATTTCAAAGAAAGTGACATATAAAAAAAATTAAATTCTAACGGACGTATGTGCTACTCAAATTCATTGTATCTTTAATTTCAATAGTACATTTTATAACAAAAGTCATTAGACGGTTCTAAGCTCAATTTAATTTTTTTTTTAGCGTATTATCGGTAACGTTTGGAGAATGGTTTCGTGTACAGAGATCCCCCAATGTTTTGAAATTTCTTATTTTTAGAAATAAAATACCGAACAGAAGAAAAATACGAATTTTAGTCTTAGCTGCTATACACATAAACAGAACAATATGTTCTTATCACCACAAAGCCACTTAATAGTAGATTACAACACATGTTAAGAAAATTTGTTATTACAATGAGTTGTGAATAAACAAAAACACATAGACACGAGTCAATACTTATATCACGAGCCCGTTAGGTCGAGTGATATAATATTGACAAGTGTCTATGTGTTTTTGTGTATATAATATTGACAAGTGTCTATGTGTTTTTGTGTATATACACAACGAGCTGTATAACAAATTTTATTAACATGTTTTGTATACTGTTTTAATGTGCGTTTGAGAGGTAGTTGCAATCAATACATTTGCAATGGAAAAAATAAACAACAGTTCAAAATGAAGTAAGTAAGTAAAATTTACTTAATTCGAAGAGTGTAAATAAAATTTACTTAATTAAATAATTACATATGTATTGAAGCATGTAATGTACCATTTACCGAGCTAAATTTGCGATTGTAAATACAACTTACCGATCACATGCACATTAAAATTAATTAAAAGTAAACAACATCTGTTGTTATTATTAATGTTCGCAAAAAAATTTCAAATTTCAAGACGTTTAAAAAAAATTACACTTTTATTTCGAAAAACTGTGTCAAGCTTTGAATCACTACGAAATTGTAACTGAATTGGTATTAGAGCGAGAGTTTTAAACTTACATAACTACTCTCGTCTTCAATCGTACAATTTTAATTCTAACAATCGTCCAAATACCCTACACTATAATAATGAATAAGTAAAAATAAAATTATTACTTTTAATATTTTTTAAATTAATAAATTATTAAAATTTTAAATTATATTATGTTAATTAATAAGTTAAATAATATGCATACTGCACAAAATCGTATTTTGATTAAAAAAAAAATTAAAACAGGAAATTTAGTGTTTGTCGAAAATATTTACGCACATAATATAATATATAGTGTACTTTATACCTTATACCAATAAAAATAACTTACAAACACTATAGTCTATAGTATATCATATACACACTATACACTGATCATAATTTTAAAATTAACAAAAAATTGTAATTTAAAAATAGATAAAAACATTCATATTATTTTAATGGAATTTCATACTATATGAATTTCGAAAATCCCATTTCATCATTTGAGTTCAAAAATGTAAAATTATCCAGAATTTTATTACATTCGCGGGAAATCTGTAAGCCTTATACAATTAAGGGCTATAAATGTATGGAATTTTCGTTTTAGTAGAATTATGAGTATTATTCAGCAGGTATTACATTCCTTAGATATTACTCAGTATTTTTCTGCATGTACATTAATATTTTTATCACTAAGTAATTAGTGTAGAATAAGTTTATAATATAAAAATTTTTTTAATAGAGTGAATGTAATTTTACACAAAAAAATAATTTTTTTTTTCATTTTGCATATTAAAATAATATTTAAATAAAAATAAAACTCAAAGTATTAAATTTCATAATAATTAATAAATCATACAGGTAACTATGCAAGAGAGTTTTTATTTATTTATATTTTTTTTTTAGATAAAATCAGTTTAAACTTTAAAGTAATACTGCCATCTGCAAATGTATATATTTAAAACCTTATAACAGAATTATTATAATCAGTGTTGAAATGTTTAGTATTATTTAAACATATTATATTATTACATACAATAGATAATGTAATGTACAACATGCGACAATAATAATAGCGAAAGATTTTTGATTCCAGAAAAAATTATATAATAATAAACTCAATAGGGGTTTCAAAAAATAAATGTTTCGCAAAATGTACACAATATACATACATTAATTTAATATAAATATAATATTATTATAATTCGATTAGATTCATTTAGGTAATTTTTGTTACATACTTTGAATATTTAAATTCTGTCTTTTTTTTATTATTTTACGGTGGAATAACAATATACTAATTCTATAAAATATTTAAAGTGTAGGACGTGATTTTTTAATTTAATCTTGAATATAATTTTTGTCTCATTTTTGAAATAAAAGTAAAATTTTTATTAAATTTTTTTTTAAATATCAGTAAGTGTTGTACAGAATATTTTTAAAAGATAAACGGAGATATTGAAATTATAATCATGCAAAAAATTTGATAATAATATAAATTCAAATTTGATGGACTTATCTAGTGTGGTCATTTATATATTTATGGCGAAACAGATCTAATAATAATTTCATTATCGACTGGCCTTGAATTTGCAATATGTTTACCTGATATAACAAAAATAAAAGAACATATGTATATAATAAAAAAAATTACAAGATATATCTTAAATAATACCTATTAAAAAAAGAAGAATACTTTTTAAAAATAAATCAAAAATAATATTTCTTTAATGATTTAAACTTATATAATAAAGAAAATTTTTTATAGAATACAGAAATTTTTTTTCTCTGATCTCATTTTGAATTTGAACGAATTTTAATGGGACACATTATGTTCGTTACTAAAAGTAAACTTTATGAAAATATTATTTCAATGCTCATAACTTTAATAATCTCAATATTTTAGTTCTATATATTTGAATTTTTTTTCTGTCGATAAAATTCAGGACTTTTCGCTTAAAATTTAAAATTAAACTATGGATTATAGAAGTACGAATTTATGTAACCTTTGAGTTTAGTTTGTAATAACAAAGTTAAAATTAAAAAAAAATTAAGAGATTTTCTTAAATTTAATCAAAATTACAGGTCTTAAAAGCTTTTCGTCGATTTCGGTAACCATACACTTTATTTCTGAAGGAAATTAAACCCTTGCGCTTGAATCTCTCAAAATATAGGTGTAATTTTTGAATAACGGTCTTCACAGCAAATATTAAAATAAAAAGAGCTGTCATGGGACACCCGATTGGAACGTAGTTCCCTTAGCGTATACATAAGTAATTTTCATTTTTTATCAATTCAAAATTTTATTAATTTAAAAAGAAACTTTTTTCTACTTTTCCCAGTTTTCTCTAATTTTGCATTTTTTCATTTAAAGAAACCTTTTTTAAAGAGCAATTTTAGACTGTTTTTCGAATTTCGAAGATCTTTTTTGGTATCGAAAAAACAAAAAGCTAAAACTAACTACTCCCAGATGCCCTTCAAATGACATCTTTTGAAAAATTCTGCAATGCCTAAAAAAAAATGTTGTAAAAGTAGACTTTTGGAAAATAATTTTTTTCACAAACATTTACCTTAAAAAAAACATACACAATTTTTATTTACATTGAAATTAGTACGAAAATCTGAATTTTATTTGAACTATAAAATATTAATTAGTAAATAATAAAAAATTAATATTTTCGAAATATTTTATTAATTTAATTTAATTTAATTTAATTTATTTATTATCATATAATTTACATGTTTCCTTAATCTTAGGCAAATATTACTTAAAATATTACAGAGTTTAGGTTATATGCTTATCTAAGAATAACTCAGTAGATAAGCAGTTATTCTTAGAAAGAGAAAAAAAATATAATAGATAGAGAATATTACATATGTAAAAGGAAAAGTTGAAAAACCTTCTATTGATTTTTAAATATTTTATTAATATTTTATAAAATCAAATAAAATTTAAGTTTATCAATTTTCATACAAAGTTCAATAAAAACACAAGAACCGTCGCGGGACGTCTGATAGATGTGAAACATCGGAATTATTTTGTACAAATAATATTGATAGATAACTTTGATAGAATTTTTGATTTTTTTTCATGGATGTGTTCTTCTTTCTGTTTTATTTCCATTAATTTATAATGCAAACCAAAGAACACAATATTTATTAAAATAACTAAAAAATATTTAAAAACCTAGATGTTTTAATAGCACGAACGATTTCTTTAATGTATCATAAGATTATAAGAAAATACGTTTGGAAAGGCTATTAGTTAGTTTTTTTTTTTTTGAAAAAATCCAGTTTCTAAGTTAGTTCTTATTTCATTCGTACGACAGTGCCAATTAATCTGTATGTATTTTAATAAATTTGCATTGTAGCATAATAAAATCAACCACGGTTTTGCACTAAGTGACAAGACAACAAAAAGCGAAACAAATTGTCAAATTTCAAACTTCCAAATTTGAATGATCACAAAAATTAAAAAAAAAAAAGCTTATTTAAAAAATAAAAAAAATTATTTTGCTTAAAAAATGAGTTTTGCGTTTTATTTTAAAAAAAAATTAAATATTTAACATTCAAATAAATAAAATATAGTGAAGTTAAATAATTTTAAAAAATTCAATATTTCAAAATTAAAAAAAAAATTTTTTTTTTTACCTTTTTATTTATCATAAGTTTAGCGACACTAAGTGTTCAAATTTTCAATAAATTTTTCCACAAGAGCGTCTGATAAGGAACTACGTTCTAAAAACTAATACAATTTGACATACATAGTTATAATCTCACTTCATACCTTTTTTAAATAAAACAATGATTTCCAAATAATTAGTATCTATACTAAATTTATTTATTTAAATTAGATACATATTTATTTTTAAGATATTTTTCAAGAAAAGTTAATACATTTTATGTATTTGCAAATTATTATATTTGTTGATGTGGTAATAAGATATAATAATAAGTAATAAGATTAAATTTTTTACATAGAAATGATATTACCATGAATTATTATAACTTTTCATTGAAATGTTGAAGAGTGTTTCATACCTTCCAGAGACTACAAAAAATTATATTGAGAATATGTTGTATTATATGGAGATTAAATTTTTGTGTTTTGTAAAACTTTGTGGAGAATGCTATAAGTACTTACTATTTAAGAATAATGTTTAATTGGAAACATAACATTTTCCTCTTAACTTAATATCGGAATAATAATTTTCAAATTCTATTTTTTATTCAAAGAATAGGGCAATTAAATACAATCAGTTGTTGAATTTGTAAACTTCAATTTAAAGAATGTAATAAAAAAAAATTTGTTGATTTCCAGCAAATGTATCAGAAAGATTTAATTATGAAATTTAATTTTTTTTCTATTAACATTGAAGCAAAATTTTTTTACAAATTGTATTTGGATAGAATATTAAAATAAATTTGCTTAATGGAAAAATAAAACCTGAACTTCTGTCGGATTAATCAGATTTAGAGTATAAAAGAAAAACAAAAATATCTATAACTTTTTCATTTTATTAGAAACTTATGTCCAAAAAACTTTTAGTACAGAACTTAATAAAAAAAAAATTTGTAAAAATTCTGATATTTATTTATCCATGCAATAAAATCTACATTAACGTAATTATATATTTCAATAATAAGGCCAATAATTAATACAGCCAAAACTATTTGAGTATATACAATTTAAAAACTCATATTTTTATAAACAGGGTGTCATTTTAAAAAATCATGAATGCGCTGCGCTGTATTTTATTTAATTATATTTTTAATTAGCTATTAATTATATTGTAAAGTCCCTAGATTGGACATTGCATTTAGTTTTCGTTAAATCGGATATCTATGCTTAAAATGTTTACTTAGTTGATCTGTTAATATTTTCAATTTGTTATAGTAAACTGTATATGTTTTGATTTAACTGAAACCTTCAATTTCTTCGAATTTAGTTACTAAATTGGCGACGCTTGATTTTTCAAATGCCAGCTGGTGGCCATCAAATTGCGCCAACAGGTTGGTTAATAAATGAAATTATTTTAAATTTTTGGCTTAAAGTTAACGACACAACTTCATATATTTTGGCCTTCCGTCAGGTAGTTTAATACTTTTTAGACAAATAAAGAAAGCAGCATTTGAATATTAAGAAAATGAAACAAATAGTTCGTTGTTTCATTTTTATTGGAAAACAAGCTAAAAATTAAAATTAAGGTGATTTCATATGAAGATGATTTAATTACTTTGATTGTGTTTACGAAAGTTTTTTTTTACAGTCGATTATGTTTAAAATAAACATTTGCTCTATTTTAATTAACTGCTGTCATCAATTTCTTGTACAACAAAGTTTATATTTATAATAAAAAAAAATTTTTTTTTTGTTTTTTGCCTTATTTTATTTTAATTTAGCAAAGTTAATTCAGAAAAATGACAAGAACTTAAAAAAAAAAAACTTGCAAAAATCCCTAAAAGGAATAAAAATAAAAGGATAATCAAGGTTGAAAAAATGACAGACTTTTTTTTTTTAATAAATTAATCACTGAAACGGATTTTAATGCAAGTAAATTAAATCTGATTCAGTAATTTTTTTTTTTAATTATGATAAAACGAAATGAAAAACAAGTTTTTAGAAAAAACGACATAAAATTAAAATTTAAGAAAGCTTGAAATTTGCTTGTAGGTATATGATTGTAAAAGTATTAAACCTATAATACAATCGTACCTAAATCTTTTTCACAAATTAAAACCAGACATAAAATGCAAAAAAACAGAAGAAAACAAACCGATTTAAAATGGAAAATCTGAAGATTCCAAAAACAATAAAAAAATAAGGTATAGATATTTTACGACATCTTGCACTATGTTACGAGGTTCTGAAATTTACTCAAAAAAAATCATTAAGAAAAATTATTTCTTTCTTCGAAAACTTTTTTACTATATCAAAATAAAGTTTCATTTAGCTCTTACCCAAACAATTCTTGAATTCGTACAAGAAATTTGAATCATGAATCATTTTATTAAAATCATCAGAAGTTGCAAAACTAAACCTTTTTTTTTATATGTTTTATTTTATGAGATTATCTATGTACGACTTCCGCTAAATTTAAGACCAAAAACAATATTATTTTACGTTCTACATAATAACCCATAATTTTGAACATTTTTTATTTAGGGAAGCATATTACATATTAATTAAGAAAACAAAAAAAAAAAAAAAAAAAAATAGAGAATAAAAACAAATCAACCATTTTTGCTTATGCTGTTTGTGCTTATATTTTTTTTTTATTTCATGGTGGATAAATTTGACCTTAAACATTAATCCTTTTTTCTCGTAATTAAATATTAAGAAAGATTGATGGACCTAATTTATTTTTATATAAATTATATTTATATTTTCTATGATAATGATGACCTCTTAGTATATAAGATTAATAGTGTTGGCATTGGCAACATTTTACTATTTGTATAAAATAAAATACTCTGTTATATTTTAATAAAAAATCTGGTAGAAGGTTTATGTGAATTATTATCTAAGTTCTATTGAATTGGCTGGAGATAGTCCTTAAAAAATATGTTTTATTTAAAAATTTATATGAAATAATATTTTTAATTAGTTTTATAAATGGCAAAGCTAAATAAAATAAAAAAAAATAAAAATATTGACGACATTTAAAAATAGGCCACAAAAAGGTTGTTCTGAAAATAATTACAAGATTTAGAAACTCTATTAATAAGGGAACTTGACTATTTTCATATTTAATCAACGTAAGTAGAATAACATACATCAGTAAATTTGCTCAAATATTGTTTGATTAATTCTATGATAAATACTCCGGACTTTATTCTCGTGTGTAACGCAGATATCTTATAAATCTGCTACATTTATGTATAATATATACATATTCGTTATATCTACATTCAGTTATATAAGAAAAAAATTTAAAACGTTCACTTTATTTTTCATTTCATTAATTATAAATAAAGTCAATTTAATTTCAAATAAACATAACATTTATTGGATAAGACGTTTACATTTAGAAAACTTGTCGCATGTAGTTTAAAAGAGATAAAATATCGAAAAAAGCAAACATTTAATAATTTAGAAAGTTGCTTGTTTTTTTTTAGTGATGTAATAATATATGGTTAAGGGATTTTTTCTATACGATAATTTTCTCAAGATTTCTACTACGTAATAAAAAGTAATAAAAAAAGAAACAAATGATGACTAAATGTTGACAACAAATCCTCAAACCAAAAATAAATAAAGATTAAACATTTTTCTATTTTATTAAAATGAAATTATATAATTATATTTCCATTATTAATTAATCAAATGAAGCTTGATAAAAGGATGCAATTTGAATTATTTCTCTTTTTTACGTTGTGAAAATCTTTCAAAAACCAGAAGTTAAAGTAAGTTAATTAATGAAGCAGTATTATAAAAAAAAAATATTTTTTCACATGTCATTTTGTCTTGGACAACCATTTTCACATTAACTTCTTATCAGGATTTTTTTCATAGCATTACATAAAACTATTCTTATATACATTGTATGTAATTACTTATGTTAGATATATAAGTATTATATTTTTAAGGGCTGATCAGCAATATATAGAACTTGTCAAAATAAATATTTTAAAACTTTGAAACTTTTAGAATTTTTTTTTTAATTAAAAATATAACTTTGTTTTTAATGCTAAAAAAAAAACTTTTCGACAAAATAAAACCAATAAAAAACCATTTTAACATTTCCATTACAAAAATTTTTACAGCCAGAATATAAGCCAATGGCGTTTTTTTTTGTTCCATTGTAAATATGTCAATATATTGTGTTATCTCTTTTAATACGTGGTCATTTCTTCTGAATTAACGCTGGTCAAAAGAAAGTTTAACGATGCCTGAGCTATTCCAAAAAAATTTTATTATCAGAACAAAATCTTTTCCTACTTATTCACATACTTAAGAAATTGTATCAGCGATACTTAATTCAGTTAAACAAGATAATTCAGTAAATAGGTCAGAGATAATTCGGGTTGCCTTGCCGCTTTGACGTGGGATGATGAATTTTCATGCACTATTCGTAATCTTTTTATTGAAATAATTCCATTTATATTGAAATAAATTAATTGATAGTACAATATATACAGTTTTAAGGATATTCATCAAAAAGAAAAATTCATTCAAATATTTGCTTGGAAATAAAGTCAAAACCGTTTTTCCACATGAGGCAAATAGACTCAGAAAAGTTCATTCAATGTTATATTGCAAGCTTTTTTGTATAATCGTTCAAAAAACGTAAACGTTTTACAAATATTTCATAATTTAAGCTTTAAGGTTATATATTAATTTTTTTTGTAAGAAAAAGGTATTATTTCATTATTTAAAAAAGATTCAAAAAAAATATACATTATATTGTATTATTATATTTTTTCTTAAATGTGAAACACATCAGATTGTAATTTGTTATTTTGATGCTTACAATATTAGTTTTGCTGCATCCAGGGCCTTGCAGAGCTGAGAGGGGGCCCAGGCCAATAAAAATATGAGGCCTCTTGTTTGTGAAAAAAAAAAAAAATTTACATAGTTCTTTTATTATTTAAAATTTATTTAAAAAATGTTAAATTAATATGTAATTATAATTACAAATAAGCATTTCGAGCTTTAGTATTAGCAAAATCTTTAATAATAATAGAAAAGTCAATAGTACGTGCAATGTCTGAGTTTATATTTAAAATTGATAGCCCATTCAACCGTTCTTGGCTCATTGCCGATCTGTTAAAATTTTTAACTCTTTTCATCACACCGCTCAAGCAACAGAGGCAGTTAGACTTAAAAATATTCTCAAGGCTGTTGAAATATTGGGAAAAATCCAACTAGGTTTTTTTCTAAAATATTTTGCAACAACTTCACTGGAGATGATTCTACATCAAAGTTTACTTTATAAATATTTTTTAAAAATAACATTTCATCACAAATTTCATTTGAAATTTCCTTTGGATATTTTAACTGCATATTTTTTGCTCCCAATTTAATATCCTCATCTGAGAAAGTTTGAAAAGTCCAAAGCAATCCAAAAGTCTGGTAAATTTGACGTAAAGACTCAAAGCTACGTGTCAAGCCTGAAGTAACCGAATCAATAATGTATATAAAAACATTAACTCTATAATGTTCTTCAGCATCAAACTGTGACCTAATATGACGAGTTAATTGAAAATCAGTTGAAATTTTGGACAGTACGGCAATCTCTTTTGAACTTAAGAGTAATCTGTCCCTCTCTTTACGTTTTATCTTCATCCTTTCAATAAGATTGTTAATATTATCTATTTCGACGTCCATTTCGAAAGCAATGGGGCCTCTTTACAACTCGGGGCCCCAGCCAAATGGCCCTCATGGCCCACCCTCTGTTATGGCCTGGCTGCATCTACTAGCTTTCCAAAAATCAATTGATTATTATTTAGTTAGAATAGTTCAATTTTTATCTCACTTATAAGAACACATTTAAATTTAGAAAACGAAGCAAATGAAAAAAAAAGAATTGCGAAATATCTAATTTTTTAAAAACAATTTAGATCATACCTATATGACATATTTTCTTGAATTATTTAGTTCAGAGCTAATATTCTCTTTAAATATAAGGAATACTTTCTATATTATAATAATGTTAGAATTCATAGAAACGAAATGAAAAAATTGTATTCAAAATCTTTAGGTGAAACATTAATAATTAATTTCTATTTAGTTAAATCTTGTAGTATATACAAAAAGAAAAGAGAAAAAAAAAAACATTAAAAGCTCATTTAAGTAATCAGCTTGTATAAGGAACATTAAAATGTGTTCACGTTTTTAATGAATTTGTCTTCTGTTAAAGGCGCACGGAATTCCTTTTTTTATTAATTTTAAAAGAAAATATTACCTAGTTAGTTTTTAATTTTTGCTTCACAATTGAAAATAAATCTTTACTCAACCTTTTTTAGTATATAATGTTGAATAAGTATAGTTGTTATTTTGTTTAGAAAAATAGTTAAACAAAAATAATTAGTTTTGTTTTCAAATCATGACATTCTGAGCGAAAAAGCAAAACACTGCAACGAATAGTAAACTTTAATAAAAAAAATTTTAATTAACAAGGATTTTCCCTATTATATTATGGTAGCAACTGAAATACTTAAGTTAGTTTAACTATACATTCTAAGGTGAATGAGAAAAAAAAAATAGATAAAAAATATAAGTTTAACGTTAATTTAAAAAAAAAATGTATGTTCCAATATTCGCAGCTTAATAAGTTTCAATCCATAAAATACTCTTTTTATATGTATGGTTATTAAATTATAAATTATAATTTAAAACGAATATACAGTACCACAGAATTTGAAAGAATCGAACTCTTACAAGAAAACTGAATTTTCGTCAAATTATTTTAAATTAAAATGAAAGTATATTCTTGATTAATATTAAATATAATAACAACAAATTATTTATTAACCTAAAGTACATACATCAAAATAAAATAAAGCTCATATAGTAAAAAAACGAGACTCAAGCTAGAGTACAAATTCCCTTTTTTTTTATCTGAACATTCATTTTGTTCAAATCAAACAGCGCATTTAAAATGTTTATAAATTTTCCGTCAACCAGTAACCTATATATATATATTTTATTTTATTAGTATACAAGATGATAACATTAGATTATTATTTCAAAAATGAATAAAAAATAAAAAAAAAATTTAATTTTAAAATTATTTTGTGTTTGTTTGTTAAACTTCTTCATCTTTCTTAAAAAATTTTGTTTATTTTTATTTTGTAACAAAAAAGAAAGAGTTGCCATTATAATTAGATAATGTTACGAAAAAAAAATTAATTACAATACCCCTCTAAGCTATGTGCAAAAATAAAAATAAAAATTAAAAAGTTCATTTTTATTTTCATTAGAAATCTGATTCATACACGAGTTAACATTAAGAGTACAAACAAAACAAGCATAAACATTAGACTTTTCTCATCAACATTAAAAAGTATCTCATTAAGATGTTCTTTTTATTTTTTTTTCAAATTTTTTGTTATTTTTAAATAATGTTTATTATACCCTTTTTTTTTACCTTAGCAATTTTTCTTTCTTAAACTGATTTTCCTTCTTTGCGAGGATTATATTTTATTTTTTGTCAATATGTGTTGTTAGAAAAATTTCCGTGAAAGCGTTAACATATTTTATTATAGAAATTTAATTACGAAGAAAATAAACAATACAATAATAGGGTACTTATTGATGAATATGCTAATAATAATAATTTACATCCAAATTAATGTTCATTTAGTCGGAATTTATAACAGCTAAGGAAAATTTTACTCAATGCGGCTTTATAAGTTTAAGGGAGTGAATTACAACATATTAATATACAGTAACGTTGGCAAGTATTCCTATTTTCTATTTTCTTATAGTTCCTGGATTATTTTTTTTATAAAACATTAAAAAAAATCATGGTACAATAATTTAATCCTTGATTTGAATGAAACAATATAATATTTTTACTTACTTAATTACTTTTTGTTTTATTTTCTTTGCTACACATCAAATAAGACAAATGGTGACGGTCATAATGTCTTCACGATTTCGGCCATAAGATCTTCGGGATTTAAGGATTATAGGGTTATAGGTCTATAAAATGTCGGGCATATTATGACCGAAATCGACGATTATTATTTTTTGAGAAATGCGGAAATAAAATCCTGTGTATTTTATGACCAAATGAACGGCTTCAATTTCTTTAGAATTTGACCATTAAATTCCGGGAATCTAATGGCTGAACTGAACGGATAAAATTACTCAAAAATTCGACCATAAAATTCCGCGGCAATTTTCACCATTTATGAATAAAATTAATTTCCCATTGTTGTCGGTTATAAAATTCCAAAGATTTTTGTGAGGGGTTCTTATGACGGGGGGTGTTATGACCACAAACTGTGGTAACCACTACTCTAAATACTCAAATTAAGAACATTTGGCAAGTTATATTTTATATATTTGTATATAGGAGAAACAAAATAAGTAGTGGTCTACATCTTTTAAATTATAAATTTTCACAAAAAGAAATTTTGTTCATTTTAATTTTTAAAATTTCTCTGTGTTGTTCGATACCAAGGATAAAAATAGAGAAATTTAAATGAATTAAAAAAAAAATTTTATATCTCCTATAGCTATATAATGACTCGAATATATTCCTAGTACTATAATCATTTTGTTTTTTATCGTGTAGAAGTGTAGAATGTGCTTTCAGACAAAGGTATATAATCATTATTGTTCATAACATTATAACTAAGTATTATTTGCATAAACTTTAATAATAATTATTTAAGCCTAATTTAATAATGTCTAAATTATGTATTATGTACAAGTGTTGTGTACATAGGTATAATATTTTATATTATGATGCACAATATACATTATACATGTAATTATGTTTATACATTTTTTTTGTAAAAAATATTTCAGTTTAACAAAATCACAAAATGGTTAGATACCGCACCAATGAATAAAATTTATACATTTTTTTGATAATATTATATGAAAAACATATGAGAAAGCGACGTGATATTAAATTATAATTATTTATTATCGGACGATTTTAAGGATTCACAATTTTAGAACCTGAGAATAATAGTGTTCTATAAATAATGTTGAAAGTCCACAAAAAAAAATGAAATATGGCCGCTTTCAAAGTTTATGCTATAGTTACTAAAATATATTATACGGTTTGAATTGGACGATATTATTTGAAAATAAAAATCTCTTTTAAAGTAAATGCTAAACTTTTAACTGAATCTGTGAAAATTATAAATTTGTTAAAGTAACAAAGTTATCGCAGACCTATAATCAGATAAAGCTTTTAATTTTGTTTATACTTCTCAATTGTACACCAAAACATATACAACTTCTAAGGAAAAATATTTTTTATTAAGAAAAATAAAATTTGAAAAAAAAATTTTCGAAAATTTATTTTCTTTTTTCCCTAATGTGACAAAATTTCTACAAATTTTAACCAATATTTTTATTTTATGGTTTTTCCATGAATAAAAGTTAATTGGTATTTCTTGAAAAACAAAAATGAAAATAAAATAAGAAAATAAAAAAAAATAAAAATGACAATTCAAAATATTTTATGATCCTCTCACCAGATTTGATTCCTTAATGTTATTAAGAAATTATAATTTTTTTAAGTTTGAAACTCAATTCCTGCTTTTTCAAAACTATACTTCAACTTTTAATTTTTTTTTTTTTTATAAAAAAGTTATTTTGCTTGATTTTGAAGTTTATGTCGAAAGGATACCTAAAATTTTTTAAAATATTAAAAGTTTTTTTTTTTTTAAATAAAAAGCTAAACACTTTTAAGAATGAAATTCTTAATGTTATGCTTTGTTTATAGCTACCACAGTAAAGTAATTTTTGAAGGAATGTTCCGGAAACCTATTCACAGCTAATTTTATCTGAAGGTAAAAAATCAAATGCAAAAAATATAAAAAAAAACAAAAAAATATTTTTGACAGGAAAGGTATCGTAAAAAAATATTATGATAGGTAGGAAACGTAATGAAAAAGAAACAAAAAAATAATTTTGTGAAGTAATGAAATTTTTCAGATATCAAAAAAAAAATAAATTCAATTTTCTTAGTTATTTGAAAATATTTTTAAAAAATTCTTTTTACGAAAAATAGATAAAATTAATATCTTCATTTTCAGTAAATTTGCTTAAATATAAATAGAATAATAACATAGAAAAACGGTTTTTACGGTACCATTTTTTCAGATAGGTCAATTAGCTATAAACAACGCATTACATTTTGTAATTTTTATACCCGCACCAAAGCCTACAAATTATTATTATCAAAAAAAGGATGAGCATCATTCGTGTGTTTCTAACAAAGATGTTTTTTAGTCAATCTTTTTGTGTGTTTTTTTTTTACAAAATATTTTGCATAATTATATTGAATTGAAAACTTACCTGTTTGTATATGGTTTTAAATATAATTTATTAAAAATATATTTACTTGTATTCAAAACCTGACAAGCAATTTATTATAACTTATTTTTTTTTTGTTTTTTAATATTAATTTAAATATGACATAAAAAGTGGTTGTTCTTCTTTGTTTCTTGAAAGTCTATCTGGCTTAAAACAAAAAGTATTGATATGACAGCTGAAAAGATGAATTGAACAGGATAGTTTATGAATAAAAAGAATTTTTTCGTAAAATAAAAATATAATTTCGGATATCACTAGGTGCATGTTTATTATTGAGTAGATATAATTTAGTAGATAGAAAGATCTATTATATCCTATATTTATTTAGTAAAGAATTAATTTTCTTTTACGATTGAATTAAATTTTAGAATTTTTTTAAAATTTTCGAAACTTTTTTTTTTTATGAAGCTCTTGGAAAGAAAAATTTTGTCATCATAATTTGTTGTCATAAAATGAACTGCGATTAATCACTTCGAATTGTCAATTCTTTCAAAAAAAAAATATTAAAATTTTTTTACAAAATTAGGAGATCATAATATAGGGTTTGGGGGTAGAAAAAAAAGTTTTGAAATACCGCCTAGGTATATTAAAATATATATATAACGTAATATAAATGTTCGCTAATATCAAAAAGTGGCTATTATTCAAGATTAATTTAATCCTTTTAATAAATTTTAATAAATCATAAATATATATACAGTTTTGTGGAACGAAAAAAATTATTTTATATCGTTAAAGTAATAAAAAAAGTTTAATTTATCTTAATATGTTTTATTTAATTTTTGCTTCAAGTTATATGTGAAAAAAAAAAATTCTTTTTTTTTTCTTCGAAGGAAAGCCCCTACTGAAGTGTAATAATCATAAAAGAAAGGAAAAAATAAAAAAAATAAAAAATAATTCTAAATATGGGAAAAAAAAAGGAAAAAAAAAATTAAACCACATAAAATAAAATTTATTAAATTTAACGATACTCAGCGGCACATTATTTCTTTTGCACCTGTCCACGCATAATTTCTTTTCACTTTTCATTTTTCTTGAAGATATTTTCAGTATAATATGTAATTTTTTTTTTTCTTCTTTTGTTTTTTATATTTTCCCTTAAAAAAATGAAAAAAAAAGAATAAAATACTAAACTTTTTTTTTTTTATATTTTATTTTATAATATGATTTTCAACTTTGTACACACATTTTTCTTCTAAAAACAAAAACAAAAAAAAGAAGAAAATTACGATTTCTTAAAACTTAAAACAATACACATATCCCTTATTTTATTTTATTTTTTTTAAAATAAAATTTTACACAGAGTGGGTGGGTGGTTTTGAATTAACTCGGACGCTCAATTAGATTCTAATTAGTAGGAAAAATTAAAAATGATTTAAGATTATAATCAAGAGAATTTCAAAGATTTTATTAAATAGAAATATTTTGCATTTTTCAAGATTTTTGGAACCATCAATAAGAAAACAATTTACCATTTACTTTAACCGCAAAGTTAAATTTATTTTTGTTTTGTAAAATCTAAAAATTTAAACTTTCGAAATTATTTATCAATTAATATCATGAATGAATTTTTAAAAATAAAATAAAATATATAAATAATAATAGTACTTTAAATTTAAATGATTTCTTGAAATCGACCAACTGAAAAAATAAAATAATTTTATGGAATTCTTATCAAAATGGTATATAAAAGAGAAAAAAAAAATTATCTGTAATTTAAATTAATTTTCAAGTATATACTTTGCCACCCAAATAAGACATCACTTTATGTCCATTCTTTTGCAAACTTAATATATAGACTGTATTTAAAAAGAAACTTATGTACACTATCTAAGCATAAGGATTAAGTATGTATTATTTCCAACAATAATAAAATATATTTATTATCATTATCTGAAAAAAAAAAAAAAAACTTAATGATATTGTGCTGAAAAATAATCTTTATATTATTCGCTCTGTTTATAGAAACTTAAAATTACTTATAGAAAAAAAACACATACTTTTCCTCTAAATTGGTATTTTAAGTGTTTTTGTTTTCCAAAAAAATACTTATAACACTGAAGGCGTATTACTAACGTGTACGTATACATGAATTTTTCTTTTATTATTGTGGTTTTAAGTGTCATGTATGACAAAAAAAAATAAAAATCATAAAATAAAAATTTCGCAGAGAAAAGCGCAATAAAAGGAATTACCAAAGGTTTGCTCGTTTTTTCACTTGGTTTTTGGTAAAAAAAAAAAAAAACAACAACTACATAAATATCATAATAAAGAAAAAGGGTCTTGAAAGTTCTTTTTAAATTGTTATTACTTTTTTTTTTTTGTGCAAACATGAATTTCATTGAAAACTCAATAATATCAGCTATTTTGTTTTTGCAGAATGAAAATATGAACAACATAAATGTGAACTTAAGAAGCACATGTGATTCAATTCATATATATTTTTAAGTCTTTCATGGGTTAATGAAAGAAACAACTAAAAAATAAAGCAAAATTTAATGTTTATTTTTGTTCAGATTTTTGAAAAAAAAAAAAAAAAAATAATAATAAAAATAAAAATCACAACATAAATTTCCTTGTTTTTATTCCCAATAATGATAAAATAAGCAGTAAAAACAATTGTGCACCAATTTAAAAAATGAAAAAGGAAGCGCCTTTTTTCAACCGTATCTTTTTGTTTATTCTTCAAGTCGGAAGTTATATTCAAAAAAACTTAGAATTATTATAGCTTTAGGTACTCTATGCAATAAATTTTATATCTAAATTTAGAATAAAATTCTCTAAACTCCAACTGTTTTTTGGCTATCTAATATATACTAAAAAAAAATTTTTTTTAATAAAATTTTGTAACTGTGGAACGAAATTTTGAAGTATATATACGTTACAAATCATATCTTTAATTTGCTTAAAATAAATTTACATCTCAAACAACTAAATTTGAACTGAAAAATTTAATTTATATTTTTAATCCAAAATTCAAAGAAAATTTAATTGATTTATTTAATATTTTAGACGATATTTATCATATCATCAGAATTAAATACCGACTATGGTATAATATAAAACATAATTTTTTAAAATAAATAAAATTAACAATATTTTGTAAATGTAAACATTTTCTATTTTATAAAATTTAAATTTAAAACCTTTGATAATATATATTGTTAGCTCAATGCCTAGACATTTGTTATTTGTTTATCAAAGGATGTTAATAAAATAAAACATAAATATATTAATACCTTTATATAATGCATTATACACTATACATCAGTTTTATGCAAATACATATTATTTTAGATCAAAGAATTCAAATCAATTTTGAAATAATAAAAAAGATTCCAAAGAAAATCTATTAGATTAGTTTTCTTATTATTTTTAGAAGAATTAAATGGTCAGTCTAGGCCCTGTCTAAATTTTATCAGATGATATACCAAAAATCTATACATTTAGTAAAAAATTTGGACTTTTTTTTTAAAACTTAATACATTTTTTCAATAATTTTATTTGATTGTTGTAAGTGAGTTGATGTCATTTAATTTTTATTTTTGGTTGTGTCTCAATAAAAAAAAAAGGTGACATGGATTCCAGACGAAAATGATAAAAATAGAATTACTGAAAGCGAATTAGGTTTTTCATATTAACAAAAAAAAAATTGAATTTTTTTGTAATACCAATTCATGTATGCAAATAAATTTATCTACAATTTTTTTTTTAACGCCAAAAGAAAATTCAATTTTTAAAATGTTTTTACTTTTTCATTTAAAAATAAATAATGTTTCGTAAATAGATTTATGAATTTACAAAGATATATAATTTGTCTGTTATATTTTTATCACAAAAAAATAAAACCAATAATGGCAAAAAATAAAAGGTTAATTCGAACAAACTACGGTTAAGTTACATACACTTTGCTCTCGTGATTGTTTTATGAACATACTAGAAGACTTTGACAAACTTGTATTGTTGAAAATAAAATTAATTAAAGAGAAAATAGTAGATATTATATCTTAACATTAAAATAGACTAAGATTATGAGTTATTTCAAAAAGAACTACGTGTACGTATTAGTTTTTAAACTATACAATTATATTTATTCGTACTTTATAAAACAATAAATGAGCTATAAGCCTAAGAATTCGAACTTTAAAAAAAAATATATTATTAAAAAAACTCTTTGGTGAATTTTTAATTTTGACATTATCATACATATTATAATTATTGACATAACTTCTGTATGCAAGAAAAAAATTAATAAAAAAAGAACCTTCAATGTTTTCAGTAATTTTATCAATCATTTTGTAACCCAATATTTTTTATTAACATTAAAAAAGAAGATGCAAAAAATTTTTAATCATAAAAAAAAACGTCCAACGCAATAAAATCCCTTTGTCATGAAAAACGAATCGATTTAGATTTCCATTTATGTATTTGGAAAATAAAAAGGTAATAGTTTAATTCATCAATTGTCTGCGCTTAACATTTTTATTCAATTAAATTATTTTCCTTTTTATCTTATTTTTTGCTTAGAGGGTTTTATTTTGAATTCTACAAATATAATAGATTATAAATATATTGTCTAAAAAATTTGGTAATCAATCTTTTAATTCAAATAGGTTCACACTATGAATATTTTAATTTAATCAAAAATTTTTGTCACATTTTTCTAAACAAATTTATTTTCTATTAAAATTTGAAAGGCAAATTATAGGTTTTGAATATTATATGCTTTGGAATTTCTAGTTTTGCTCTCCATTCTATATATATGTACATGTTAATGTTATACATGTATAAAACCTACTATACTATTCTTTTTTATCTACCTATTCTACGATATTATTTTATTTTTGTTTTTGAAATATGTATATATATTTTATCTGAAATTTTCATCTAAAAAACTTATGTCATTTTTATTGTAAAATTAAAAGTTCCTAAGCTTAAAGGAATTTCGTTAAAAGTTCCTATAAAATATTTTGATCTTTATTTTTCAAATTTAACATCCTCCTAATAATGATTTTATTGAAATAAAATA
Organism: Hybos culiciformis; assembly: GCA_964007475.1. Taxonomy (NCBI): domain Eukaryota; kingdom Metazoa; phylum Arthropoda; class Insecta; order Diptera; family Hybotidae; genus Hybos; species Hybos culiciformis. The sequence continues at coordinate 36,122,252 of OZ023273.1, read as the reverse complement.
TAAATGCAGTAAAAATTTGATAAAAAGGATATCATTAAATTTCATAAGTTAAGTTTCTATAATTACACATAAAATATTACATATATCCTTTGATTTTAATTTCGAAAATATTATATATTTGTAATTGTGGGTTTTACAGAGTTAATATTTAAAAAGGGATCTATTTACTATTGGATATAGAATAAAAAATATTGATAAGAAATAAAGCTATCTATACCTATTATTTCAAATATTTGGCAGACAAAAAAAATTTGGATCAACTGAAAATTGGAATATATACTTATATATTTTTTTAAAGTTATCAACCCTAAATCTTCCAAATTTGAAGTAAGGTTACATAAAGGTACAATGTTCATAAAGGAGATGAAATTATAACACATACGATTCTATAACCAGCGTTTCTCAAACTATTTTCCGTGGACCACGGATGTTCCGCCGTTGAAGATGAAGAAGTGTTCCGTTTATTTTCCCATATTCCAAAATCGATGACGAAGTATTCAAAGTAATTTGAGATTACAATCGTTTTTAAAAGTATTTTCCAAAAATATATTGTTTATTTTGTTATTATAACTACAGCTTATAAGTAACTCTTATGAAGAAACATGTGTTCTTGAGCAATTATTAGTTTCACAAAGGGTTCTTTGTACCGAAAAAGTTTGGGAAGCGCTTTAACTATTCGAAATAATACATATATATAAAAAATATTTTGGATAATATATATACGATATAGGTATTTATGCTTTTACATTTATGTATATACATATTTCTCGATAGTGATACATCATTACATGTTTAACATTTTATTTAATTTTTTTTTCTAAACGTTGATATCAATATTAGTGTCGCTAAGGGGCAAAATCTCAATTTCAATTCTTGTTATTTTATTTATAAATAAATTGTAAAAAGATTTCTTTTGATAAAAAAAAACTGTTATGAAAAATAAAACCCTTTTTTTATTTTTTTAACCAAAATAAAAATAGATGGAAAAAAAATTTTTTTTTTTAAAGTTTTGTGGACACTTTTTTGAACTTTTTGTATCTAAAGTATTTAAAACAAAAAAAAATAAAACGAAAAAACAAAAAAAAAACTCTATTTATATAACCCATTAAATAAAAAAAAAAACCAAAAAAACTTTTAATGTAGCCATTTAGTGTCTTCTGAATATGAACTTTTTCCGCAAAAAGAAAAAGTCCTAAAAGTTACATTAGTTTCAAGTGTTTTCTTATTCCGCATAGAGTGTTGTTAAAATAAAAATATGTACATTAAAAAAAAACCCTTAATTACTATTACAGTATAAGTATATTATTTACTATGTACTATGTATTAAATTTCTATTCTAAAATTATATGAAAATATAAACCGTACATTGAATTCTGAAAAAAATAAATGAAAGACTTGAACCGATTACACCGCTTTGATAAAGTTAATTTTTCAAAACAATAAACCCTTTCCGTGCCCTTACCTGTTTTTTTTTAAATAGTGAGAAACCAAAAAAAAATATAAATAATAATAGTAGAAATATTCTATCTCATAAAAAACCTCGCCTAAAGAAGGGTTAAAGATTTTTTTTTTTTTTCAATTTGTGATAAATATAATAGTTATAAATGCCTGCTGTAAACAAATTGATTTGTTTAAAAATAAATTTACAATTTCTGTTAAATATAAAGAGTTAACAATTTTTAACAAAGTCATTTTCTTTTATTTTGTTTTTTTTTTTTCGAAACAACTTTGGTTATTGCTTGCAGATATTCAAGTTTCATGATGCAGTTATAAAAGTTAAGTTAAAAGATGAACAAAAAAAAAAACCAAAAATTGTTTTTTTAATTGCTGTTATCTGAAAAGTATTCCTCAATAAAGTGCTCTCTACATATATGGCTGTATTATTTTAAAATATAGTTAAAATAGTAAAACTTAAATTTTAACGATTTCTTGATGAAAATGAAATTTCAAGAAAAAGTTTTGTTAGTATTTTATTCTTTATATTTTTTTCCCTTTTTTTTCATATTTATAATTGTTTTACAACTCGTTAGACTTTTTTTTTGTATGTTTGAAAGTCATTAAAAGTTTATATATATAATATATATATATATATTTAGTGCATATCTATATATAAAAATAAATGTATAAACATATATTTTTTTTTGAAAACTTTTCTTTATGTTTCCAGAGCTTATTCGGGACAAAATAATTATAAATTAAAAACTTTCTGATATCTTGGTAAATGTTTTTTTTTTTTTTTTTTTTGTGACTTTGCATATATTTATTTCGGATAACTATATTACAGTGGAAATAATGACTTTAAATACGAAAAATTAATGAATTGTATAAATTGGGATCGAACGATATATAACTTATATATAGTTTCTATTCTATATGTACACAACAAAAATGTTAATACTATATAGCTCGGTGTTGGAGTAGTGGATTAAAGTGCCAAAGGCCTAGAATCGAAACTTACAACTGCATTATATTTTATTTTCAATTTTCAGGTAGTTAAAATAATATTTTTTCTCTAGTAATTTTTGAATTAATTCTGGGTATTGGTGTTTAGTTATGATTAAAGAAAAATAACAAATTTTTATTATAGAGATACAAAATATTTTATGATTGCAAAGCATATCTTTTACATAAATATCTTTTACAGAAATGTTCTTTATGATAGTTGAAGTTTTTTTTTTTTGTATATTTCTGATGTTTCTTTTTTATTCAAGTGCAGTCAAAATTTCATGTTTAACAATTGTTAACCATTATAAATTTATAGTATTATGTATGACACAGACGGAAAAAGTAAACTTTTCACCTTTTCAAATTATATTTTTATTTTCAATAATTTTAGCATTATAAATAAAAAATGAATAAATATTGGAGCATAGTTTTAATTTCGTTTCATTCAATTAAAAAATTAAACGCGGACTGTCAAACTATTCTTCATATTATTTCCCCGATTAACATGATGAAAATAAATAAAATTACAATTTCGTCAAATTTTTTGGGAGCAAACCAGAATTTTAACAATTTGAAAGAAATAATCTTGCTGGTGAAAATATGGATTTGAGGCGGTTGAAATTTTCTGAAGTATTTTTTGTATGTATTTTTTGTATGTATTCAGAAAAAAATTAGAATTTTTTGTTTGGGTTTATCTATTATTTAAATAATTTTTTTAAAATGTTTTCATTGTTCATGTACTTAAATTTTTTGCGTAAAGACTTATTTATCTATATACCATTATATTTTTTTTATATACACAACAATATTATGTCGTATGTGTATCAGTTACTTGATTTAATTTAACAAAGGGTTTTAGGGTTTTACAGTCACTTTGAATTTACAACATGATTAAAATATTGAGAAAAAGAGAAAATATTCATGACAAATCTATTTTCAAGTTAATTCTGTTTAGACAACAAAATCTAATAACAAAAAAAAATAAACCTTATTTTTATATAGAAAGAATTCAAATAACAGGAATATGTGTAGTGTATGTATCCTACAATATTAACTTTTAGGTAAAATATGTATTTTTTTTTTTCCTTTTTGAAGAAAAAAAGTTTTGTAAAATTTAATTTTTATGCGGATGTGGCCTTAAGGGAAAATGTTTTCAAATTATTATTTATGTATATACGATTATTATACGTGTACATGTAAATGATGGCTTCACAAAACAAAATGATGTATTTTCTAAAAGAGTTGGAAATAATTTTGTTAGGGATTTTTATTTTATTTTTTTTTTGTTGCTTTTTTCTTTTCGTTCAAGTTTTCAAAATTCTATATATGTACCAAAACTTTAACGTTTTAGAAAAATTTTAAAGAATATATTATATATAATACGAAGTCGCATAACATTTATTTATACAATATTTTAGCTTATTTGCCACCAGGGAAATTATTGTTTTCTTGTTTTCTTTAATTTTAAGTTTAACGCTTGTTATATAAATTTAACCAACATAGTTTTGAGTACAATAAACCTAAAATTTCAAATAATTGCACGTATTTTAGAAAATTATTAAGAAAGATAATAAAAGAAAAAAGGGACTATACGTTCTCAATGAATGTCCATCCGTTCATCCGTCCGACCATCCATCATTTCAACTCTAAATATTTTTATAACTATTGAACTTCCAATGTCAATGCTTTGGTTTTCAAAATATGCGCAAAATCAAAATTTTAATGAATTCTGATGAAATTAGTATACATACATATACGTTGATTAGAGAATCTTAAAAAGTGGTAAAATCCCGATTGTTTCCAAATCTTTGCATATAGTACAGAACGAAATGGTATTTGTATATTATTGTATTGAAGGAACCTAAAAATATGCTTAATCCCTAATTGTGTGGAAATGTTGAAGACGAACCTTCTATTTCATTTCTGAATTGTTGTTCTACATTTTTAATTTGTTTTTAGAATTTTTATTCATAGCCATCATACCATGGCTCATGTAAGAAATTAAATTACCAATTGAATTTAAAACATTATTTATTTTGTGTACTAAAATTTCATTCGCTGTACTGTTGTGTAATCTTTTTAATCATGTATAATTCCACATAAATACATTAAATATATATTAAATTCAACAAATTAAAATTCTTTTGTTACTTTGAGCATAGTTTTAATTATTCAAATACCTTAAATACAAATTTAAAATATTCATGAACCATCTGTTAATTTCTCTTAACATGACGTGTAGTAGTGATAGATTTAATAAAAGTATACCTGCACTTCAATTAGGAAAAATAAAAAATTTCTTTACATTACAATCTGAATTAAGATTAAGAGTATTTTATTGAATTCAAAAAAAAAAACATTTTCATTTTGTTAAAATTTTTCTTTTTTATATTATATTTTCAAGTATATGTAGATACACTATTCAAAATATATAAATAATTTCCATTGTTGAAATATTCCAGATTTAATTTTGATTTTGTTTGAGACATTAATAATATAATACTGATTTCTGTGAAAATGTTTTATTCTATAACGTGTCTGTGATGATGCAAAAGGGGATATATTTAAGAAAACTTAGAAACTGACGTCAGATTGCAGTTAAAAAGTTCTCGTTGTCTCGAATATTTTGGTACAAAATAAAATTTTTTTTACAAAGTATTTTTGAATTTTTTTCAAAGTACTTCAAATTTGAATTATAAAAAAACTTTGAATTATCTTTAATTATATGAGAAATTCTGGGTTAATAAAAATTTAACAAAATATACATAATTAAAATTTAAAATATGTATACCTACTTGTTTTCCATTAAGTTTTTTTCCATTAATTAATTTTTATAGCTATAATTACATCTTTATTCACTTTTCGATTCGCTAATTATCCAATATTTTGTTTATCTCAATTTAATTTATTCAAAATTATGACGTTGATATAGAAATTTGAAAGAAGTATAAAAAAATTTATTAACAATTTGTCTTACCTAGCCTTTGAATTATTCACCAACACATATAGTACCTAAATAAATATATGTAGTACCTAATTCGCGCACAGGTCATAACTTAACGATATTAGAATCACAATGGTGAGCCAAAATAATTTACCATTTTCTAAAAACTTTCAATGAGCGTTCGATTGAATTTAGAAGTAATAGTCTCCAATTATATAGACATTAATTTTACAATATCTTAGCTAAAAATATACTTAATCATCATATTGTATCTTATTTTAACAAAATACAATATTTAACTTATGAACAAATAACCTAATCGCAATCTAATTGCTATCATAAAATAAAGACTTTGTAATTCTGTTTTTTCCAAATTCTAACCACTCTATTCAAACAATCATCATATTTTTTTTTATCAACAGAAATTATTTCAATTTACAAGTGTTTACTCTTTATATTAAGATTTTCAAATAAACTTTAGACCATTCATAAAAAAAAAATAAAGAAAAAAGTAATAAGCACAAATTGTTTGTATACTCATCGATTCAGTAATTTTTGTTTTTTTTTTTTCTTTTTTTTTTTTTTGTAACAACATATTTTCTGTTTCAATAATTTCAATTGAAAAATCAATCAAAAGCACTCAATCAAACTGAACACATTACATGATTTGAAAAAATTATATTATTTATTTTTCAGGTTAAAAAAATGACTTTTATGTTATTTTTACACATGTGAAGTTTATTAAAAAATCTTTATTTGAGAAAAATACAAAAAAAAAAAAAAAATAGGAAATATAAAGGCAAAAAGAAAATTTTTGTGACAGGAAAAAAACAAATAAATTTTTATTTTTTTGTTTATATTTGTTAAATTTAAAGAAAATAAATTTTTCAACATTTGTGAGGTTTTCAGAAATAATCTTTAAAATTTAAAAATTTGGAAAAGATTTCTGTTGCTTACTAGTAAAATAATAGTTTATGAAGATGGGGGTTATAATTGATTCATTCCAGAGATTAGAAGGAGGTTAAGCCTTCATTTAACCTCGGTAAATTATCCCTATTACAAAACTGAGGTTTACACTAGGGCTTCTCATTTCCCGCAATTTTCAAATGCCGGGATCCCGGGACAAAATTTTTCATATTCCCGGGTTCCCGGAATTTTTTATAAGCACAAATTAAAAAAAAATTATCTCATAAAATATTGCCATGGTTTCGATCCACTTCAACTTGACATGATGGGGTTACCTAAGTTGATATTTTACATAAAAACAAAGAAAAATACAGCATTGTAAAAAATTAGTTAACAACTTGAAATTTGCTTTCTTTCGCACTTATTTATTTTTTAAATTCTTTATACTGACTTCAATTCGTTTCCACAAACTTAGAAAGTCAAAATTGACCCACTTCCCGATATCCAATCGTGTTGAAATTTTGCACATCGCTTTGTTGTCGATAACAATGCACTTTGGCATCGACACATTCAGACACACACACATCTTCACCGCACTTTTCACAAACTTACAAAGTTAAAAATGACCCACTTCCCGGTATCCAATCGAGCTGAAATTTATTTTAGCATTACACCCACACTTCACTACCTGGTCTCCAAACTTAGTAAGTCAAAATAGATCCAATTTCCGGTATCCAATCGAGGCAAATTTTTGCACATCACTTTGTCGTCGATATATAGTTTGGCATCACAGACTCACCCACACACACAGGGCCGGCCAGGGTACAAATATTTTCTTGGGGGCCTCTAATTCTTTTTAATATAACAGAATAAAAGTATACTATTCAAATTACAGTAATATTTATTATTTAAAAAAAAGATAAAATGTAACATAACATAAAAACATAACATAAAAACAATACAAGTATAAACTTATATATTTTTAATATGAGCCTTTTTGGTTGCCATATCATTAATTAACATTGAAAAATCACAACTTTTTAGAATAACTAATAATATGTTGGAAAAAATTTCGTCATAATTGTTATTTAAAATATATTGCAGTATATCCTGTGCATTCTCTACATTAGGCTTACTCAAAATCATTGCTTTTAACAAAAAAAATTTAAATCAGAAGGCCGGCTCTGCACACACACACACCTTTATATGAACTTCATCACTTAATTAATTCTGTCTAGCTTAGATATAAACCTAAACCTAAAATTTAGTGCAATCACTATTATATTTTTTAATTAAGCGGAAATTCCGGGATTTTTGGTTGAAATCCCGGGATTACGGGATTCAATTTTACAACCGGGATCCCGGGAAAACGGGATCCCGGGATCCCGTTTGAGAAGCCCTAATTTACAACCTAATAGGTGTTTCAAAACACATGACTTTCATTATCGGATACAGCATACTGATAAATAAAACTTCTAATTATATTTTTTCTGTGTGTTTCTATCCTAAATTATTTTTTAATACTTATAAAATTTATTTATGAAAATCATACACAGTATCCTACGTAGAGTATGATGCGCATGGAGAATTATCTGACACAAAGTATCTCCCCGTCTCAAAGATGTCACACAGTTTGCAGTATTAAGGATAAAGTATCCGCGTCTGAAATAAGCCGAACTGTGTATGTTTGTGTTGGAAAATTATGCAAATTTTCCATTAATGGTATAATGAAAAAATTATCTATAAACAAGATTTTGTTTAATTAACTACATTAGTACACAGAAAAAAATTTGCTCGTACTAATAACTAAATAATTCGTTAAAATCAACGAAAAATTCGTTATTTTGGCTACAACGAACATTTCGTTGAAAAAAGTTCGTAGTTCGTTAAAAAAGTTCGTTATACCCCAAAACCAAAAACCTTTCAAATTCTTCAGCAAAAACACCGCAAATACGAAAGAAAAAATTTACTAGACTAAATTTTTTTTTTATTTATTTCTTTATTTTTTTATTTTCTTTTTTTTATTTTCTTTTTTTTATTTTTTTTTTTTATTTTTTTTTTATTTTTTTTTATTTTTATTTTTTTTTTATTTTTTTATTTTTTTTTTATTTATTAATTTTTTTTATTTATGTTTCTATTTTTTTTATTTATTTTTTAAATTTTTTTATTTAATTTTTTTTTTAATAATTTTTTTTATGCCCGCTTGTGGCTTCGAACCACTGTCCTAAACATTGCAATCCATCAACTCTGCCACTGAGCTATGAACTAAATTTACGGCAATGTGTAAAATGAAAAATATAAGTTCTGTATGGATTGAAATTTTTGTTTCCCGTATTTAACGATAACGAACTTTTTTAACGAGTACTAAAAATGAAAAAAATGTTCGTAATAAGAAAATAAACGAAATTTACGTTACAAAAACGTAATTATTCATTATTTTTCGTTATCTTAACGAGAATGTCATTAACGAACTTTTTTGACGTAATGAGTACGAGCAAATTTTTTTCTGTGTACCATTAGTAATCATCTAGAAAAGTTGAAAATAATTATTTAAAAATGAGGAAATAACTGGAAAAATAAAATACTAGTTATTTTTTTTTTTTTGTTTATTTGATTTTTTATTTTTATGCATCAGTAGAGAAATAAAAACTTTTTCACTTTAAAGCCACGTAAATATTGATGATTGAGTTTACTTTTTGATACTTTTCCTTTGATAGCGATCATAAAATATGCAAATTAACCATGTTTTTGTAGAAAAACATTATGTGAGTGTGAAAAAACTTAGCGGTTTTACATTACCAATGGAGTCCGTCTGATAATAAACATGACGTCGTATGCGGTCAAAAAAATTTTTGAACATAAATAAGTTTTTTTTTTAAATTTAAATATATTTAAAAATAGGTAAATAAGAAGTTAAGAGAAAAAAAAGAAATACAAAGAGAAAAATCACACATATGATGGGCGAGGCAATATTTTGTGGACTGAGTGAAGTTCTATAGATTATTTATTTTTCAATAATATAATAGAAATAGAATATATGTATGTATGTATGTACATTTAAATAAAAGCTTATTTCTAAGGATTTAATTTAGTGTTATATGGGCTACTTAAATACTTAAAAAAATATTATTATTATACTTACTATATGAACAAAGTTAATTATTGAATGTGTTAAGCTATAATCCTATTAATACATATTGAAAAAAAAATCGAATATTATATGGAAATAAAAAATCAACAATATTGTTTCCAAATAATATTAGGTTACAGCGAAAGCAATTAATTCTAGAAACGTTTTTACAAATAAAGTCCTAGATAAACTTGAAAGCCTCAAAATTTACTTTAATGTGGTTCTTTGCATATCTAACCAATATTGAATACCAAAAAGGTATTTTGAAATTATAACTAAAAAAAAATTATATAAGTTATAAATATATACTTAAGGCAACCAAGAACTTAAAAGTTTTGATTTAAAAAAAGTTTTATATTTTATGATAAAACGAAATTATTTACATCAAAGGATCATAATTAAAAATGCACTGAATTTTTCCTTCTTTAAAGCAATCGTTATATTGTATAATAATGTATCTAGATAGTTTGTTCTTAAATATCGATAATGGTTCATGAAATATTGTTATATAGTTTTACATAATTTTTTTAATGAAAAACAAATTAATTTATATAACATTAGATGTAAAAGTATACTGCACTTAGAGGAAAATATATTAAATTAAATTCTAATTAATTTTTTTGATAATATCTCTTCTAAAGCTATAAATGGTAAAAATAATATATAAAACCAATTAAAAGTGATTAGCATAAAATAATTTTAATTTATTATTAACTGAATAGTGTGTAGTTACAGTGTATTGTGTGTTATTTGTTATGCAACACTTTCCGTGTTATTTCATTGTTAACACAAAAATTTATGTTTATTTTGCATAACACAACGGGAAAATCACATTCATTTTGTAGCATTAACAAAAATGAAGAATAATATATAATGAAATATGTTGTACAGATGTCAATTTATTTTCAATTTCCATAATATTATGTTTAAAAATTCAAAGCACTGAAATCGATTGCAATATAAGTAATTATTTATGATGCATACCTACATTGTATACACACAATTTTTATTCAATTTTATTATTTTTTTTATTACAGCTTTATTGTCAGCAACTTTAAGGACATATCAAAGAGCAGTGTGTGACACAGATCAAGTAATTTTAATGTGTCCCCGTGGTACAAGCATATCAATAGAAATTGCACAATATACAAAACAAGATGGGAATGGTAAGATATTAAATTAATCCAAAAAAAAAAAAAAAATACACACGTAAATAAAGTATTATGGAAAACAATGAGTTTTTGACAGTTTTCGATAGACCACTAAATTTCTGCGACGTAAAATCACTGTCATTAAAAACATTAAAAATTAGGTAATATAATCATCTTTTAATACCCAGACATTTTAAATACCAAAAAATATTAAAATTTTAGGTTGCTATTCATACGTTATAAGTTTTTTATCCAAACATTTTTCTTCTTATATTTCATCATGAATTTAGAAAGATAAGATTACATTCATCTTCTATCATTAGATTATGTTAATTTTTTTATGATACATGTTCTTTCAAATAGAAAGTATAAATTCTCGGAAAAAGTATAATTCGTTAAAATACCATTAAAAAGGCATAGTAGGGTTATTGTAAAATTAAAATTTTTTTACTTTCACAGATTTCAAAATCATTATACCCAGAATCTTATTACAAATGAAAGCTATTCGTCATAGCATAATATCATAAGCGGATGATTATGATATTAAAAATTTATCCTGCTTCGCAATGTAAAAAAAAAATTTAACATCAAGGATATGTTTACTTTATGTGATGTTTTAAGCTTTGAAGTTTTAATATAATTGATGTCATCGAAATTAGAAAACATTGATAATTGTATTTAATATCGAAGAGTCTACCTAATAATAAATGTATAATTGTCATAGTAATCAAAATAGAATATCAAAAATTTTCAATCATAAAAATTCGTATCCATTAAATATTTTAGTTCGTAATAATTAACAAAAAAAAAACAGCGCATAAGGACTAAAGTAAGGGACGATACTCGAAATAAGGACGATAAAGTAAAATAAAATATAAATCAAAAACATATAGACAATATGTTGAATTAGTATAAAAGCAGTGAATATCTTAAAGATGAAATAGAATTTGTATTGAAGAAAAACCAATATTCTCAGTTCTACCTCATATCCCAGTTTTCTTTAAATGTTATTGTATTCTGCTTTAAATAATTTTTAAATATGTATGGTGTTTATTATTATTATTTTTTAGATGGAACAACAATTGAAGAGTTATGTCCACTTGAAAGTGACAAAGCATCAAAACCAATAAATTCAATAATACTTAACAATAACATTAGTCTTACCAATACTAATAGTAATTTTAATAATTATAATATTAGTAATAATTCAAATGAGAATTCATCGGACAACTGTATGTGGCCAAATGCATTTCAGGTTAGTGTGTAAATAATAATAATATGCTTATTATATTACATATTATACAGAAATACATACATTTGTTTATACGAATGAAAATTTAATAAATACATTTTTTTTAATATAAATTTGTAAAAATTTATATTGAAATTTTATTTGAAATTGAATTTAAAACCAGTCACTTAGGAATTTAATCAAAAATAAAAAACATCATACACGAACTTATGTATACATATGGTTAATCCAAAAAAATATTAATATTGTGCAAATTCATTTGAAAGCTTTTTGATGATTCCAATTTTAATTGCTAATGACCAAAATTTTCGTGGAAAAGATTTTATTAAATTATTATTATTATTCAACTTAGGAGAATTGACGTTAATCAGCTATGAAATATTAGAAATATTTGGTCATCATCATTTTGATATTAAATTAGAGCAATCAAGGATTTTTATTCAAATATAATTAGTCGGAATAAATAGTTTTTGCATAAAATAAATTTAAATGTTATATTTTAATTAAAACACATACCTAGTTAACTAAATACTATGAACGCCTCTTCAAACACATAACTAAAATCACAACTTGGTAAAATTAAAATTTTTCTACGTATTTCCAAAGGGCGCTAATAACAATATAGGATCTTCTATGAGTTATCTCAATAATACAGTTCACAGTTGTTCTTATATAACCTTGTATGGCTCAGAGGTCTAAGCGCCTGCATTCAGTTATGATACTGAAAATACTGGTTCGAATGATGTCTGATTAAAAATTTCAAATTTCTTTCTTTTGTTGTTTCGTTCTGGTCCAGTAACCCATTGGGATAAAATAAATAACATTAAAAAAAGCACACTCAGCATTTAACGAGTGAAAATTTTCAGAACAAGAGTGTTATAGAAAATATGGTTCCAAAATTGAATATATACATGATACAAAAAAGTCAAGTCCGTGTACTATTAAAAGTTAAAAGAGGAGATAGAAACCTCAAATTGAGCTTATTTTGGCTAGAAAAAACTTATAATATTCATGTACTTATGAAAATAAATATCTATGAACACACACAAATAAATTTACAATGTACATTCATTAGTATTACATAAAGTATAAATATTTCCTTTATAGGACTTATACTTAAGTATTATGCTTAATTTTTCCCATACTCACAAAATTAACCAGTTATGTACATAAATGTGAATGTATATGAAATAGCACCCTTAAAATTCTATAACAAAAAAAAAAATTGTAATTAGAATAATATTTTGTAATCCTTAAAAATAAGAAGATTAGATTTTCTAAGAAGTTAAAGAATTTTCTAATAATAAAATTAAATATTATTTTATTGCTGTCGTTTTGACTTTATTTTGAATGTTTAATTTTTATTACTGTACTTAAAGATAGAATTTAGAAAAAGGTTTACCATAATATCAATTAGAAATTTATATTACTCAGATTACATCAAGATTATACTAAACATATTTAATAACTTTAAAATTACAGAAAGAGATATACAAGGCAAAATGATTGCCTTGTTCTGCAATAGTTTCATTATGTACATTTATATATAATTTTTTAATTTTTTTCTTCTAAGGTTCGTTCCAGACCGGTTTTAAAAATTTTGTAACATGACAGAACTCTAATTCTGAATAAAACTTATTTTTACGGTTCTCATAAAATATTTCAAAAAATTGTGGGTATATTTAAGAAAACTCTCACTATACATATTTTACTTTGTATTCACTGAACAATATTGTTTTCCCAATTTATATTATGATGTTTTCGTTTGGTTTTATCAATTTTAATTTTAATGTTATCTAAATTAGAAACATTTATTCATAAGAAAAATTTTCACAAAAAAAGTTTTATGACATTTCCATAAAAATAAAATGAGTTTTATTCTTTGAAAATATTCTAAACTTCTGTAGATAAATTTTGTTGTTATTCTTTTGTTGTAAGTAGGGCATAACGAATAATTTCTTTAAAAAATTATATATATTATGTATTAAGTATATGTATCAACAAGAATAAAGTATAATCTATATGATGACGTTAAGAAAATATAAGCTACTGTTTATCAATTTTCAGTACAAATTCCCTAGCCGTCTTGATCTATGGTTTTCAATTTTGTATGGCATCATCGACAAAAACAGATATTACACTTAAATGAAACAATCCTCGTTGTAGAACACCTACGATTTAATTTAAGTTTGGCCTTTTATTGAATTTATTTAATTACTATCTTGCGTTATTGTTGTATTTTTTTCAGAAACTTTCAGTGGTTCCTACGTATATATTCTATATATCTTAAAATAGGAATCTATAATATTCTCTTTAACTTTTGTAATGGATTAGGTGATTTATTATTATTAAAGCCGAAGATTAAACAACAAAACTTAGGAGACTCCAAAAGATTAATGAAATATCATTGAAATACATACAGTAAATACATACAGTCATTAAAATAGATACAGCTATACTTTTTGATGATAGTTACTTTTGTATTGTATTAAAAACTAATCTTATGTTGTCGGTGTCCTATTTTTCTAACTAAATATTATTACTAAATATTTACTAAAGATAAAGATAGGAATTAATTTTTTTATTTCAAAATTTAAGTTTTTAAATTTAAATAAAAAGTTATAGTTAAACATCGATTACTACCTGTCATGAAAATTGAATTAATAAAATGTAAACGTAGAGTACATTTCCTTAGAAAAATCCCATCAACTATTTATGCAAACACTTAAATTGACAGATAGTTAATTAAGTTTATATAGATAAGATGAATGTTAAATATTATTTTTAGAATCTTTCTTCCTGAAAAATTAATTATCTAGAAAAGGAAAGTATTTAATATGCACAAATTGCACAGTGCTTCACAAAAAGAAATTGAATATTCATCAATTGTAAACGCCATTTCATTTTGATATATTCTCCGTTTTGACTGATCATTTATTGTCAACTATGTATATAAAAATATTTGCTTGGGTGTTATAAGCTGCAGAAATTGTTTTGTAAATATATTTTTATAATCATTATGTATGCTCTGTAAGTGTTTTAAAATATCGTGACATTTAATCAATTTCCTTGTTCATCACACACATCACACTTTTCAAGATATTTTAATTTATAACACTATGATAACTGGTGATAACCCTAAGTTACCTTTATACAAGCCTAAGATTGTTACACTAAAAATCTGTTTATTTAGAATTTAGATATATAAAAAAAAATGGTCTTGTCCACAGAAAACAATTTAAATTATTCATTCTTGGTTTGGTTAACGTCTGTTTTTAATATTTTTGATGAATTAAACGACCAATTTGTTCAGACAAAAAATTTTTTTATATTAAATCTTTGATTATTAATTTACATTCAAAATTTGCTGACGTTTCGACCTTTGTTGTAGGTCCTCTTCAGAGCACTAAAAATTTTTTAACAAATTATTTTAAAAAAGATATCATTATTAAATAAATAAATCAAAAAAAAAATTAAAAAACAATTAAACTCAAAGTATGTAAAACAATAACTAAAATACATAAGAACATTAAAATACTTACAAATTATTATAAGTTAATAATTAAATGACATGATAAAATTATGTATTTTATTTTTATTCTTAAAACTTAAAATTTAAATCTCTTTTTTTCTTTTTTTATTATAATAAATTTCAAACATTTTTTCTATATATTAGCAATTATGTTTATATTCACAACCATTTTTAGTGCTCTGAAGAGGACCTACAACAAAGGTCGAAACGTCAGCAAATTTTGAATGTAAATTAATAATCAAAGATTTAATATAAAAAAATTTTTTGTCTGAACAAATTGGTCGTTTAATTCATCAAAAAAATTAAATTATTCATGTTTTTCTTAAAGTTATACCATTGAAATTTCAAGCAAAAAAGCTTTTCAATTCAAAAATGTTAAAAATAAAAATATATTTTTTACTCTTAAAATCAAATAAGTAAAATTATCTTATGCTGTGATTATGTAATTTTTTTTCTATGTAGCTAGCACCCGGAAGCAATACAGAACAAATATTTTGAGAAAATAAATAATGATATTTTTTTTTTTTGGAAAATTTAATATTAATTACTTATGCTACAGAACATGTTATGGGTGAAAAATACTAACACAATTTATTTATTATCTAGAGATAAAAATTATTTATTTTATGTTATACATATATTAATATAATATAATGATATGCATATAGTATCAAAAAGTAGTTATACATATAACATAGAGTATTTTGTTTAAACAATATTTCCAAATCACTTTTGGTATTTTTTTGTCTATTTTATCACATTCATAGTTTTTAGTTTCAAATTATAATTTTAAAAAAAAATTTTTAAAAGATCTTTGATCTTTGAGAACGATGTTATACAAAAAAAAAAGGTTCTGGGGCTCTACCTCGAATGCAAAAATTATAATCATTACTTTATGATAGTATATGTTTGGTCTATTTTTAAAAATAAATCTGAAAGACGTTTCATGTTTGAAGAATTTTTTTAAAGTCATAGATTTTTTTTGGAAGTTTTATTTAAATTTAAACTTTATGTTCATTATTAGAATGCATAAAGCTATTTTATAACAATCTCATAATTTATTTTATATTATGGAGAAACAATGTGTAAGAAAACCACACTCAACCATATTTATCTTATATATATATATATATATTTATATTATATATATATACGTTATTTACTATTATTGGTCAGTAAAGAACAAATAACATAAACCACATATTATCTTTGATTTATAAAATTACATAAACCATGATATTTATTCTGACCAAATTGGCTAAAAAAAAATTTCTAATATCAAGAATTTTTTCAACTAGTTTTAAAGTTCAAAAACTTATTTATTACACCATTATTAAAAATTCCATAATTTTCAACTTTATAAATTGTAGATGTAATTATAATTTTTCTATTAATAAAGTTTAAGTATTGTACAGATTTTAAAGTTATTAGTGTATAAAATTTATGCGTTCAAAAAAAAATGAACCAAGTTCCTTAAGATCAAGCAACTCATTTTTAACAAATCAATTTATAATACATACTTATGAATTATATTTTGCACATTTTGGCTTTAAAAGATCGTAATCGATTTAGTGGTTAACTAGTTCACTTTAGTAACGGATATACTTAGAAGGGCGGATATTTAGTAAAGACATAGATAGCTAGTCCGTTTTTCCAATTCTTGACTGATAACATTTGTAAGATATATTATTTTCAAATAAAACGAATTTCTTTCATTTTGAAATTTATTTTACAATTTAACAGAACCAAAAATTATATATATATATTTTTTCCATGACAAAAATATTAAATTTCAATTTATAATATTATTCTCTTTATTTTAAGGCACGACCACGTTAAAAAAACATACATATAATATAATAGACATGAATTGAATATGAACATTAAGTTTTCAGCATTATATTTTATCGGCATAAAGAAATTGAACATTTCGACGCGCCATAATTTAATTAATTATATACTATTAATCCATTGTACATATTTTTTCATTATGCTCCAGTTTTTTTTTTAGCTTACATTTAGGGTTCATACACAAAGTATAGAATAAAAAAACATTACTCTTTTACATAAATTGTCAAAAAAAAAAAAAAATTTGTCCATTACAAAATTCAATAGGTATAATACATCGTTTATAATTGAGAATTTGATATTAAAGGATTACAAGAAATTACACTCATAGATTTATGATATTCCAACAATACTTTGTTTTATGATTTGACATACGCATTAAAATGTATTTTAAAACCTATTATCCTAAGTTTATGATGTAGTAATAAATATTGTTTTTTTTTTGCCATTACGAGGCAGATGATATGTAATCTCTTTTTGCGCGAGAAGAGAAGAAAATTAATTATTTTAGTTAAAAAAGTAAAAGAAATAAGAATTAAACTCAATTACTTAGGAATCATTAAAATAATTTAGTTAATTTTTTTTAATTCTGATACCATCCAAATTATATCTTCTTTTTTTTTGGTAGTTAACAGATAATTATATGATAATGAACTTTTAAAGTTTATAAATTTGAATGTATAAAATGAAAATGAAAACAAAAAAAAAAATGAACGAGAATCTAAAATTTTAATGTACAAAATTTTGTAATTTTATTTAACAAATTTTTTTTTTATTTCTCTTTTTACAACAATTGTAATAATTTTATTTGCTCGAGGGAAAATTCTTCATTGCTGTTTTATGTCCGTATTTTTTCTCATAATTGTATAAAAAAAAGGAGGTTTCGTTATAATTAAGGTAATTAGAAAGATGGATAATTTATGTCAAAACATAAAATTATATAAAATTTTAACGATTTGATAATGAAAAAAAAAAAAAAAAGACTAACTTCATAAGGATTAAAGAATAATTTTTTTTCCCTTTTTCGTATATACATTTTTATTTTTAATTTTTATTTTTTTATTTTATGTATTCTGTAAAGTGAGAAGAATCATCAGTTCTGTTCTGAGTATAAAGCAACATTAAAAATTTATCATAATTTTTTTTTATCT
The DNA here is from genome assembly GCA_964007475.1 of Hybos culiciformis. Classification (NCBI taxonomy): domain Eukaryota; kingdom Metazoa; phylum Arthropoda; class Insecta; order Diptera; family Hybotidae; genus Hybos; species Hybos culiciformis. The sequence continues at coordinate 36,103,893 of OZ023273.1, read as the reverse complement.
TATCCTTTAAATTGCTTTGTTGGAGTATTATTGCTTTCTATACGTGTTTGGATAACTTATGAATTTTTTGTTTTGCAGGGAATCTACAATTTAAAGTTGAAAAATGTTTTCTATTTCTATATCTAGAGGGAATTTTTGTTAATATTCTGCTAGATATGTTGGCGGTATAAAGAGATAATTCACTATTAATTAATTTTATACTATATTAAATACATATTTCAAATAGTATAGATGTAGATGAAAATGTAGATGTGAACTAAACATAATTATATGTATCTTGTATATTGTGAACTAAACAAAGATTTTTCAAAAAAGATTTCTGATATTTTCCTTTATAACAGAAAGTTGTTACATTATCTTCATTAAGTTGCCGTTAAAATTTGTAAAATATAGTAATATGTTATCCGTGTAAATAACTATTTTTATATTATATAATCTTGAATCGTTTATGCTTTGTTATAAATATGTAGTATTTATATAAACTTGTTTTCTCCTTTTTTTTCTAACAAATATTATATTTTATTTTAATATGTAATATAGTTACATCTTATTTATATTGATTAATTAGTTGGCAGGAAAATAAATTTACAGTTTATATAAATTGTGGTCTGGCAGTTGTACAAATCACATTACCACTTCATTCATATATACCACATAAGTTTCTTTTTTTTTTGTTCAATTTGGGATAGCTTAAGAAAAACTTTTTTTTTACTAACTCTATATTTGAAAACCACTGAAATTTGGAAATTAGTTTAAAAACAAATTAATTAAATTTTTGTTTTTAGGTTTTCTACTAAATTTAAAATGGGTAATATACTCTTAGTTCTTTCAATTATGTTGTGCATAACTTGATCGCAATATATACTTACATATGGTAAATATATAGTTTATTTTCAATTAAAAAATTTCTTTACGGATGTAACATTTGGTGATATTTTTTTTATTAGAGCAAATTAAAAGGCTAATAATTTTATTTCGGTATTTCCAAAGTTATAGATTAAGAGACCCATAACTTATTTTTTAAAATCTGATTCTTGTATTTCTTGTACTTTAATTGTTCCAATAATTGTTTCTCGTGTTATTAAGAATTGATCAATGGCTTCATATAAAGATTTCAAATTTTATATTATAGCTAATATTTAATATCTACTATTATTATTATTACTATTATCTAGAAAGTCAACGTGAAGAATATATTCAATGCACACGTTACAACAATATAATTTTTTAGAGTGAAGATCAAAACATACAAATTTCATTAAAAGTATATACTCGTATTATAAAAAAAAAAAATCTTATAAAATGTCTAATACAATTTTACATTAATTTGTTTTTTTTTTTGTAATAATTTGTGTAATTTAATTTAACACATTTTGGGTAAAAAATGACCAAAATGTTTTTCCAAAATTAAATACCTAATCCTACACATAATATTCATGTAAAATCCTAAATTAAAAATTTATATGTAGAAAATTAATGGTCCCCAAAAGAGCATAAAACTTCATCCGTACAATTTCTTGATGTTTAGTTAGGTTGAAAAAAATTTATATGACAATAATGATATTTTGTAATTTGATTTTAGTACCGATATGAATATATTTTATTAAGGTTTTTTTTTAATAAACATACATATGTATATAAATTAATATTCATTAAAATTTTTAATTTTTATTATTATAATTACATTAACTTATAAATGTTATTATTATTATTATTATTATTATCATTATTATTATTATCATTATAAATTTTTTATTATTGTATTATTATCATTACTATTATTATTATTATTATTATTATTATCACCAAAGGAGTCAGTATTATATAATCTTCAATTTCTCAAAGTCATAAATATCCTTTAAATTTAAAATCTGTTTGATTGTCTTATGTCTTTAGTTCAAATTTTGAGATTTTAAATAATTATTAAAATTCTTTTTATTCCTACTATTACGGAAGGAAGATAAAATTTCCAAATAATTGCATTTCAAAATTATTCATATTCTTTATCTCAAACTTATTAATAAATTAATAAAAAATTATCTTCACAAGAAAATTATTCCCACTTGTTATTGAATTTGATAGAATGAAATTTATGAAAATATTTCGTCGTTCAAGCAAATCCTATTTTATAAGTGTAAGAGAATTTTTGATAATATTCGCATGAATTAACATTAAAAATTTATTATTATTTACTATGTGAATGAATTTATTTTACAAAAAACACTCAAATAGTTCACAAAAACCAATATTTTGCATTTCTTATTAAAAAACTAAATAACCAAAAGAAAATTTAATTAGGTTTTACAATAATTTACATATGGCGCCAACATTTTGAAAACATATGAAAGTTATTATTGATTTACTATATACATAGAATTTCATTTCATATAGAAGAGTTGTAGTGGCATCGCATCCTGGATTTCATTATAATTTTATGAAATATTAAATTTTAAATTGTTTAATATTCTTTTGGAATTGTGAACTTTAAAAAATATTGTTTTTGTTTCATTTAGCTTTAAAAGAAAATTAATTTTCAAAATTCAAATGTTATAATGCTCTCAGATTTTATATATTTATGTGAAACACATGTAACAAAAAAAATAAATTAATAAATACTTTATAATTTGATTCTTGTTTGGGTAGTTTTATGTGCCTTATTTTTTTTTTTTTTTTGCTTCTAAAATAATATATTATTCAAATTATTTTCTCAAATTTTCATTCATTGACATAAAAATATATTATTCAATACATATGTACAATTTGAATTTCCACACAATTTATTATTGAATTTGAATAAATATATCTATAGGTATGTAATGTATAGATGTGTATACCGGTGAAATTTGTCTGAAAAATCATGACAAAAAGGATTGAGATTTTATTCAGTTAAAATTTATTGAACTTACTAAGCTTAAAGTAATGTTTAAAGATATAGAAGCCATAAAATTTTATATCAATGATAAAAAATACTATAAATGAAGTAATAATTATTATTCATGTATATTTATAAATTTTGTGAAATTGAAAGTGCTTCTAAATTCTAATACTTAAAAAACTCTATAGACATATTTCATTTCCAATTTACTAACAAAAAAAAAGAATATGTAATACGAATTAAAGGAATGTTGGTATGTATTATAAGTATATAAATTTGTGAATATTGTACATGTGTACAGAACTTACGCAGAGATTAGACTGGATAGTAAACTGGATAGTAAACTGATCATTGTATGTGTTTTTTATCTGTGTTTGTAAGAAGATAGTTCATTGAGTGTCTTTTTACTATCCTGATTTCTATCAAGATTTTTATCATGTTTTCATTTTTTTGTATTAAATTTTTTTGTTTTTTTTTTTAGTACAGTGATAAAAAAAAAACAAGGCATACAATTTTTAATTTTGTATTGTTAAAGTAAAAAAAAAATGTTTGTTCTTTTTTTCTGACTGTGACTATCCAGTCAACTATCTTCTCAACTGTCTTGATTTAAATCCTGCTAGTAGAGAAGATAGTAAATTGACAATTAATAAAGTAATAAAATTTCACCAATACATTCAACTACTATCTTCGTCAAGATAGTAAAAAAGTCCAGTCTAACCTGGGGGTTAGGTACTAAAATTAATAATGTTGTTTTAACGTTTGAAAATACTTTCATATGAATGAAGAAAGAACTAAAAACATAACATTTTATTGGCAGTGTATAAATAAAATATCATACTTCAAAATGATAAAACTTCCTTTTAATATGATTTAAAGTACCTAATGCCTTGTTCAGACAATGAACTCTGATCATGATAATCTTACTTTTTGTGATTATCATTCTTTTTTCCATGATTTGCTCATACAAAAAAAGTGTCATCGGAAATCATGATTATCGAAAATCATGAAAAATTTCAGGGATGAGTTTATAGTTTTTTACCATCCATGTTACCCATTTCCACTCATTCCTAGTTATTTTTGACTTTTATTTTTGACATATTTTCTTTATTTACAAAACAAAAAAAAATTTGAGTAGCAAATAATATTTATGTTTTTATTTTGTTTGCTTTCATGTTGTTTACTTTTTTTGTTTTCGTTCATAATCGCGTTCACACACGTTTTCAAAGTATGATTATCTACGCAAATCATGATTACGAAATCATGATTAAGTCGTTGTCTGAACAAGGCATAATATTTTCGTTTTTTGAGGTCATAATACATAGACCATGAAATAATAGCTTCGCTACACTTCAGATTACAAACATTGAATTTCATGTTTTGCAGAAAAAAAAAGATTCGTTCTGTGTTTGATATTTGCTTTGCCATATAAATTTTATTTTTATTTTTCATGGTTTGAAAGTAGGTTCGACACAAACCTAGAAATTTTACTACATAGTTTTAAAAAAAAAAAATGTATAATAACTTCGCTACACTTCAGGTTACAAACACAGAATTCCATGTTTTGCAGAAAAAAATGGGTTCGTTCTGTGTTTGTTACTTGGTTTGCCATATAAATTTTTTTTTTTTTTCATGGTTTGAAAGTAGGTTCGACACAAACCTAGAAATTTTACTACATAGTTTTATTGCATTTCAAAAAAAAAAAGGTATAACCTGTCAATTTACAGAAAATTTACAGAAAAATCATACTTTAAAATGCTTCGATATAAAAAAAATAATAATAAATTGTAGGTTGTCAAAAAAGAAAATAAATTAAAATATTTTTAAAAAAAAATTGAATATTATTTTTATTTTCCATTTTTTCTTTAAATTAAAAAAATAAATTTTTTTTTTTTAAATTACGAAAAAATAAAATTTTATTTTACAAAGAATTTTTTTTTAATTTTACAAAGAATTTTTTTTTAATTTCAAACCAAACCATCTTTTATAAGTGTGTCACCCCATTCGCCAACCTACTTTCAAACCAAGAAATTCATGGTTGCTAACCTGAAGTGTAGCGAAGTTATAACCAACCTGTCAATTTGCAGAAAATTTAAAGAAAAAACATGCTTTAAAATGCTTCAATATAAAAAAAAAGTTTCATATGTTAGAATTTCACTAATTCGAAAAGGAAATAAACTAAATAAATATTAACAAAAAAATCAGTTGATCTTTAATTCTGTTATTGTACAATTTTTTAATTCTATATGTTCTATTTGTTTTTGCTTTCCACACATCGTTAGTATTTTGTTATGTGTGTGTAGTATCGCTATTTTATTTTCGTAAATACATGCTACATGCTGCATGCTACAGGCTACAACGTCTTATATTTCTCTGCTTTTATATTTGTTTTTACTTTTTAACATATGATACTACATTCTGTGGTTATTACCCCTATTTTGCAGCGTTGTGGCTTTTACTTTTCGTTACATAGGACATACTATATTCTGTTTTCTTTTTTCCCCTATTTCCTCACAAAATTTTTTACAATACCTCGCTAAAGAAGTTAAACTTTAAAAATAAAAAATCAAAATATTTAAAAAAAAAATTGAATATTATTATTAATTCCCATTTTTTCTTTAAATTGAATTTTTTTTTTTTAAATTACGAAAATTTAAATTTTATTTTACAAATCTATTATTAGTGTATCACCCCATTCGCCAACCTATTTTCAAACCTTGAAATTCATGGTTGGTAACCTGAAGTGTAGCGAAGCTATAATGCATTATCTTGTTTATGTAAAATAAGACGTGCTGATTATTCTGATAATAAAAGAAATTATGAAAATTATAATATATTTCTAGAGTTTGCACGGTTGGGTTAACCAGAAACCGAAACTTCTTAAAAACCGCGGTTTTCGTTTTTCGGTAAATTTTTTTTTTTAGTAATTTCCATCTAATTGAACACAATTTTATTTATTTACGTATTATTAAAGATGATACTTAGTAATCGGATCAATTATTTTTATTGTTTTTTCAAACCTATATCTAAATACCTATATTTATAATAAATTAATTGAAGTAGAAAAAGTAAAATATTACTCTTACACAATAGAATGTTTGTGTATTTTGTTTTTAGCAAAAATTCGTAAATCGAACCGTAACTGCACATTTCTGAAACCGGAAATTGCGGTTTCTAGAAATAAGGCATTTTTGCAAAGTCTTATATTTCTCTTCCAAGGTCTATAGTCTAAATTTATTCATTTTTCTCTCACGCATTTAAAAAACTGGTTCAAGTTTCAAGTGAAAGATATAAAGTTGTAAACTTAACTAAAAAAAAATAATATTTTTGTTATGGGTTTATTTTTAATTTAAAGTTCTCGAGAAAAAACAAAATTTTTTAAATTATATACATATTTGAGTAATATAAAATTAAAAAAAACTATTAAATTAAAAATGTAAGGTTTCAGAAAAAAAAAAATTCAAAAATATCTTAAAAATGTCTCAGCATTATATGCTCGAGTTTTTTTGATTACATAATTGCAATAATATATAAAACCGGAGTCTTACGAGAATAAAATTATTATTACAATGTTTGTTCAAAAGTTGTTTAAAACTTAATTGATTATTGAAAAATGTATAAAGTCTATGATATGTAAAGAAAATTTTATATCCTCTTCTAGTGTCTAGTATATTTTTCTGTATACAAATATTTAAAATTTTATCCTTGATTATATTATTGTTCTAATTCTAAATATATACTTACGAATACATACTCTTTTTTTACAACTATAAGTTTGAATAAGAAGCTTTGATATGGACTTTTTGTCTTAATGTTATAAATTTTAAGTTTTATTATGCTAATTTAAAAATTTGAATAACTCTCAAAACTAAAAGTTCTAAAATGATTTAATTCAAGCAATATTAAATCAATTTATAAAATAATAATTTAAGTGAAAAATTGAAATCATTTTTATTTTTAGTCTTTAAAAGTTCCTAGAACAAATTATGTTTGAAGGCGCTTTCTTAAAGGGCTGTGTAATTGAAGTTAATAAAATTATATCAATCCCTTTTTTTTACAGTGCGTTTGAAATTTACCTAACTTGTTAAATAATTATGAATACAAGTGAGGTTTGTTTTTTTTTTATCTTTAAATTTCTCGTTTGAAATTTAATAATCCTTTATGTATGAAAATTATTCTTGGAATTTTTATCTAATTCATTCTACCATATTTTGTATATACGTAAAAATCCATTTAAAGACGTAAAATCTTGAGGGTCATATAAAAGTGAAAGATTTACGTATGAAAGAAAATTAATGTTAAAAATTTAATATTTTATTCAAAAAGTTTTCATTTCATATTTAAATTTTTTTGAAAATAATTTTAGCTTAAAAGAGATCTTCATATTTTGATAAAATTCTTTAAATTTTTTGAATTCAAAATATATTAAAAAAGAAAAAAAATTATAATAATAAATAATATTTCTAAAGATATCAAAAAAATGAACTTGATGAACTCATTTGCAACCGTACCAAAAAAAAAAAACGAAAATGCAGAGAATCTCTTATGACAGATTAGTGTCCTTCCAATATTATATAATAAATTTTCTTTCATTTTCATTAAGATTATATTTTAACATAAACGCTTGAATATTCCAATTAGGAAAATTTATGAGAAAAATATTTTAATTAAATTTCAAGATTTTCATTATTCTCATAAATTTTTATTTTTGCAACTATACCGTGGTAAAAGTATATTATTAACCTTCAAAATTTAAAAACTATTAAGCATTTTATTTAAAACGTCAGTAATTTCGGCTACTCTAGTTTTTCTATTCTGGGTTATTCTCTATATGTCGTAGGATTATTTTTTCACCTTCAATATTAGATAAGCTTTATAATGTGAGCTTTTATACTTTGTTATTACAAAAGTGATTCTGGTTATAATAAAATTTTCAGAAAAATATTTAAGGTGATGAACAGCTTAGAGGTAATAAAATTCATCTGGCATCAATAGAAATTTATATTTTAAGACAAATTCAAAAACTTCAACAAATAAAATAATTACCAACATATAAAATTCAACAGAATTTCCAAAAGTATTTAATCAAATTTTCAAACTTTTTGCAATTTGAATTTAATTTAGAAAAATATATTTAATATGTAAAAAAAAATTAAATTTCTTAATTTCACATAATATCAAATAAAATATGGAACCCAATTTAAATTCAAAATATGTTTCTCGTATCAGCAAAAAAAAAAGGAAAAGGAAAACAGAGAATAAGCTTGCAAAACTTTTCTGTTTGTTGTCAAATAGTATTTATTACATCAAGACAAAATATGTTTAAAATATATGTACGTACCTATACCTGTTTTCGGACGATATTTTTCAATCTAAGAACTTGAGTAATTAATTGGTATACACGTATTATCCAGGAAATTTGTTAGATTAGATCCAATGCTTGGGAAAAGAGGATCTTAGAATCATTTTGTTTAGTTGTTTGTCGAGATCAGAAACAGGAAATTCTTTGGCATCATATTTAAAAAATAAAAAATAAATAAAGATAACACTTAAATTTCAAAATGTCTTGAGCTCACAGAACTTCGGCGCTATTTCAATTTTTTCTCGACCATGTTTCACTCGCGAAATTTCATGTAGCCAATCAATATATTAAAGGATTTTCCTTCTACCGCAGAAGTTCGCTTAAATTCAATTTTTTTCGCTTAAATTCAACTTTCTAAGGATTTTTGTATGAAATTTTGTAAGATAAAATTTTGTATGTCATTTTTACATTCAATTTTGTATCGATTTTTGTATGGAATTTTTTATGGAATTTTGTAGGGAATTTTGTATGTAATTTTTTATGGAATTTTGTATGAAATTTTGTTTTAAATTTTCTATGGAATTTTGTACGAAATTTTGTATTGGATTAACGAATTATAACCCATCGCAGTGGGTCACCATTATGGCCTGTGGCCTTATAAGACGGCTCCCAGTCATTTATGATATATATAAAATAGATAACACCTAATACATGTATTGTATATGTTATGAATAAAAGAGGTTATTATTGTCAAAATTAAAGAAATTTTTTATGAGTGTAACAAAAATGTATGTAAATGAAAAAAAAAAATAAAACCCTTTTAGGTCTCCTTAGAATCTTTTTCCTTTTCCAAGGTATCTCTTTTTTATAATGCCGATGATTAATGAAATTATAATTTGATCACGTATTTCTAATATTAAAGGTAAAATTTTGTTACTTCTATTATTTATCTAAGACAAATTATTTCTGTTGTTTATATTATTTATATCTATTTAGAATTTCCTAATATTAGCTATATGTTTAGAAAAAATAAATAAAAAGTTAAATAGCCTTTGAAGCTAGTTATTTTCTAAAGAAAAAAAATTATAAAATTTTGTTTCTAAATAATTTGTTTAAAGATCATTAGTTTTATTTTTGATAAAATTATTAACCATACAATTTTAAAGATTTTGAATATATTTCTACAATCTTAATATCTTATCAATTACAAAGAATTCTTAATAATGAAAGCTTTATTCATTATTAAGTGGAATTAAGTTACTTGTACATGAAATCATTTAAAATATGGAATATCTTTTGATATTTGATCATTGATTTTATTGTTTGTAATTTAATACAAAAAGAAAATTTTAAATAAAAAAGATTTGAACATTAAAGATTGTAAATAATTTGGAAAAACGAGACCAAGTCCTTAATTATTATTTAATATTTTATAAAATGTACATATTCTTTCTTTTGATTAAAAAAAGGACTAAAAGCCAATCCGAATATTATTGATTTAGTTAATAAATATTAACTATAATTTTTAAGATTCTATAAGACACCAATTAGGTTTTTGTTGAATTCTTGATCCATGGAAAAAATACCAAAAAATTTATATGTATATTTAAAGTGAAAAATATTAAGATTAATAAGTATTAATATATTAATACTAATTAATTTAATATATAATAATTCTGATTGTTTTATTAAATTTAATGCCCTATATATATTTTAATGCCTCGGTTCAGGGCCCAAACTATACACTATACATAACATAGCCGCCTTTTTACAATTGTTAAAGAGTACATATCAATTAAATTAAAGAGTACATATCATAATATATACATGTGATGATATTCGACAGAAAATTAAAATTTTAGTTTTCGGTCCATTCATTTATTAAAACATTAAAAATATGCAAGAAAAATTGTTTTTATTTAAATTTATGCTTAAAAAGATATTATGTTTTTAAACAAATAAAAGCTTTTAATTCATAGTTCGTTATATATTGATTTGTAATTATAAACATGTGATTCTAAAAATCTAGTGCCTATGGTTCGTTGATGCCTGCGTGGGTTAGCTTGAATTTAAATTAAAAATTTTCTTCATTGAAAATATTATACTTGAAAACAGTTAAGCCACTGATATAGTTTTGTAATATTTATAAGAGAAATTTATAATTTCAGTATAAAGTTTCTAAGAATTAATATTAATAGAACCAATCTGTTAAACAATTTCTAGTAAAATTTCAATAAATAATATTACAAAAATACATAATATCGTCTGCTCAGAAATGAAACAACGTATGACATTTATACGTCATTATTTGACAATAGCACCATTCGATTCCTCGTACTCGATTTTATAAGTACAACTACTTTGCAATATTTTTAATGTTGATTAAAATGTGTTTTTTAGATGAAAATTGTACGCTACTTGATATTTTTTCATACGTTTTTTTTAATTTTCAAATCTTTAAATTCAAATTACTCGAAACTATACTTTTCATTATACGTTGTTTCATTTCTCAGCAGACGATATAATACAGGTAGATAGTCGTAAATTGGAATTTATACATATATGATTATAAAGCTTTATAAAAGTAAAATGTATACACAACACAAATACATTTATATATCTATATTCTACATTGATAAGTTTTATGAAATTTTAGGTTTAATTGGGTTTTTGTATTTTGATATTATTTGAGCAATGACCACTGTCAATGACTTTTTGTCAGAAATAAAATAACGAATTTCATTTCTTGGGAAATTCTAATTAAAAGGAAATGTAAAATCAACTGCATTATTATTTAATTTCTCCCTATTTTCAACTTTTTAAAATACAGTTTGAAAAATTTATTTATATTCAATGATTGATTCTCAACGATTATGTTTAAGGAGAGTTCAAATTGGTATTTTTCGCATTAATTAAATTAAAATTAAATAACATTTTTAAAAATTAAATACGGCTTTTTCACTAAAGTTTATTTTGCCTAATGTATAATTTTTGGAATCGGCATTTCGTCTAATAGACATATCGTCTATTAAACAACTTAGCAAAAGAGGAATTCATCAAATACAAAGACAAGAACGATCATAAGTAAAATTTACCATTATTAGTACAAAATTATTTCAATAATTAGTCTTGTAGGAAAGGTATGTAAGACTATTATTTAACGGAAAACAGAAATATGTTTTTCTAATGAAATAACTACATGATATTTTCAATCATTTTTTCGGTTTCTCGTCTCGAAAATGAATTATTATATTTTTTCCTATTTCCTATTTTAGTGTAATAAAGAAGTAAAAATATTATTGCAACAAATACAAATTTTGAATTTTCTTTAAATTTATTCGTTCATCATTCAATCATTTTTTAAATTACATTTTCTCCTTTAAAAAGTAGGAAACAGCCAGAAATAAAATAAAATGCAATTGATTTTACATTTTCTTTTAATTAGAATTTCCCAAGAAATGAAATTCGTTATTTTATTCTTTAGAAAAATTTCCAGTTTCCAGTCACGTTATTTTTAAGTATTATATTTCTAGCACAGTTTGATGGATAAAATATTATATATTTTATTTCTAATTTTTTTTCTTGTAATAATCTTTCAATATTATTAAACCAAACATTTTCAAAAGAAACCATCTACATATTATTTTCTTATTAAGTATATTATGCATTTGTAAATATCTTATTAGTAATTATATATTTATAGCAATAGGTTGATAGCAAATTATGACATTTAGTGTATACTTCATAAATGTATAATTGAACAATCATATAGGTTTAAAAATGTTGTGTATATCTAACTGATATAATGAAAAGAAAAAAAAATTATTATTATCATAAAAAATACATAATATGTACATAGAAATTATTGAGAATCTATATCACTAAATATAGCCATCAACTTCAATGATCTAACATAAAATTAAATATAACACTTTCGTAAAGAATTTTTTTTTCAAAAATATTTTCCATTTAAATAACTTTAAAATTTAGAATTAACGATTACTTTGAAAATTCGTCACGTCCATTGTTAAAAATATAAAATCCAAAAAAATAAAATATGATTCTTCAAATCAATAAAATGTAAGAAACTCAACGATGATAGTTATAAAATAAACGAACAACAGTCGGAACCTTAATGTACTTAAAATATTTTAACTTCATAGTAATGAACATATTTACATGATACCTTAAATATTTCTCACTATAATCGATAATAATTGTAGCTGTACACTTTATTTATGAAATATATCTCTAATGTATTATAAAAAAATGTTCCACTCAAAGAATTATGTATAGGTACATAAGTACTGAAATCTTATTATAAAACAGATACCTTATCACTTGCATGTTTGTTGAATGCTTATACATTTAAGTATTTTAAATTTTATTAAAAAAAATATATAATATTTATATATACATATATATATACCTTTACATATTATACAGGGCAAAAAGAAAATTAAAACTAAAAAGTGAAAGTAATTCTCGATTTTTTTAGCCTGAATCACCATTCCGAAAATATTAACCACATTTTCAAAAAAATGATATTACACAAAAATCATTCAAACACATGCATACTTCAACTTTAGATTTTGTTAGTAAAAAGTTTTAGTTTGAAAATATTTTAAACTTAAATACGAATTGTCAGACTAATTTCATATATATAAAAATACAAAAACTTTTTCAATAATTACCTTATTAAGTTTAAATACTGAAAAATACAAATATATAAAATATATAAAAATACAAAAACTTTTTCAATAATTACCTTATTAAGTTTAAATACTGAAAACAGGGATAAAAGGAAAATTATTTAAAAAAAAGGGGATTTTAGTTTTTATTGGTTGGTTAAAAATTTAACACCGTCTGACATACGGCATATTAGTATTTCAATATAATTTTAGAATAATTTACTAGACGACAAAAATTCATAAAAGTTTCGTACTATGAGTAAATTTTTATTGAAATGCGATCATTATATTGTTCGCAATTACTTTAATGTTGAAAATTAGCTTTTGCAGTTATTCGATTCCTAAATAGGTGTACCTAATTTATAAAATATAATTTCATATATTCTTCAAATGTATATTTTTATACATCGGAAATTCTAAAGAAAATTTTATTAAATTTTTTTTCGTCTTTAAGTAACATAAAAATTTGGTTGTCGACAAGAAAACTAAAGAACAATATATTCCTTTAACATTTTAATGTAAAAGATAGAAATTTTTTACATAATTTACATAATCATTTTTTTTTGTAAAATAATTTATTTTTTCTCATAAAACGATACTTTATTTTAACATTTTTAAATGGTATTTCAAATATTTTGAATAAAATTTCATAACAAAAAAACACTATCGACCGAAAAATAAATATTTTGGTTAATATTATTTTTTTTTACAATAGTGTTTCAATATTGGCGCATCTATATTTAATAGTAGAAAATCTCACATTCAGAATTCGTTGTGGTGATATCATGACTATATCTAAAATTGAAGTACATAAAACAGAAGAGCAAAACAAAAATATCATTATGGGTTTTGACTAAAATTGAGACACATTTTAATTTTTATATATTGTTTTTATTTAAAAAAAAAGAAGAAAAATCGCTTTAATATCCAAAGAATTGACAATTTGTTGGGTATACTAAAAAGAAAAAAACATAAAGGCGAGGATATAATTAAATTGTTTTTTGTATTTTTGACATTAAAGCTTTTAGATTAAAATAAAATTTATATATTGAAAATATAAATGTAAAACAATTTTTTTCTTCAAATCTAATATTTATTTATTTCTTTTTCAGTATTCACTTCTGCAGACAGTTGTGGAAGCTTGCCAAAAAAAGAAACATTGTAAATTTCATGCAACACCTAATCGTTATGGTTTGGGTGCCAGTGGTGTTGGTGACAATACAGGAAGTAGTAGTTATCATCAAAGTGCATCTAGTTCATTAATTGATCCGTGTCCAAGAGTTAGAAGATTCGTTGAAATTGTATATAAATGTCGACCGTGTAAGTTGTGGAAAAATTAAAATAAAATTTAAGACAAATCAAAGATCCAAACTAATTAAGATAATAATTTAGTGAAAGAATAAATATAAAACTAGGAAAAAATTAATTGTGTTTCGAAAATATTGTCCCATGATAAAAATTTTTCAGATGCACTGGCTGTGTTAAGAATTTTTATTTTTAATTTATTTCTATTTTTTAATTTTTGTTTTTTTTCAATTTGATTTTCTGGTTTATAAATTTAGGATTGATTTATGATTTTAGACATTCGAATGCAGTAAGAAAGGACATTTTTATTATATTTATATATACAAGATCAGAAATCTTTTTATTAAGCAAAGTGTAATAACTTTAGAGCAGTGGTTCTTAACCGGTGGTGCACGCACCCCTTAGGGGTGCGAGCTTGAATATTTGGGGGTGCGAAATTGTAATTTTCCAAATTCACGTGTAGCTAGCAAAATAAAAAACTAATCTTAAAAATTCATTTTGGTTAGTAAATTTTTTATTCACAAAACATTTTTTAAATATGTTTGTAAATTATAAACCATAGAAACAAATTAATTTTTGTATTTTTTCTACAATTACAAAAATTCAAATGCGTTTCTATAGTGATTTTTATATTTCCTCGAAATTTTAGTTGATTGTTGCGATTATTCTTAGAAATATAAATACTGATTCGAACATTACATTGAATAAAGATTTAAAAATAATTGAATTTTAGTGTTGATTATTACAAGTTTGAATTTTTGTGTTGAATATTAAAAGTTAAATATTAATAATAAAACAATTAATACAAGTTAATTTTACAAGTTTAGTTGAATATTTATATTCTAATTATTAGAATATAATTTGGTACATTAAAGTCAAATTCAAAAGGTAAGCTAAAATATAGCAATAATAGATAGAAGTTTAATATTTTTTTAGTGTTTTATTAAAAAATTTAATTTAGTATAAAAAATATGTTTTGCATAATGTTTGTTTTTTAATTTATATAAGTCAATAATTTCTGGTAAGGGGTGCGAGAATATTGTTTGAAAATTTTAGGGGTGCCGGTAGCTAAAAAGGTTAAGAACCACTGCTTTAGAGCATGCAAAATTATTTAACTAATAATTAAACATTTTTGTTTTCAATAATAATTCAGAAGTTACAGCAACCTTCTATTTGTTTTTATTCTAAAAGTCAGATTCTAAGGCAATTGGTTATTTGCCAATTAGGTGGCCGGATGTCTTAAATGTTTTTTTTTCACCATAAATAATATTTGAAATTACCTAATTTTTTTTAAACTGATTTAAGTAAAATCTTTTTATATTAAATTTCAATGCCAAAATATAAATTAAAAAATTGTTATGTCAGCAAAAAAAATAAAAAATTTAACAACTTTAAATTTATATACATAATGTATATATAAATATATTGTTTTTTTTATGTTTAAGATGAATTTCGTAGCAAAGTTGCATGTTTTAACGATATAGTCCAATTAGAATGTAATCCATATTCACGTATAGCAGTTTATAGTGCCAGTTTTGGAAGAACAGAATATGAAAGTATACAATGCCCACAACCACAAGGCGTACGAGAAGAGAGTAAGTGCTTTCTCCCTTAAATAATATTGATTTTTCAAGTACTTATTTTGATAATGTCAATCGGAAACACAAAATTAATGTAATATTATTAAAAATAATAAATATTATGTACATACTTTATATTGAAATAAAATCTTGAAGGCTTAAAAAATACGATTCATTCTGTTTAGCTGTTGAAATATAAGTATAGTTCAATATAAATATATGAGAGTATGGAAATCCCAATATAAATTTTAATTTCTAAATTTATGATGTAGTTTTGAAATATTAGACTTCATGGCAGAACAAAAAAATAAATGTCAATGAAAACACTATAAACACCCTGTAGATAGTACACTTTCTTGTTGTTCTTCTAAATTACATTCGAAATTTGTGATATTTTTGAAATTTTATTATTAGCCAAATACGAAAAAAAACTAAATAAAAAACTGAAGGTATAAAGGTAATTGGATAAATTGAAATTTTCCGCAAAAAAAAAAATACACAAAGTTTAGGAAAATATTTTCAAAATTTTTAATTAAATTTTTGGTCCAATATGTAGGTCTTCATAACATTTTTTTTTTTTTATAAAACTTTATTTCATTTATTTGAAAAAAATCTTTTCAACATTGAAAGAATGACGAAGCAATAATATTGGCCATATGAGTTTTCATAAAAATTATTGAAAAGTTTAATTTAAATACTTCATAACTTTTCCTACTTTATTTATCGTAATTTTTTTTTTCATACACACATTACAGAGGCATATACGAAACTTACTTAACAAAGTTTTCCGTGATAAGAAAAACTATATTAGAGTTGATTGAATTCAATGACCAATTTATGAATATTGAATTATTATTAACATTTTTATATCGTTTCGATAATTAAATTAAGAATTTTGGGATTTAGGAATATGTATAACATGAAAATTGCAATATTGAAAGTCAGAAGTTAAATGTCTGTTTTACTAAGATCAAATATATTCGAAATTAAGATTTGTATCTTTAGGGAATCTTTACATTTATCAAATTAAAAGAAATAAATAATTTAATAAAAAATATGTACATATAGTTTTTATTAATTTTTAAATTATTAATTTGTTTACTTTTCAGCTTGTTTAGCAAAATATGTTACAGAAACTGTAATGCAAATATGTCATGGCCGAAGAAAGTGCCACTTAGCAGCCGATCCAAATACATTTGGTTCACCATGTCAAAAAAATTCTCGAGTTTATTTGAAAGTGGTTTACACATGTGGTGAGTTCAACAATACTTTTATGTAAATTTATATAAAGCTCCGCTTTGAAGATTATATAAAATATTTGATTTTATTATTGTACACTACAGGCAATCTTTAATATAATCGAATGATAATTTCGACCCCAGATCTCAGTTTTAGTTTAAACTTAAAAATTATTAACCACTATCTGTTTAAAAGCAATTTTTATCTTTTTAAAAGCAAAATTTTTTTCAAGCGTGATATTATTCTGCGCCTATTTGTCATATTTTTGACGCTCATCATGTTTAGTTTTTTATTGCTATTCATTTTAAAATTGTAGTCCCTTGGGTGTGTATTCTATAAACGAACAATATAATTTATCAACTTCCAGTTATTTAAAATATAATAAAATTCTAAAATGAACATGTTTTTCCCCAGATATTTTTCTTATATTTTATTTATTATAAACATTTATACTTACATAAATATTTTTTTTCCTCAGTACCTAAACAAGTCCTTAAGGAACGTTATGAAGCTGTACCTGAAACAGATGAACCGGATAATTTTGATGGAGATATAAATGATTTATATGATGATGATCCTTATTATAAAGAATCTGAAGCAATACCAAAATTATTCAGTAATTCAACAACAACAAGTAGATTGAAAATGAATTCAAGTGGAACATTAAGTTTAAATAGCACGTACTTTAATTTTACAAGTACATTAGAACCAATTATTGTAAATAGTGATAATCCTGTAATGACTCATAGCAAAGGAATTAATCCTGAAGGTAAATAAATTATATATAATATGATCGTTTTTTAAATTACCTTTTTTTTTTTTGTTTTAATAAAATTTTTTGATGATAATGATATGGTGTTTATGAAAGCACAATTTTTTAATGGTTAAAAATTAATATTTTTATCAATTTTTATGATTTAAGCTTAGTTCAGACCTCCGATGAAAGCGAAAACTAATTTTGTTCAATGAAATTGAATTTTTGGGCTTTATATATTAATGATATTGAAGAGTATCTAAAACAGAATGTTTAATCCTTGATTGTGATTGTGACCGGAGTATCTTACAATTAAAGTATTCTAAACTGAAATGCTGAAAACTGGTCACATACTTCATTTATGAAGTACTGTTCTATATTTTTATTTGTCTGAAGTTCTTATTATGTAAATTTTGTTAAGAATTTGTCAAAAATCGTA
Organism: Hybos culiciformis; assembly: GCA_964007475.1. NCBI lineage: Eukaryota > Metazoa > Arthropoda > Insecta > Diptera > Hybotidae > Hybos > Hybos culiciformis. Next base: position 36,085,711 of record OZ023273.1, on the reverse strand, counting down.
TTTCCATTCATTTAAGTGACAATATTACATTTTTTAATTTATTGTCTACCTTTATAGATTTCACAGAATGTTTTTTATTTCCAAGTATATAACTACAAAATATTAGTGCTGTGTATGTATATAATTATAAATTTATTAAGTTTTAGACGAATATGAAAATTATACATCTTAAAATTTTCATGTTGATGATTTGTATGGAAAGGAGAAAATTTTTAATTAAAACTAAATTATATTTTTAGATCACAAACATAAAAACAGTTTGTCAAAACGTCAATTATAGATTTAATTTTTTTTCTCCAAAATTACAATCAGCTAATTTGCTATTAAATTATAGCTTGATTATTTTTAAGTATAAATAACATTTCATTAAAATAATTATATTTTTAAGTATATATGCAATTATTATTATTGAAGTCAAAAGTCTAAGATAACTGCTATTTTATATAAGATCTTGTTTATGCAATATAAGTACTTCACTGTTTACGAGTTTAAGCAAAATAGAAACTAGCATAAAAATATTAATTTAGTAATTTTTTTTTTAATTTTAATTTCAATTATATTTTATATAATGAACTATTACAGAAGGAAGTGTTATAAAAACATAATAGCTTTTTTAAAGTACTTAAAATAAGGATAATTTAATCTGTGTAAAATTCTATAAAAAATATTTTTATATTCATTTTGTAAGTTCAAAACCATAAAGCATATTATATAAATAAAACAATTTAAATTTAATAAAGCATTATAAATTTAAAATTTTATTTTACAATATTTTCATAATTACAACTAATTATTATTTATGTTATCGCTTTTCCTATGAAACTAAATGCTTCAAAATTTATTTTTATAAATTTCAACGCTGCTTATTTGCAATAAACCCACCACATAAAATATAAAATAAAAATTGTGTACGGAATTTATATAATAGATTTAAAATAAAATATTACACAGATTTTATTAAATAGGACTATTCGACATTTTTACACTTATTTTCAATTTTACATGTAATAAATATAATTTTTATATTGTTCTTAAACGGCTTAGTCACATAACTTGATTGCAAGAATTATACAAGAACAGAAAAAAGGATTTTAGGATATCTTATATTCATAAGAACTGAATACATGAACTTTGAAAATATAGAGTTTTAAACTACGGATTAAATTCAAGAACATGCAAAGAAGTTTTTTGAATATAAAAACATTATATTATATTCAAATCATTCATAATTTCTTTTCAAAATGCTAATTTCCCAAGAGGACCGTCATTGTTATATTATGTTCTTTTTTTTCTCCATTATAAGCTTTTTCATGGAATTATTCTGACTTAAGCAACTAATTTTTAAGTATTTTAGTTATTTATTTTGTTTCATTAATAAATTTTGTCTAAAAAGTAGTATAAATTTTACAAAACATCCTATATAGAAAATCTATACCTCAATAAAGCTGATTTCTATCTCTGCTGTTATTAAATACATGAATGTTTATTTTTAAAGCTTCAGTAATAATAATAAAATGAAATAATATATTTATAGAAATTATATTTTTAGCCCTTAGGATCATGTTTTTTAACAAGAAAAAACATTGGTTGGTCATTCCAAACGATTTTATATATAAAACCCATTTCGGAATAATAATGAAAGCCAAATAATCTATGGCCAAAAAATCTAGAAAAAAAAAAATGAAATATTTTATTATATTTGTACAACCTATATGTTTAGGGTCAAAACAGTAAAATGGGAAAAATATTAACTTTCATGCATGGAAATTTAGGATTTAGGTTAATGCTCTATCAAATAAAAACAAAATAGGGTCGAACAAAAACGTGAAAATACCATTTATTATTAAGTATTTTGAATCAAATTTGATAACTTTTATAGTGACAAAGTGAAAGATACAGAGAATTGAAACATATGATGTTATTTTCTCATTTAAGTATTTCAATTTGTAAAATCACTGTGGCAAATTAGAACTTTAATTAATTTCATAAAAATATGACAAAATCATTACAACATGTTTGTTTGCAATTAAAAATATATGATCTTTTCTTTCTTTTGCCTCGGTATTTCTTGTCCAATCCCATTTAAAAAATTTCTAAATTCAAATTTTATTATTTTAAAATAAATTGATATCCCCTTTTCAATGTGTTATTTTTGATAAATTTAGCATTATACATCTAGGGCTTCATTTTTGTACAATTTTTAACAGAATTATTTTTATTATCAGGTGCAGAGAATTTATTCAAATAAAAATGATGAGAAAGATCTTAAAATAATTAAGTAGGTGGAAATAGACTACATTATAATTTATTTTATGGAATGAAATTATATCAAAGAATTTTTACATAAAAATTTAATAGAAGGCTATTTCCTAAATAAAATTTTCCAATGAAGCATAAAATTCATTTATATTCAGCAAACATTCTTGGATAGGTTGGTTGGATGAATATATGTTGAATGATTTTTGGAAGCAAAAAAAAAAAACCTCATCAATGTTATAAATAAAGGCAATTGGAGTAGCATAATTTAAAAAAAAAAGTATATATGTATAATGATTAATAATTTATAACGCTTCTACTATTAAATTATACATAAACTCAATATAAAGTGTTTTATAGTTAAAATTTGCAGACTACATTAACATATTTATATTAATATATAAATTGAAATTATATATTTTTTTGACGTTATATGCACATAATGCTTACAATAATATAAAAATAGAATTTATATAAATAGTCCGGTTTTCCGAATATTGACATAAAGAAAAATTATTTTAAAACTTATAATCTAATCTAAATATAAAATGAAATACGAAAGACTCGCTGTGCCAATAAAATTATCTGACCTGATGAAGTCAATATTTTTTTGTATGGTATATTTTGTTAATCATAATATTATTGTTAAGAAATCAGTTGCATTGCAATGAATTAATGATAAGATAATAAATAAGTTTAAATTCTAAAAATGCTCCATTTTTCGCTGCATCATTCTGACTTCTCTATATGAGGTTAAAAGAACATAATAATTGTAATAATAATATATTCGAAAATCGGTACAGCGGATTCATCACATCACAATCTCCTTTTTTGAATATACTTCATACTGAGTTACTAAAAATAAAAAAATATTCCACATCAAAATCATAAAAACAAACTATCATAACAATTCAAATTGTAAATTAAAAATATTCTACTACATACTATTATTTTTTAGCTACTCCTATTTTATTATTATGATTTTCATAAAATATATATTATTATATGGTTTTTATTTTGAATTTTTCTTCATCATCTATTCTTCTAGATATTCTCTACTATACTAATACCTAAAGGTAATAAAAAAGATGAAACTCACGAACAGCCTATAAAATGGGTTTTTATTAAAAGCCAAAATCATTTACTTCTAAGAAAGCACATTTTTATTTCTTTTCTTTTTTCTTTTTTTTACATATTTTTATTTATTTATTTTTTATTTATTTTTTTTTTGTTGCTTTTCATATTTCGGTATTGAGTAATGGGTTTTTTACGTTTCTTACAAAAGAAAAAAAAAAATGTTTTCTATAGAAAAACCTAAACATAATTCACAAAACATAAAAAATAGAGCATTTTATTTTATTACGGCCGCAAGCAATTTATTTAAAATAAAAAAAAAATATATCTTTAATATTAAAAAAAAAAAAAATAAATAAATTTCTTAATGTGTCGTGAAATTTTAACTATTATTTATTATGTAATAATTCTTCTTTTTCTTTTTAATAAAGAAAAATTTGCATATGTCATGTAGTTTTTTTTTTTTTCAAATCAAAATATAATTTAAACAGTGTTTTATTGTAAAAAAAAATAAAAAATAAATATAAAAATAGGAAAATTTCAACTTTAATTTAAATGAAATTTGAAGTGACAAATTAAGTGAAAAATGATAATGAATGATAATTTGTTGGTTTAATATACCATTAGTTTATAGGTCTTAGATATTTTAGGTTTATATAATTGTACCCATGAGTTATGCAGCTTATGCTGTGAAGATATTAATAAAAATAGAAATATAAAAAAGGTAGTCTTAAATGTAACTTGCAATTATCGAAAAGTTATGAAATTCTTTTATCTGGTAATATTGCTAAATTTATAGATTGAATTGATTGTTTTACAAAATAGTACCAAGAAGACCACCGAAGTTCAGAAGTAGATAACAATCAGATTTGAAGGGGGTGTATTTTATTTTTCATTTATAATTTTCGCGGTTTTTTCGGGTTTTCGGATTTTTCATCAAAATCCATCAAGCCGTTTATCAAGAACGTCATTACTATTATAATATATGAATATTGTTCGTTTAATAGTGTTTATATGACACTGCTGGTTATTTAGAATAAATTTCCGGGAATAATTTTTGATAAATTGTGTAAGCTTTTATTTTTTTGAATTGAATTTGTATTCACTTATTAGTTGATTAATAAAAATATTAAAGGTGAAGGACATTTTTTAATTTAAATTAATAAGGCAAGAATTAAAATTTGTACACACCAGTAATTAACAATTTTTTTGGAAACTGGAAGAATTTTTTGTTTCATTATTGAATTATCAAAAATTTACGAATTTACTTAAATTTTTGATTCATATACCTTTTTATTTTATTTAATGATGTTTGATGTTGTATTGTATAAATAAATTCTTATTATGTATTTAGTATATTTTATCATTGCTTATTAACATTAATCTTAATGTAATCAATTCCTATTCTCATCTTTTACCAACTTCAATTTTCAAAACTATCCTTTAATACCTTAATAAATATCAAATATCACTTTAATTAAAAATGTTACTTATAAATTAAATTTTTTTAATTAGTCTCATTTTGATGTCAATAAAGAAAGGATGAATGTGATTTTATCATTGTAAATATGCGGAAAAAAAATTTTTCTTCTAGGTTTAGGTATAAAAATTAGACATTTTTTCACATATAATCTTATTGCACAGCAAAATTGTTCAAAGTACTTTCTATAAACATTATCAGTAATATGTCAAACATAAATCTATCAGTTTTAGTTCAATAGGTGTATTATAGTTTCGGAGTCAATAAGTAACACATAGACGGACCATCATTTTTATTTATATAGCTATAATACACATATAAATAACATTATATTCTCTAACATTTCCTAATTTTCGAATTAACAAAATTCTAACAACATTATCACTTCATAAAAATAATTAAAGAAAATCTCTTTAAATTGGAAAATATTAATGAAATTAGAAAATTAAGAAAATCAATTTTTTTCTTCAATAATAATTATAAAAAAAAAAAAACAAAAATAAATAAACAGCACCTAATCTAATAATTTTAACAATAAGTTGTCGAAAAAATAATAATAATAAACTCAATTAACATTTTCTTATTTAATATAAATTTATAAAAGTAAAATTTATTATCCTATGGGTAAAGAATTTATAAAAAAAAAAAAATTATTTTTGATGCTCATTTTCCTTTAAATACTGAATTAATTTTTAATCCCTACTATAAAATTCGTACCCCAATTACTTTATTTATATGAAACGTATATTTCAGTGGCTCTATACAAAATAAAAACCTTTTAACAAACATTAAAATCAATAAATTTCAATAAAAAATATTGTTTATAATATTTATAAAATATCCGCACAATAAATATTTATATTTTAAGCGCTTTTTATGCAAAAATAAACTTTTTTTTTTTGGTTATTTTTAGTCGATTTCATATCAAAAATAATTCAGAAAAAAGGATCTTAACCAAGAATTTGTAGTTTAGTAATGTTGTATGTTTAAGTTTATTAAATTTTCTACGTTTTGGGATCTTAATAAAATCTTTTATTACAAAATCATTAAAATATTTTTTGTATGGTATAATAATCTTGTATGATATATGTAGTAAGAAAATTTATTGTACAATTTTTTATTAATCTATACATACTTTTCGAATAATCTTCTAATTGAATTTTTTTTTGTTGCCAAAGTAAGCTCGTCCTTACTCCTTTCAACTTCAATTTGTTAGTGTTTCACAGAAAATATTTTAAAGCAATTTGATATCAATTTTATTTGTCCAGTATTTTTAAACAAAGAATTTTTAAATACACAACTTTGAAAAACAAGAATTTATTACTCATAATTAAAAAATACCAGATTTCAATTTATGGTATTTTGATTTTAAATCCAAAATTTTCCATTGATTCTTACGCCGCTTTCAAAGGACAATTTTCATAAAGTTAATAAAGTTCTATAAATTTTACAGAAAAATATATAAAAAGTTTGAAATAGGCAATTAAAACATAATTTGGCGTTTCACTATTTTTTACAAGCAAGCCAACAAAGAAATAATAATGTCAACATTAAAATCAAGGGATTAGAACCTTATTTTTGGCTACTTGATCTATGGCTACTCAAGCAAATATTCTTCGCGTGTCCCTGCTGCTTCAGGGATTTCAACCTCCTTTTTTGCAACTTAACCTATGACTTCAAAAGCAATGGATGTTTCGTGTGGGATTATAATCTTCTTTTATCGCAACTCAACGCATATGGCTACTCCAGCAAAAGCATTTTCACATTTTCAGCGATTAAAACCTCCTTTTTCAAACTTAAAATACTGCATTCCTTTGGGCGAAAATATTTGGTTTATAAATTTAATTTTAAATTTTTTGTTGCAATTCTGACAGATACCAATTTTTTTTTCTGTTTATTAATCTCTAATTTATACACGTTATTTTTAATCATTTTATCTGATTTCATTTATCAAATCCTTCATATAAAATTAGAAACCATTCAATTTAATTGATTTAAATTTATAATCACTTATAAAACAACCAGAATTATAATAATAATAATAATATTTTTATATGGCCCCCGTTTGTGTATTATTTAAAAATAAAAATTTTTAACATAGAATAAATTGAAAAAAAAAAAAAAAATTTATAAATTCTACCCTCCTGGTAACAATGTACGTTACAATGCTTTTTATAAGCTTTTATTTTTGTTTACTTTTTAATTCATCACCCTTAAAATCACTTTATTTCCATTTGAATTAGTTTTTGGTTTAACAACAATAATAACTTTTTTTTTTATATATATGTAAAAATTAAAATACCAAAATAGCCAAAAATGATAACATTCGTTTAGTTTTGACGCCATCGTAATTGCCGCCGAACTTTTGTTTTGCAAATTAAAATTTTTTTTTGTTTGCAATAAAATAAAATTCATAACTATAATACCAGAGAGCAGTGCAGTGCACTGAATTATTTTGCAATCATTAAAATATTAAGTATCTGTTTACTTTTTATTCGAATATTTTAAATTCCTCTAATACCAAACTGAACTTTTAAAAATTTTTTCATTACTAAAATAAGTTTCATTTATGCAAAGCAAATGACTTTAAGTATATGAAAGTTTTTCTCATCAAACTCGCACTTCTGAAATATATATTTTTATGTATACGTACAGCTATAATGTAAGGCAAGATCATTACAGTAGGAAAAAGTTAAGTTTTCATGACTTTACTTTTTCAATCTTTTTTTTTTTGTTTAATTTTCCATTTATCGCCATTGTGTAATTATAATCATAACCAGTTTTTGTTCGCTTCAATAATTAATTTTTAACTTTTTTAACTCTGAACACTAGGAGTCGTGCCAGTAAAAAAAAAAGCAAATAGAACAAATATATTCGTGGACGAAAATATTGTATTTGTTTAATCCTTTTTTATTTTTTAAATCCTTTATTTTTATTTTTTATTTTTTAATATTTGATGTGCGCCTTTGCTGAAACAAAATATTTTTTAACATTACAAAATAAAAGAAATTATAATATGAATGATTTTATTATTGGTTATTCTTATTATTATTATTATTATTACTTTGGTGCACAATATATACATATAATAATTTCCTTTGCATTTAGGTTGGAAAAAATTAATAAGGGAATTAAAATTAAGCAGGAAAATTTTGTTTGAGAAATATCTTATCAGGTTTCATTATTTGTATGTAATGTATTAGTTTGTACATTAAACCAGTATTAAAGAGAATGATTTAATATTGTCCATTTTTTTCTGTAAATTTTTTTTAGGCGTATTCTTAAGAAAATGAATTTTTGTCATTTTGATTCCACAATCGTAAAGATTCAAAACCATTTTTTAGATTTAAGTTTAAAGTAAATTTAAGTTCAAAGTAAATTTAAGTTTAAAGTAAATTTAAGTTTAAAGTAATTGACGTAAATGCCACATTCAAAAACGCTATGCGAAAAATTGCTTTAATTATATTTACATTTGATTTTTCACCTAATTTACATGGCATATTAAATTTTGGCAGTTTGAACAAAGTAACACTATTCTATATCTGGTTATAATAAAAGTTTTTTTAAATTTATCCAAATAAAAACCATTATAACCTAAATTTAATATACAGTTTTTTTTTTCCTCAAATTATCACTATAATTACAAATTAACAGCATAAGAAAATATATGAACCTTGAAAAAAATTATTGATGCGGAAATCTAAATCTGTTTATCGTTATGTTCCAAAAAAAAAAAAAAGACCATATAATAATAAGGTTAATGATTCTATTGCAATATGGATTTATATATTATGTAAGCTAGGATAAATGAAAATAATGTTGATCATCATCATTATAGATAGATATTAACTTTGATAATTTTTGAAATTCATTGAAGCTATTAATAATATCAATTTTAAAACATTTAAACTATTGAATAATGCTGTCGTTTTTTTGTACATTGAAAAAATAATGAGACTTTTTTGTCTGATTTTGTGGACATAACATATATAATCTGTTATTTAAATTGACAGAAGAACCAAAATATTGGTCATTTATATTTTTTGTCCCTCTTTGGATAAATGGAATAAAATAAACACAAAAAGTATTTTCACAAATCTATACAGTTTAAGTTAAGTTGACATGCCGCTTTGTTGACAAGGAAAATCACATAATTTCAAATTGATAGTAACTAGAAACTTACTTAATAAATATCATATTATTTTTGTTAAGAAATAGAATAGATATATTAATTTAGATATTTCGAATGCGCAATTTTTAATTTATTCAACTTTTAAACGAACAGAAATATTTAAATAATTCAATTGTACAAAGTCGGGGTTCGAAAAGGAAATCGAATCCACGCGATGAAAGAAAATCCCATAAAAAATGAAATAAAATGTTATTTCTAATTCAAAAGTACAAAAGTAACCGCTTCTCTAAGACAGATACCTAAGTATTATTATGAATAAGTACCTACCTACTTAATTATAAACCATTTTATTTTATAAGTAAGAATTTTCATTTTAATTAGTTAATTAGGTATTTTATTAAGTACAAAGAAGTTTTTTTTAAGTTTCGTTAATGATACAGAAATTTAATGATAATTAAATAAATTATATAATTCTTAATGTTCATTAAAACTTACATACAAACAAAATAATCTGTATTTTATTTTTAAGCTGTTTAAAACTTAAAAATAAATTAGTTTAATTAAAATTAAAAAAATATACATGTACATATAGGATTTTTACAATGTATAAATTTAAAATATTCGTACATCAATAATAATTATAAATTTTTATTTCACAAATGCCCAATGCAAAATAATGTGTACATACATTGTATCATATTTTCAATAGCATTTTATATTATTCTAAGTATTAAAAAAAACTTAAATAATTATTAAATACAAAACAAAATACGTAAATAAAATTATAAGTATTAAAAATGATTTCAATATACATAATTGTTGGTGTATAATATTCATTTGACCCTAATGGTTAATATTTGTCATTTGTGTAATTATCAGATGAGTGATATTTTGACTAAAATACTCTAGATTGATTAATCGTAGACGTAAAATCGCTTAAACATTATATAAATAAGTTTAATTATCATTTATTAGAGGCAATTTGAGTTTTATGTGATTTAGTAACATAATAATAATAACAATATTAACAACACAATCATAAATAATAGAAATAATAAAAACATTATATGTAATTGTATTATATTTATATTTCATATGTAAATAAAAATTTCCTACAATTTATTTAAAATTTATTATTTTTTTCGTCAAAAATGCACTCATTTAAAAATTATATTTAAAATATTTCGTGCGGAAATATAATTTAAATATCAAAAGAACCCTAATTTCATAATTGCTCTGTGTGATAACAATTTTTATGTTAAAAATACTTTTAAAACTGTTTAATTTATTTATTTAAAATTTATAAAAGTGTATAATACAATACAAATGTACTTATTTTATTTATTTTTATTGCCAATTCTTAAAATATTAACAAAGTAGGTATACAGTACGCTACTACTAATTTTAATAATTATAATAACCCTATAATATAACATGTTTTCTAAAAATAATATTCGTACAGCTATTACGATAAAAATATTTCTTATTATATTATCTACATTGAAAATATATCATATAGAAAAATATTATATAAAATTCATAATATAAAGATATTTTTTTTCTGTTATTTATATTATATGAAATTCAAAAACATAATACATAATGGGACATAAAACATACCGACAGCATAAATTAAAAAATTTAGCTTAATAAAAAATAGGAATTTGAGTTGAATTGAAAAAAAAATTATTTAATTTGAAGGGTAAAATTTTCGTGCTCAAAACTCTGAATTTCTGCATTCTAAATGTAGGAAAACCAAACTCTCGAACTTCGAACATTAATATAAAAATTTACTTTCACAATTTTTTCTACCATTTTTTTCTTTAAATCTCTTTTTCAATGAATTATTTATCATTTAAAGGTCCTTATTGATTTCATCGGATAAAGACATTACGATATCCTTAAGTTAAAAAAAAGATTTATTATTTTCTGTTAAGGGGAATTTTGATAAAATTATAATATTGAAGTCAAAGTTTCTATGCCTACAACCTGTGGGAATTAATTTGATATTAAACATTTTTTTTTAAGTAAAACAGTTGCTGTTTATTTTGCTTAATGAAATAACTCACTTTTTTTATTTTTATTATGTACCTTCATTTTACATATAGATATAAAATAACAAGGCACCAAAAACTTATGTAAATAAAAATACATATTTTTGTAATATTTCTTTCTATTGAGGTTTTGATGGATATCTTGATGGAAGAAATTCTTTTTTTTTTTATTTAAATTATATTTTTAGCGCAAAAAAGATATAGATTTTTGTTTTAATAATTTAATAAGGTATTCTTTTTCTTTTTTTGACTTTATGATTTAATTTAAATAAAATTAATATAAATTTTTCTGTCAAGGAGAAATAAATTTATTAGATTTTTAAGTGATTAAAGAATATGTTCAGATAATAGTTTCCTCTGAGATTTTTAAAACTATATAACTACTGTAAATTTGGTTAATTATTATGGAATGGAAATATAATGTGATTTTGTGTCAGCCGTTATCTTACTCATATTCATCAAAAACCCTGCTTAATTTTAAACTAAATTCTTACAACGTCGTATTTTATGTCATTTTTTGTAAATTTTTTTGATGTTGTAATTGTTTTTTATACTGTTCTACTATCAAATAAGAAATTTAAAAAGATATCAGATTCTTTAAGTTATTTAGAGATGAATTAGATTTCAGAAGATAATAATAATATACGTAAAAATTTTAATAAAATTATTAAAATAACTAAAGTTATTTTCAGACTATAGATTACTTTTTACAGGATTATCTACTATAATAAAACTGTAAAAACGCAAATTTATCTTTTCCATTTTGATTGATTTAGGTTATTCTTTCATTTTCGTTCTTTTTTTTTCGTCAGAAAGGAAAATTAATTTAAGTGGAAAATTCTGAAATTTAATAGATTCATATTTCTTATTTAAAAGTGATATACAATTTTTGTAGTTGTAGTTGTAGTGTTGTCAGGGCAATATAATACAATTTTAGAATTTTACATATTATACATAAATAGATCATAATCATAAATAAGGCTTTATTTATTAAAGGATAATTAACTTTAAGAAAAAACCATAATATTTATACTGAAATGCAAAGAAAGATAAACTTTTTCTCACCATTCAGTTAAAAGAGAATTTTTTTTTAAAGTCTGAATATGACAGTTTGAATTTTTCTGTCAACAGTTATTTTTGAGCTCTGTAAAATATTTTGAGTCCTACTAAAATCAGAAAGGGAAAAATCTTGTTTTGAGTGGTTTTGACACTGAACAACAATTCTCTAATATTAAAACAAAAAAAAAATTTTTAATTTATTTTCTTTTTATATAGTTGCATTGATTCAAGAAAATTGAAAACATTTCGTTTAAAACAAAATTTCATTCCCAAAAATTATAAGTGCAGAATAACAATATATTTCCGAAAATTTAATTTAGAATTTGTTTGACAAAATACTTTTTCATGCAGCACTGACTTTCAATATCAAATTGACCAAAAATCTTCATTTATCTAATTAAATTATATATAAAATTTCTTTAAAAATAATAAAAATAAAGAAAAACATTATATTATTTTCTTTTTCTTTATCTTGAGAGAAAAATGTCTACAATATTTTTCCAATATAAATATATAATAAGTTATTTTCATTCCACTTGATTTATTGGCCAATGATGGGGTACAAGAACGAAAAATAGTTAAACATACAAAAAAAAAAATTATTTATTTTTTTTTAATCATATTTCCTAGGAAAACCAAAAATTATATAAAATTTAATGAACAAAAAAAAATCTTTCCAAAATAATATCTACAAAGAATATAAATTATTTTTGCTTATACCCAGGACTTTGTTTTTATATATACCAAGGAAACTAAAAGCATAAAAATTCAATTCAACACAGGGAAAACTTTAAAAACTTAGTTTTCCTATTTTTAATTTTTGAAAAATAATATTCTAAAGAAAGTTGCAAAACAAAGAAAATTTATCATAGCTGCATGAAATTTCATTTTTATTTTTTTTTATTTTTCGAGACTTAATATTAAGATTGTTCTAGTATAGTGTATAAATCATTATTTTAAAAGTCAAAATAATAATTTTTATTGTTCAAAATTTTTTTTACCAATATTATTTTATCATTTTGTTTCATTACTTTATTTATTTATTTCATTACATTATTAGAAAATATTTTTTATTGTTATTATTTGAATAGCAATCGAAATTAATTTTGCTAAGCATTAAAATATTGGTTTCGATTCTGACATGAATTTTCGTTACTATTTATTTGACCATTTAATTTTGTTTGTCATTTTTGTTGGTTTAATTTTGGGTTGGGGTCGAAATTCCGAATGTCAAAGTTCTGTATTTTTAATTTTGGTATTTCATAATTCCGTATAAATCAATTCATTATATTTCAAATTTTCTATTTTAAAATTTCGATTGTCGAAATTCTGTACGTCTAAATTTCTTATTTTTTCACGTATTTACAGAACTTTTGACATACAGAATAGAGAATTTCAGTTTAAAAATGTTAACAAATGGTCTAGTTTTATGTCAACATTACTCTTCTCATTCCTTCTTATTTAGAAAATAATTATCATTCGCAATAACCATTCGCTCACTCGAATTAATATTTAAAGTATATAGAAAGCTCTCAAAGAAATTAATTTAAATTATAGTGCCGGATTAATTGAAGCTATATTTTAAATTTATTCTTTTTTTATTTTCAGAAAGTCGGGAAAATTTATATTTAGTTCTGCTGTTATCAGCATCAACTTGTATATTAATCTGCATAATTGTAATAACAGTTCGTTTAGTTATGCAGAATAAAAAACGTAATTGTAGCGCATCATCACAAGATCTAGATGAAAGTACAGACAGTCAGCAGAAGGGAGAAGATTCCAAGCAGACACCTATCAAGAATGCTTTCAATGATACAATTTCGGAATTAGATAACGGAATAGACATGACAGTAGTTCAGTTGCCCAGTGTTTCCAAGAACGAGGTTAGTCACATTAAATTCATTTCAATACCCTGTCTATATGTATAGATTAAAAATTTCCAAGTATTATAAAATAATAATGTTATCTTATTATGCATTATTATAGAATTACTCATCATATGGACCTTCATCCAGTTTGTTTGGAAGCTTAGGACCAACAAATGCATCACATAGCTCAGCAACATTGCTATTACAGCCATCATCGACATCAAATTCACTAATAGCAAGACAATCACCAGATATTTTAGGTGTTACAAATACAACCTTTATAGGTAACAGTAATATTGGAAATATAAATAATAATAATAATCAAAATTTAGCTACGTCGCAACAAACATCAAAAATTAGCAACAATTCAATAAGTAAGTTTTAATTTTATTTGTTTTTCATTTTTTTGATATATTTTTGTATTTGTGCTAAACTTGTATTATCCAAAGGTGGATAAAAAATACGGATTTTGATTAAAATTTCTTTAACCTTCTAAAATTTTTAAAATTATTTTTGTTCTGAATTCTCTTAAAATTAAAATTAAATTAAAATAAAAATTTTACTGTGATTTTTGTGACTTAATTTTTAGTTTGTGTTTTACTGTTGAAATAAAATTAAGTATAAATAAAAACACTAAAATTATTTAGATATTTCCTTAATATGAAAAATCTTAATAACAAAATGTCACTTATATTGTAAATCGTACATAATATTTATAATGAAAAATCAAAGCTTTTTTATCCTACGTTTCTAATGTTTTTAAAATTACTTTTCAACTCGAATGATTTTTCTTGTAGAAAATATTATTAGAAAATAAAAATCCACTACGGTAAAGAATGATCACGTATTTCTATATTGGGATAACATGTGATGCTAGAGACGTATTTACGTGAATGGGATTTGTGTTTTCCAATATACTATGTATATTATGTTTTATGTATTTATATCTATAGAAATAACAAAAAATAATAATTTGTGTGTGTTAAAGAAGTTATTTCCTTATATTTATACAAAATAAGGAAAATATGTTTTTTTTATTTACAAAGAAAAAAAATGTGTTTGTTTATTATTTCTTGTTTCGTATAGAATTTAGTATATACGTACATAATAAGTAGATCTAAACAATACATATTTTAAATATTAATAAAAAATTATCTAGCAGTTTAAATTTTTAACTAATTTTTATTTATTTTTGACGCAGTAATTTTATACTTGAACGCAAAACACTGTAAAGAATATAATTTAGGATTTTAGATGGGAAGAGATGATTAAAAAAACCTATTTTATTGGTTAAATTTTACACAAAAATTGTGAATCAAAGTTGAATAAAATTTTTTTGGTCGAAAAATTACGTTTGTTATATTTACATCGTAGTGTTTCGTTTGTTGTTGGTTATTGTAGCAAACATCATAATTATGTATTTGACGAATTGTTCAAATGCATTTCAAGTTGTCCAACTGCAATAAAAAAAAATTGATTATTTGGTAGAAAGTTCCATGACTCTTATTAAAACAACCAATATTTGTTCAATCCCAGAAGCATTTTATATGTTTTGTTAAGCAATCTTAAAGTTTTTTTTTAATAGAAAAAAGATTTTCCGCCTTACTTTTTAATATATAAAGTAAGGTGGATTTCACTTTATATTATATAAAGTTTTTTAATTTAGCTTTTAAACTATAGTCTTGCTTAAGATATTCAAAACTATTATTTAAACATTTTTATTTTAGTTTTCATCAATAAATTTTTACATAAAAATTCAATTGTTGTTCTGACATTTGTATGCTTCGTTTGTGTTCATATTTATAAACATGTTCATAATGTATAATATACTATAATATGTAATGTAAAGCACATCAAACGCAAATAATTTGAATTTTTTATGCATTCAGTAAGTCATATCACTTCTGAGATTTTATTATGCTACTGTGGTCATTTTTATATACTTTGAATTTCAAATGAGTTTTCTTATTTCTTTCTATATGTTTTTTTTTAAATGAAATAATACAAGTATAAGATAGTATTAAATTATACAATGTTAGACTTATTAACTATTTATTGTTTGGGAATTTTTGTTTCGAAGATTTTCAACTCACAGCAGCAATAATACATTTATTATTTCTTAACATTTCTGGTTTTAAGAAGAAAGGATGACAAGACAATGTCATTCAATTTTATGTTATCAAATGAAAAATTTAATTTGAGTTAAAATTAAAAGAGATTTTAACAAAAGATATTGTATAAAATCGATTTCCCAATAATGTACATAAATGTACACATTTGAATTATTTTATGTAAGATAAATATTTCAATTTTAAAGCTATGTACGACATATTGTCACCTTGTTGCATAAGAATTTCACTGAAATCGAATAGGCGAAATTTAAATTTCAACTCTTTTTTTATTTGATAAAATTTTGATTGCAATTAAAATGATTTTTAGATTTAGAATTATTTACTATTATAGGTTAATAATTATATCAATTTTAATCTACATAGGGTAAATTAAAATTATTTTTCTGGTCTTTTGGGTTTTAACTGAAGAAAGGTTTTCTGTTTGCGAACTTTGAAAAATTTTTTTGTGGCAAAAGTTATCACGATTATAAAGTAAGGGTGTCATATCTCCCTTCTTTACCCTAGCTACAAGAGAATTTACTTTCAAATAATTTAGTAAAAATTTAGAATTTTTTTTTTAATTGAAGTGAATTCGTAAAGGAAACAAATTTTCATTCCCTAATTTAAAAGTTGACCTATACACACGAATGTTCCGCATAAGTTAGGGATTTCGTACCATCATATCAGAATCATTTTTTATTTTCCTTTTTTTTTATTAGTTTCTGAAGTATTTTTCCTTAATATGTGTCTGGGCTTTGATAATTTTTTTGTTGTGTATACACGATGGTGAAATTTTTCTAAATCCTTCAAACGTGATAGGAATTTTTAATTTTATATTATATGGAAAAACTTATTATATTGATTGGAATCAATAAAATCAACATCAGCATTAAAGTTTCATCTAAAAAGCTAACATAATGTTATTATGAAAACAAAGAGAAATATTTTTTATGTTTTATGTTGCTGTAGGTAGAGTATAAAATTTAGGACATCACTTCAATGTTAAAAATATGAACACAATTACAATAGTAGGGAACTGATTCAATATTTTTACAGAAATATTATGAAAGAACATTTCTAACACAATAACATTATTTGAAAGTCGAACTCAAAAATATAATTTTAAAAATTTTGTAAAATTTCGTCATCATAATCCTGCGGTACATATTATATTTATTGTGTGTACATAAATCGCTGCATTTACATTTCATG
Source organism: Hybos culiciformis (assembly GCA_964007475.1). Taxonomy (NCBI): domain Eukaryota; kingdom Metazoa; phylum Arthropoda; class Insecta; order Diptera; family Hybotidae; genus Hybos; species Hybos culiciformis. The sequence goes on along the minus strand of OZ023273.1, from coordinate 36,068,465 downwards.
CGAGAATTGTTTAATTTTTTAATTAATGAAAATTATTTAAAACAATCAATTTCAGTGCAAATTAAACTTCAAGCTGAGATTTTGCTATAATACAATGTCACCGACTCGATGTACAAAATCGAATCGATGTACAAAATTTTATCTTATTCGGATGACGAGAAGTTAGCAAATTTCCACTCCTTAAAATTTGGAGACAATCAGCAAAACCAAGTTAACATAAAGAATTCAATAAAGTTTTCAAATTTTTACAACATTAAAAAAAAATTTTGGTTTATAATTTAAAATTGTTTGAAGAACCTGGTAGTTTCTGAGAGATTACAAAAAAAAATTAATATTCATACAATCTATTTTGACTCACATAGGATCCAACACCCTATAATTATTCTTTAGGTACGCTTTTTTTTAGTCTTTTAAACTGAATATAAAAAGTATATATCATAATTATATTAGCCATAGAGAAAATGTATTTATGTAAATAAATTTTACATGAATGAAATTTAATTTAAATGTCTATATACAATTTTTCCCAAATTGAAATAATATTCGAAATAAAATGAAAACACCCAAGGTTGTGGATGAAATAAAAAGTAAATTTAATTTGCCTTTTTTTTAAATAAATTTGTTATATTAGCAGCACACGCAAATCTTCTATTTATAAGAAATGTAATTTACATAACAACGTTTTATACACATAAAAAACATTTTATAATCCATGTTTTTCAAAAATATAATGCTCAAATTCAAATGTTCTACACAGACCATTGAAGATTGAAAAAAAATAAAAATAAAAATTGCCAATGGTAATTATGGGCGAGGATTTAAAAATTTTTTTTTTAAATTTTATTCAAAAAATGCAACCAAATTAAAATTGCTAAAATAGTTTTTAAAAGTAAAAAAAAAAATATTTTTTCATAATATTCTAATTTATTAACCATTATTATCAAAATATTACATTAAGATAACAATATACATAAAAATATATATTGAAAAGTTTGATAGCAACCCTAATACAGACTATATAGCGCTGTCAAAGAATTTTTGCTATTGTGAAATAAAAATAAATATAATCTTTAAACTTTACAAAACATAACAACAATATACGACTTCATTTTGATATTTTCTTGATAAATTTAGAAAACAAACAACATAAGAGTATTATAAGTATTCTTGGTAAGAATTAGCAGAAATTTTTAAGTTTTATGACGTAACTGAAATAAAATTAAATTTATATAGATATAGATATTTTTCAAACTTTTTAATTATAAGTACTTAAACATACTAAACGACGACATAAAGAACATCGAAATCGAAAAGTTATTAACAGTATAATTACATATTATAGATTCCTCATTTAAATATTACTAACATTAAAATAATATTAGTATGTATAATAAGTAAAATAAGAATATAAAATAAATAATATATAAAATAAAGGAAATAAAATGAATCACTTAAGTTTTAGATGCATTTTATTTATTATCTTCTTGTCCATATAAAGATAAAAAGTTTTTTTTAGCTTCAGTGGCTTTAATTCTTTGTTTTTTTTTCTGTCTCTATGTTAAGAAAACTATATAAATATTATACACATATATACTAACATAGAACTTAACATAAAATAGTAAATGATTTATTTTAAAATAAATTCAGTCTCTTGGTAAATATTTTAAATGAAATATTTTTCATTTCTTTGTTTCTTTTTCAAGTCCTTGTTTTTTAAAATAATTTAAAAAAAAAAATTAGATACTTGTATACAACAATATGCATATCTGCACGTACTAAGTAAAAACAATTTTACTTAATTATTATATGCTTTCACAACAGATTTGTAATTATGCTTGAACCTTATTGTTATACGTACATGGTAAATATATAAACTTCTTTTTTTATGTTCTTATTAAACCTCGCTTCGGCCATAGGGCGCCGAAGTAAATGTTTGTTTTCTACATGGGTACTACGGCAGATGAAGTTATCCCATTATCTTAGTACAAGAAACAAATTAAATTTTTTTTTTAGCTTTGATGGTGATCTCCCAATCCATTATCTCACACCGCTGGCTGTTGAAAAGTTTTCTTCCTTTACTCAGTAGTTTGAACAATATACAATTAATTATCTTCTAAATTTCTTTAGGATAATATTTTTACGACTTCTTCAACAAAATATGAACAAAAAAAAATATTTTTTGTTGTTAAAATAACAAAAAATAAATCAAATAAATTATTATAATAAATATTTGGATTTTAGCACGATAAAAATCATTAAATCATTTTTTGCAGGTGAAAATTTCGATTCATTTAAAAATAGGTCAATAATTTATAATAATAATTAATCAAATTATTGTTTGGCGGAAAAAATTATTTACATATTATGTATATAATTTTGAATAAAATGATTAATATTAAATAACACGTTAATTTATCATTTATTTATTTATCTGAACTTATAGTGAATAAATTTATTGTTTTTCATTATAATTATGTTTAAAAATATGTATTTAATTTTTAATATTTAGGTTTTTAATTTTTGTAAAATTGAACTTTATGTTTCGAATATCTAATTAAAGTCTATAAAGTTTATTGCAACATTATGAAATTAAACTTCTTATGCCACATTAAGACTGCGACAAATTTTCAGTCAAATAGAATCATCTATTAATGTTCTAATTTGAATTAAGCACAACATTTGTTTTTTATATTCGAACATTTTACAATTTTGTTAAAAAAAACATTTGCTTTTTTTTTAATCCAACTTTCAATGGGCTTAAATATTGAATTTTATTTTTTGAATAATATAATTTTTAATTTTAGATATAGCGAATAAAATTCGTCAATGATTTCGTTTGTTATCTGATAAGTAGTCTGAAAAACTTTTTTTTTTTAATATTTCGAAAATAGGAAAATTATTTGAAGTTACGTCTAAACTTTGCCATGACTACAATCTGTCCTATTATAAATTTAGGACATTTCACAGTCTGTCGATATTATTTTGTCTTTTATTGGTTTTGTTTCATTGGAAAACATATTTTCCTTTCATTTTCTACCTGCGTAAATTAAAATCATATTATTACTTAAAAACATACAAATTTCAAGTGAATGGACGAATTCATATTTTGTTTAATGTTTAACATACCAGGAAAAAAAAATGTACGCATAATTATAACAGTGATATATGCCTAATTGCATCGTTTAAAATTAAAAGTTTATGCTTTAAAAATCATTAATTCATCGTTTTGCAAATTAGCTTGACGAAAATTAAAATTAAAATTGCTCTAGGTACATAAAATATGTACGTTATCAAATTAAAACTGATTTAATATGTGTGTAATGCCTGCATTTAATTTGATGTGTTATGTTATAAAAAGCTGTTTTGTTTTTCATGAATTGCTATTGGGTAATTAAAATAACTCTAGGATTAATAATTAATTTAGATAAACATAATGGTTACAAATTTGTACAAATTAATTTATTTTATTTATTTATTTATAATATTGTGCTCATAATGATTAATATAATTATGCCCAATGAAATGAGCCAACAAAAAATGAAGTACATATGTAAATAACAATAATCATCAGATTAAAAAATCCTAAAGTACTAACCAACATTCATCAAAATATCATCTCCTATATTTCAGGGTGTTTCTCAAACTTTTCGAATCAATATCGTATTATTTTTTGAAATATACATTATACAATTAAGCATTAAAATAATAAATACTATTAAGATAAATTTAATCAATTAAACTCTTGATATGTTTTTAAGTCTTTCCATTACATATTCTTTTAATATCAGACATTGTTGTGTTATGAATTAAATTAGGATTTGTTTGAATTGAGGATAACAAATTTCTAGCACCACGTTGGGCGCCATTTGTTATGAATTAAATTATTGTTGAAAACGGGGGTTGTATATAAGCACAAAAATTCTGAGTTCAAGATGAACTCTGAGAAATTTATCATAAAATTTTGATAAAAATAAAAAGGGAAAGTGGTGAAAGTAGAGGCAAAAGAAGGTGCTCTACTTTCAAAATTTTAAGCTGGTGCCGAGTCCACTGTCTAGGACATCCTGTTCTCAGGCCGGGTCTAAGCTCGTCGTTGGGTGGGTACGCGACAGTGAACACCAGAGGGTTCATAACAATATTTATAGGATGTCTTTTTAAGATAGAAGGTAAAAGGAGGTATAAAAAAAAATATATTTCAAAAACCCCAACCAATTCAAAATAAAAAAAACTTAAATCTAAATGACTAAGGAGTCATTCTTCAGCTCGCAGCTATGGCCACCTATAGCTGGATCTTACGCTTGCATTTCTTTTACCTAGGACCTATGAAAATAATAAATTAAGTCAAAGACATTTCATGTTAAAATTAAAATTTTATTGACAAAAAAAAAAGAAACTTAAATATACCTACGACAATTTTATTCTAAACTAAACTACATTAATTTGGCTGCTTATGCCGCATGAAACAATAATTTGATATCATTTTTTTTTTTTTTATATAGGTATAAAATTTTAATATTTTAATAACGTCTCAAAATTTTCTTTTGCTTTATTTCATCGCTTTTATTTTACAACAATATTTAATCAGTACATATTTTGTTTTATGATTAATTCAAAGCAATATTTTATTTACTGTCTTAATTCAATTTTTTTTTTTTTGTATGTATATTATTTGTAGATTTTTGTTTTTATTAAACATAATTATTTCTTACATATATACAATACATATTGCATATTTAAATTATGTGCAGATTTCGTTCAATAAAAAAATGTGCAGGTTGTTGTTTTGATATGATTGTGGCTTAAAGTGGAGGTGCTGTTGTAAGCTGAGTTTGTTTTTTTTGTTGCATAAAAAAAAAAGGTATGCATCACACAGTATGAAATTTTTATGGTTTATTTATATCAACTTCATAATTTTGTTTGGCCTTTTTTTTGTAAGACAATAAAATTGGTATGAAATTATTTTTGAAAATGCACCTCTTTTATATGATTAATTTGATTGCATTTCCAACAACAATTTCACACAAAACAAAAAAAAAAGGTAATTTGTATTTAAAATTTAGAATTGCTAACTAGGCATATTTTATCATATAAAAATAATATTATATGCACTGTTGAGAATTAAAATTAAAAACAAGTTTTAAACTTCACGGTAACAAATTAGGTTCAATCACACGCACAAAAGGTGGTGGATTGAAGCTAGAAAGTAAGGGAAGGTTTAAACAGAAATAAAAGATTAAGAAAGAACAGAGGTGGGGCTCGAAGCCGACCTTGAGATAAAGAGTCTCATGTTCTACCGACTGAGTTAGCCGGGCAAAATTTTTTTCTTAAAAAAACAGATTTAACTTTGTTTTTGTGTATGTATGTGTATGGATGTGTATGGATGTGTATGGATGTATATGTAACTGTGTTTTAACTTTAATTTTATTACAAATATATATATTTTTTTTTTTATAATTTGAACTTAAAACTATATAATTTTTATATATCTTATAAACTTGAAATATATATATCTTACTTTTTTTGTAATTTATTTTTTTGTGTCATACATACATATATTTTTTTTTGTATTTATTTTTTTTTTATTTTTTTATTTTTATTTTTTTTATATATTTTTATTATTTATTTATTTATTTTTTTTCCATTTTATTCTTTTTTTTTTTTTTTTTTTTTTTTTTTTTTTACAAACTTAGAACTATTTAAGATTTTCATTTTTTTTTTATTTATTTAAAATATTTCTTATTTATTTATTTTATATTTTCTATATTATATAAGTACATATTATATATATATATATTTTATTTATAATTGATTTTTTTATATAGATTTATATATATTATATATTATGTTTATATATTATTATTATATATTCATAAAATTCTGTTATTTAAAAATTTGTAATTATAAATTAATTTTAAGATTTATCACCTAAATTTATAAAACTAGTTCTCATATCATAAATTTTTAGGTCTTAATGTCCTTCGCATGATAACGACCTATAAGATTTCTACCTGTAAGATCTTTTAGTTCGTAAATACTATTTCCTATAATTCTAAGTACAGTACAGGGTATAAATTTCTTTCCTAACTTCGCATTGAAGTGTTTGCTAAAGTCACTCTGTGCAAAATTTCTTCTATATACTGTCTGACCTATTTTATATTTGATATTTTTACATTTCCTATCATACAATCTTCTTCCTTTTTCCTTAGATTTTTCTAAATTACGTTTTACTATATCCTTTATAATTTGAAAGGATCCTGGTGGGGGTAATATGTCTATATCTTCTCCCTCCAACATGTGTAATTTCCTAAGTAATTTAAAGGAGCTACCATGGGTTATCATATGCTGTCCAAACAGGATATAATAAGGAGACATACCGGTCGCTTCATGTACGCTAGCGCGAAGAGCTGTGCTTATGCTATCGAGATCGCCATCCCAGTTATACTGTTCGTCATCGATGTAAGCTCTTATGGCATTGAGAATTGAGCCATTAACCCTTTCGCTCGCGTTGGCTTGTGGGGAATAGAAAGCTGTTAGTTTATGTTCTATACCATAATTTTTCAAATAGGAATTGAATTCTTTTGAAATAAGTTGTGTCCCATTATCGCTTAAGATACATTCTGGACAGCCAAACAGACTGAAGGCTTCATCTAACACTTTAATAGCATTAGCTGAAGTAGCTTTACGTAATGGTCGAATTATTACGTATTTAGAAAATGAATCTAAGATTATAAAGATGCACGTATTTCCTGATTTTGATCTTGGATATGGGCCTAAAAAATCAATATATAAATTTTGGAAGGGTCTTTCCGGTATGGGTTTATTTCCCATAGGAGGTCTTAAAATCTGATTAGAAGGTTTGGTCTCTTTGCAAATTGTACAGTTAGAAATATATTGTTTTACGTCGGTAAACATTCTTGGCCAAAAGTACTTTGTTCTTAATTTATGGAGGGTTTTTCCTATTCCGCCGTGGGCTGAATGGGGAGGATCGTGGTTATTCTTTATCACGTCATTTATTAGTTCGTTCGGAACCCAAAGTCTCCACAGGTTGAATTCTGGTACTTCCTGCTCTTTTCTGTACTCTACCCTTTTAAATACTTTGTTGCCCACAACCTTGAGATCTGGAAGCTTATCACTATTGTCTTCAATAGCTTCTCTAATTTCTCTGTAAGTTTCTGATTCAAATTCTTTAGAATCAAGGTCTAAATCTGGAGAACGAGCTGAGATTTCCTCTATCCCAAATGAACGAGAGAGTGTGTCGGCCACAACATTCTTTTTGCCGGATCTATGTTGTACGTCAAACTCGAAAGCTTGAAGTTTTAGGGACCATCTAAAAAGTTTTCCGTGATGGTCTTTACACTTCATTAACCACTGAAGGGAAGCGCAATCAGTCAATACGGTAAATTTTACTCCTTCTACGTACATCCTGAATTTTTTTATAGCTTCAACTACCGCATAACACTCTTGTTCTGTAGCTGCCCACCGGTTTTGAGTGTCATTAAACTTTTTTGACATATAAGCTACAGGGTGTTCATTATTTTCGGAGTCATATTGGAAAAGAACGGCTCCAATTCCCGATTGGCTTGCGTCAGTTTGTATGAAAAAGGGTTTTCCGTAATCAGGGGGGGCTAAAACAGGTTCAGAGATTAGAATTTCTTTAATTTTTATGAAAGCTTTTCTAGCTTCATTTGTGAAATTGAATTTATTATTATTTGAATTTTTTGTTTTGAGGCAATCGGTAATGGGTGAGACAATGGTAGAGTAGTTTGGAATTAAACGCTGGAACCATCCAGTCATTCCTAGAAAACGTCTGGTTTGTTTAAGGGTTTTGGGCTCAGGGTATTCAGAAATTGCGGTTATTTTCCCTGGGTCTGGTTTCGTCCCATTCGCGCCAATTAAATATCCTAAGTATTTTATCTCTTTCATGAAAAATTTTGATTTTTCAACATTAATGGTGAGATTTGCTTTTCTCAAGGCTATTGCAACTTCTTTTAGAAGTTGAAAGTGGCGTTCTTTACTTTCGGTGGCGACCATTAAGTCGTCCAGGTAAACTTTTACTTCTTCTTTCAGATGTTGGGGAATTACCTTGTCCATAAGCCGACACATACGCTGAGCTGCGTTACAGAGTCCAAACGGCATTCGTGTAAAGTGATAAAGGGGTCTACCGGGGATTGCAAAAGTAGTTTTTTCCCGCGAATCTTTTTCTAAGGGAATCTGCCAGAAAGCGTCTTTTAAATCTATACTGCTAATGTATTTGGTTTTGTCTATTCTCGCAAGTAGTCCTTGAATGTTGGGTAAAGGATACGCGTCTTTCTTGGTCAAATCGTTCACTTTTCGCGAATCTAAACATAAACGGTTCTTTCCTGGTTTTCTAACGAGTACTACTGGCGAAGTCCAAGCACTATTGCTTTCTTCTATTACGCCCATCTCTAGCATTCTATCTACCTCGGCGTACATTAGGGTTTGTATGGCAGGGGAAATTGGATAATGTTTTTGTTTAATTGGTTCATTGTCCCCTGTGTCTATAACATGTTGTTCTAAATGAGTACACCCTAACCCTTCAATAGCATATGATGGAAACATTTTCTTTATAGAATCTAATTCTAATTTTTCTTTGACATTTAAAGGATGTAAATTTGGATCCGTTTCAGAAATTTCTGCGATTGGATTAAAAATTTTGGGGGCCAAGTTAAATTCTGTCCAAAAATTTACGCCAAGATAAAGTTGTTGTGATAATTTAGGGACAACGTGTATTTTTAAAATTTTCGATATATTATTAAAAGAAATAGGTACTAATATGTATCCTATTATATCGGTTTTATTACCGGCTGCGGTTATTACCGATTCTGAAATTTTGTGTAATTTAAAATTTGTATTTTCAGCGAGCCATTTTTTGTCTTTTCCTAAACAAGAAATAGATGCTCCTGAGTCTAATAAACCCTCAAGAGTTACTTTTCCAACTTGAATTTTTACATACGGTCGGTTATCGTGTGGAATTTTTATGATTGATGATAGAATGTTAGACTTATCGATTTTCACATTTTTGTAAAAATTTTCTTTGCGTACAGAATTCTTTTTTTTCTTTATTGATCGAGGAGTTCTATTTATGTTAAATCTTAATTCACTACTATTTTTATATGTTACTAATTCTGCGCATTTTCTATCATATCTCTGTTTTCTGAAAGAATATGGAGGCCAGTGTTTCTTTGGCTTATACTCCATTTCTTGAATTTCAGGTCTTTCTAAAATTTTAATTTTTTTCTTCTGAGAATTTTCGCTATTCTCAAAATTATCATTATAATTATTTTTTAACTCATTATCTATGGAGTCTGAGAAAATTATATTTTGGCCTACGTCATTATCTTTACTCGTTTTATTGCAATTTTTGCAAGTAGGAGAAACTTCATTAGTCATTCCGCATTTGTAGCAGAATACTCGTCTGAAATTGGCTGCGCAGTCCATGAACGCATGGCCTGGCATTTCACAGTTCCAACCACGTATATTAATTTCAGGAGTTGTTGATCTTGGAATTTGATTTATTTTTGGTTTAGTAGGTTCCTTAAACCTTTCTTGAAATTTGGTCGTATTAAGGTAGGGCTGTTTATTGGTATTTTGTAATGCCATTTTTTCGTAGCAATTGTCGTTATAAGTTTCGTTATAACAGAAATCGTCTTGTACGCGATACCTGTTTCGATCGTTTGAAGGTTTGGTATAACAAGGTTCATTTTGGTAAATTGTATAAACCGGTCTGGATTCTTGACAGGAGTCTATCATTCTTAGTTTAGTTCTAAGTGTATTAAGATCTGATATTTCAACTGCCTGCAAGGGTTCTAGATATTCGCGCCTCGCATTCAACTTTATTCGGTTGCATAACCTTGGTTCACTCAATGGAGATTCTAACCTCTGATTGAGAGATATCATGGTTAGAATAAATTCTCTCCATGTTTCCCCTAACTTTTGTTTCCGCGTAACCAGTTCCGTGATTTTCAAATCTTCATCAAGAGCATCAGCGTACTCGTCTACGAGGGCTGAACTAAAAGTTCTCCAGGTAGTATTTTGTTTATTGTGTGTTCTAAAATAAAGAAAATACCACTTTTTTACTGAGGGGTCGAGTAATTGGTGGAAATTATTAATTAATACTCGATCTGAGATATTGTGGTCAATTCTTTGATTGTCCACATCTTTTACAAAGTTTTCAACCTCATCCCCGTTGAAAAATAAACCGAACCGTTTTTTGAGATCTAATTCTGTGTCATATCGCGGTACTTGCCTATTATAATATGGTTCTTCAGAATTTCTTAGTCTGTTCGATCTTGGGCCTCGATTTCTTGGGGCGTTAGATCTGGGGTATTCCGTAGTTTCTCTTCTAATCGGAGAGTTTGAATACTTTGTTTGGTGACTAATTGAAGATTGGGAACCAAGTGTGCCATATTTAGAGGGGTAGTCTGGGTATATTCTACTGAATTCTGGTGAAGTTGGTTGTGTAGCCAAATGCTCTGTTATGTTAATTTGTCTACTCAAAGTTTCTACTAGACTTTTTATTCTACTTATTTTGTCAGACATTTAATAAAAATTTGATTATTATTATTTTTATTTTTACTTTTTGTTACTAAATTATATAAGTTCCTTCAAGGATTTTTTTTTTTTTATATTATAGTATATAAATCATATATAATTTAAAAAAAAATTGTCTTCTTTACATTCCTTTAGAAATTTTCAATTATTATATATATATATGTTTTTATAGGTCCTTTAGATAATAGAAATGCTTAGCGTTTAAGTATAGTAAAGAAAAATTTTAGAAAAAGAAGGAAAATTTTGGTAATTAGCTCTATTAAGTTAGAAAAAGGTTGGATAGTTAATAAATAGAAATGTTCCAATTAGACTGATCTCCCCAGCATGTACCAGTGTGGACTGTGCCCACATTTTAGACTGCACTCACACTGTAAGGAGAAAAGTCGGCATGGAACTTGTACTTGCTTTTTTTTTTTATAGCATGTACAATGTGAAATTCAAAATCGCAGCATGTACCAGTGTAGACTGTGCCTACATTTCAACTGCACTCACACTGTACGATGTTGAATTTCGTTTTGAAGAAAAAAAAGAGCTTTACATTTCTCCTGAAACTTTTCCCCAGCATGTACCAGTGTAGACTGTGCCTACTTTTTTAAACTGCACTCACGCTGCAGGGAAAAGTAAAAGGAGATTTGTGTAGTGTTAGAATAAGAAATAAAGAACAGTTTCTAGAAGAAAGATAATAAATATTTTTCTGAAAATTTTTCACCTCAGCATGTACCAGTGTAGGCTCTGCCTACATTTCAACTGCACTCACACTGTAAGGTGAAAATTAACTCCAAATATTATAAATAAATATTTTATAGAGCCAAATTTTTGAATTGGGGTTTCTAAAATATGTAGGAAAAAAAAATTACTAAACTCAAAATACTATTTTTTTTATAAAAACTTTATGTTAGTCATATAAAAAATTATGGTCGTGTAAGGGGTTATGCCTTACAATTTTTTTCAAAGAGTAGAGACTCTTAAAGCCTTCCACCTCTTTGAGTAGGGTAGGACTCATAGTCTTACCACGTTGGGCAGGTAGGACTCATGCTCTTACCACGTTGGGCGCCATTTGTTATGAATTAAATTAGGATTTGTTTGAATTGAGGATAACAAATTTCTAGCACCACGTTGGGCGCCATTTGTTATGAATTAAATTATTGTTGAAAACGGGGGTTGTATATAAGCACAAAAATTCTGAGTTCAAGATGAACTCTGAGAAATTTATCATAAAATTTTGATAAAAATAAAAAGGGAAAGTGGTGAAAGTAGAGGCAAAAGAAGGTGCTCTACTTTCAAAATTTTAAGCTGGTGCCGAGTCCACTGTCTAGGACATCCTGTTCTCAGGCCGGGTCTAAGCTCGTCGTTGGGTGGGTACGCGACAGTGAACACCAGAGGGTTCATAACAATATTTATAGGATGTCTTTTTAAGATAGAAGGTAAAAGGAGGTATAAAAAAAAATATATTTCAAAAACCCCAACCAATTCAAAATAAAAAAAACTTAAATCTAAATGACTAAGGAGTCATTCTTCAGCTCGCAGCTATGGCCACCTATAGCTGGATCTTACGCTTGCATTTCTTTTACCTAGGACCTATGAAAATAATAAATTAAGTCAAAGACATTTCATGTTAAAATTAAAATTTTATTGACAAAAAAAAAAGAAACTTAAATATACCTACGACAATTTTATTCTAAACTAAACTACATTAATTTGGCTGCTTATGCCGCATGAAACAATAATTTGATATCATTTTTTTTTTTTTTATATAGGTATAAAATTTTAATATTTTAATAACGTCTCAAAATTTTCTTTTGCTTTATTTCATCGCTTTTATTTTACAACAATATTTAATCAGTACATATTTTGTTTTATGATTAATTCAAAGCAATATTTTATTTACTGTCTTAATTCAATTTTTTTTTTTTTGTATGTATATTATTTGTAGATTTTTGTTTTTATTAAACATAATTATTTCTTACATATATACAATACATATTGCATATTTAAATTATGTGCAGATTTCGTTCAATAAAAAAATGTGCAGGTTGTTGTTTTGATATGATTGTGGCTTAAAGTGGAGGTGCTGTTGTAAGCTGAGTTTGTTTTTTTTGTTGCATAAAAAAAAAAGGTATGCATCACACAGTATGAAATTTTTATGGTTTATTTATATCAACTTCATAATTTTGTTTGGCCTTTTTTTTGTAAGACAATAAAATTGGTATGAAATTATTTTTGAAAATGCACCTCTTTTATATGATTAATTTGATTGCATTTCCAACAACAATTTCACACAAAACAAAAAAAAAAGGTAATTTGTATTTAAAATTTAGAATTGCTAACTAGGCATATTTTATCATATAAAAATAATATTATATGCACTGTTGAGAATTAAAATTAAAAACAAGTTTTAAACTTCACGGTAACAGTTGGTGATAATTGAAATATTAGTTTAATTTTATAACATACATAGAGATGTTTAAAATAATACTTGCAAGTTAAGCATTTTAAGTAATTAGCCTGTAACCAAAACATATAATACCTTTGAAATTAAATAAAACAAAAATGTAAAAACAATTTTATGACTATAAAATATTTTCTATAAATTTTATTGGGCAGAATAATAATTCCCTTAAGAAAATATTATCTTATTTGATATTTACATGCTTACATTTATATACATATAACTGAATTTTGATTAATATATTTTTGTAAATAATACATAATTTAATCATTATCGAAATTGAATTCGTGAAATATATTTTTTTTTATTTATCATTTCAGATACAATAATTCCTGTTACTTCGATTGCAACATTTCCAAATTCATGTTCTCTTGTAGCAGCAATGCCACCGGTTATATTTCATCCAGCTTCTGGTTCCAGTGGAACTATTTTAATAGATAATGATGGAACTTTAAGACGTCAAAAATCGTCTTTAATTCAAATTAGATCACCACCTTTAATTAATAATGGAATTCAAAATTCAACATCATTATCATCAAATCAACAAATTTTAACTCAAATACAACCTTCAATAGTTGTCATATCACCACAACAACCACAAATTCAGCAACAACATCATCAAAATTCAACTGGCATAGATACATTTAATTATGATGGTACTGCACCAAGAACATTATCCACAGGAGTTGCACATCAATCACAATTTTATTATGGATGACTAAATTTAGATTCAATAACATTAAAAACATCTGGACTAGTTTTATCTAATTTATTTTTATACTTTTAAAAATAAATTTACTATTTTTTGTTGTTATTATTTTTGTTTTTTTTTTTTAATTTTTTTTACATAATGATAGTATAAAATTATCGCAACACAATTAAAATTTCCAATAATTGTAATTTTAAGGCATTCAAAGTTAGTTTTCTTGCAATAGTAATGTATTGTAATGCCATCAAACATATTAATTAAAGATCCGCACTCTTTGCTGTACCAATTTAATTTATATTTTTTTTTTCAATTCATCCCACAAAAATATTATAAAAAAAAAATTTGATTAATAATTTCCCAAAATGTGAAAACTTTTCCTTTTTAAAGTCACTTTAATAGTCCGTTTAACACATTTACATATTTATTATATTTTCTTTTAGTTTTTGTAACAGATTGCAGTTTAAGTAAATTCGCTCTAATGGGTTTTTTTTCTCTAAATCTAATATGAAAAAAATCATGTAAATTTTTTTTACATTTGAATATGTACTTTATAGCATTCATTGTGATTGTGACATATCCCAGAGTATTAAACTTAAAACAGCCATCAAAGAGAAAAAAAATAAAAAACAACTGAAATATCTAGGGATAATTTAAATACTTATTAATTGATTAAAAAATTTGTTTAATTTTTTGTTAGAAAAAAAAATGCAACTTTAGCAATTTAAAAAAAAAAAAATATTGAAACTGTAGGGATTAAATTCAAAATTTTAAAATGGTTGTAAATATAAATTTTTAAGATTCATAATAATAAATTATTCTATAAATTAAAAAAAATAAAATAAAGAAAAAAAAAACAAAGTTTCCTTATTTTTTTGTTTGTTTCTAGTATTTAGATAATTTTTTATTTTTTTTATAATACGATAATTTGAATGACAGACCTGGTTTGCAATGACATTAATAACAGTGTGGCCAAATTAACAAATATGAATATTAAGTTATTTGAAGGCTTTGACTTGAAGCTTTTTTTTCTCAACATATTAAACGTTTTTTCATTTTTTTTTTTTAATCATGCAAGATAAAAGATTGTAAGTTGTACTGTTACATACTTACATAATTTTATTTAATTTTTGATTATATTCTTTTCGTGGTTTTCAATAATAAATATTGATTTTAAAGAATTTTAATTAAAAAAAAATTAACCCCATAGTGAATTTTCATAAAATAGTTTTATTTGTACATTTATCTACTTAATTTCCGGCGTTCTAAAATATTTGGTTAAATTGTAATTTCATTATGCTCTTTATTGTCTTAATTATTTCAAAGTCATTCAAATGTAAAAAAAAAAATAAAAAAAAATATGTTGCCAAGAAAAATGTGTTTATTTTTAGTGGAAACTTTAATTTGTATTTTTGAGCTCTAATTTAAGAAAATGATTGAAAAAAAAAATGGGAAAAATATATTAAATTTATCTATATATTAAAAATGTTTTACTATTAATATTTTTAATTTATTTATCTGTTAATTATTTATTTATTATTATTGTAAATGAAATTGAAGGTTAATAAAAATATTTTTTACTGTTGAAAAAAAAACCTTGTGTTTTTATTATACCAATAAAAATAAAATATGCAATTAAAAATTTTATATTAATAAAATATACAGTTTTATTTACCTTTCATATGAATATTATGATTAACGGATGGGTGGATGCACATAGTAATCTCACACTGAAAAAAAAGAGCAGCTGAAATTTCTGTATCAAACGGACGAATGGATGACTCTTATTTATCACTAGAAAATATAGCAATATAGTAAGAAAATATATAGCTCGCAGTTAGTGCCGTTTCTGCGCTGCTGGCCGCTCAGGTGCAAAAACAATATTGCACCTTCTGCACCCCCGCCAGGAACGGGCCTGCTCGCAGTATTCACTTTTTAATATATAATTACAGCAATATTCGACATGAAAATCATTTGGTAAACAGAAAAAACATTGTATTTATTTATTTTCGGAAAAAGCGGCTACAATCCTTTTCCTATATACATACTGAATAAGTATATATGGGTAGTTCCACGGAAATGACAAAATTAGTCTTTAAGCTGAAACTTTTGCTAATGACAGTAAATATTTACATATTTTTTTTATTTGCCCTAAATGGTAATAATTAATATAATTTATTTTCAAGATTAAAATTATTAATATTTATACTGTTTGCCCAAAAAAGTGTGGTAACATCGAATCAGCCAGTTTCCGTGGAACTACCCATATATGTTGTCAGAAAATAACGCAGGTTTAACTAATGTTTCTGATTTTTATTATATGTGATTTGTTACTGAGTTTTTTTTTTTCTGTGTCTAAAATCAATAAATTAATTATTGCTGAAATTATAAAAATATGTACATACATAATAAATTTATGAACTATATTATGGTAATTGTCAATAATTTGATAATAAATTGATCCTATTCTATTTGCGTAATATAAAAAGCCCCGATCAACACTATTTCAAGAACAAAAAATTTAAACAAAAATTTAAGGCTTGTAAAAATTTTTTTTGCAGAAAATCCACGTCAAATATTAGTTAAACAATTTTGTTAATTAAATTATCTCGAATAATACTTAAGAAATAACAAATGATTGAGTATCTTAAACCCACAGTTAACAACAATTAAGAATTCATATGAAATTAAAATTATACATATATATGTAAATGTTTCCGTTTAAAGAGTGAAAACAATTTTTTTATCCAAAAAAATGGAAATATGTATATGCCACAAAACGATGGGTTAAATTACTAGGTACATTGCCATATCATTTTTAAACTTGATACAATTTATTTCGAAAAACAAGCATATAAAATTTTGTTAACCTCATGAGAATATTTATTTTTTTATTCTAAAAATGAGAATATAACAAATTTTTTGATGTAATATATGACAAGCAATGTAAATTTCAACATTTAAATTAACTTTAGACATGTTCAGTCTTCTAACCACTATTTTTAACAAATGATCTTAGTTTAGTTCTAGAATATGTATTAGAATTTTTATAACGAACCTCAAAACCGAATTAAAATACAAACTTTACTAGATTTTTTGCTTACATCTTTAATTAGAATTATAATTATGTCTATGCAGAGCCGTAACTAGGGTATGGCAAACATGGCCCCGGCCATAGGCGCCTGATTAAAAAGGCGCTCACTCATTTTAAATTTTTCAAATTTTACAGTTTTTACATAGTAAACATAATTTATTACAGCTTTATATAAAATTTCCAAATTCTAGTAAATTTACGTAATTTTCTTCAAATTAAGTTTTTTTAATTTGCTAAATTATTTGAAAATTATTAAATTTTTGTCGGGAGAAAAGTTAATGTCTAGATCCATGATGAAATTAAATAAAGCAGTATAAGATCTTTGTTTCGAGTATTCAGAATTAGATTCAGGTGAGATGCTGAATGAAATTGAATGCTTTCAATTTCAAAGTGCGGAGCTGTTTAAAAATTTAAACTCTACATCATTTTGAAATTGTTGCACTTGATTTGTGTGAAACATTTCCAAATATTTATGTTGCTTTACTAATTTTACTTACACTTCCAGTAACTGTGGCTGGCTAGTGGAGAGAGAAGTTTTAGCAAACTTAAGCTCATTAAAAATTAGATCTTCAACAATGATACAAGATCCCTTAAGTGCATTATAGCTATATTGTCAATCGGATATGATATTTGAAATGTTTGAAGAAGCAAATTTTGATGAAATAATCAACGAATTTGCAAACATTAAAGCAAGAAAAATTAAATTAAAATAATAAAATTTCTAAGCATTGAATTTATTGAAATTATTGCATTTGTTAAAAATCAACAACTGTATTAATTTCAAATTGAATAGTTGAATTAATAATGAATTTATGTTATCTTTTTTTCGTGTTATAATATTTAAAATAGATCAAAATTAAAAATTGGAAGTTAATTTTTTGTATGATAATAGTGATATATTAGGCGCCGTTTTAAATTTGTTGCCATAGGCGGCGCAAACTCTAGATAGGGCTCTGTGTCTATGCAGTATCAATTAAACTCAAAATTATTTATATACAGTACAAGGTTGATCACTGAGCCGACTAAGGCGTTAAATATATAAAACTAATTCTTCCTGTGATTTTGCTCTTTTTAACGCACGTATTTAACGTACTACGTCTCCTATCTTGGTTATACCTGTTGCGAAGATATTCAGTCAAAAAAGTTAAAATGACTATAGACCTGTGTTAGTATTTTCCCCCTTTTTGAAATGGTTTTAAGACAACAAATAACTCATAATTTATATTCGAACAGATTACTTAGCCTAGTACAGTCTGACTTAAGAAAAGTCACAGCACTATGCCACTGATCTAACCAAGGTTACTAATTACATTTCAATTAATCACTTAACGTGCTAGATTTCTTCAGCCCTCCGAAAGTATTAGTCATTAAAAAAACAACATTAACATACCGGACATTCAAAAATAAATTAAAATTTTTTCTAACCCACAACAAAGAATTCGAATTGATCATTTCTATATTTTAAATTTATCTCTCTTGATTTTGTTACATACTTTTTATTGCAGATCTGATCTACCCAAGCAAAATTGTTCTTAGCAGTGTACTGAAATAGCATAGGCGAAAAAAAAAAATTAAATTGAAAATTAATGTTTCAAAACTGAAAATTCACTTTACATTGAATTACTGCTGCGTGCGCTCAAAACAATTTTAAAGTAAAACAATCAATTTTGATATTTCGTAATCAAACATAATCAAAAACCACAATAATACGTATGTTATGACAAAAAAAGGATACAAAAATAAACGATATAATATCCGCTATACGAATAATTTTTTCTCGTTTTCAAAACGCCAAAGCATGTATACCTTCTGAACTTTAATCTGGGTTATGTCGTTTTTAAATGACACAAAGCTTATGGATGTTATGTCTTTTTTTTTCGTTGAAGCACCAGGAAATCATAAGCTATTTTTTTAAAAGTAATTTTACATAATGGTAAATGTAAACTAAACATAATTTCGGAAAAATATTCATGCAAACACTATTTTCGAAAAAAAAATTATATTAATGCTGAGAAAAATTTCGCCACTATTTCATATTGACCAACTTTCTTTAATTTTATTCTTCATATACTTAATATCTTAATACACACAGAACATAAAATCAATGTTTAGTTTGATTTTACCAACTACAAATTTCTCAAAAAGAAAAAAAAAATTGTCCTTGCAAATAACAAAAATTAAATAAAAAATGTTCTCTTTAATTTTGAAGATTTTCATATCTTGTTTATTCTCCATTTCGTAAAACAATAAAAACGAAACATTATTATCCATTTTCATTTTTCTCTTAAAAAAAATTTTCTCATATTTTCATATTAATTTTTCCTATGGATACAGAAATTATTTTATCCTTTTTCACAGTGACGTGATAAATAAAATTATTTCGATTGTAAACATAGAATTTTATTTTTTTTTTATTTTTGTTATCCTTTTTTCTAAAATTAAGAAAAAATGTATATTTTTGTCAGTTCTTAACGGTGGATCTATGTAATAACATCTTAAAGACGGAAAATCTAAAAAAAAAAAGAATTTTAATAATAAGCGGGGTATTACAGCGGTAGCGGAAATTTTCAAGCATTATTTTCTTTTATAATGTAGAAATTTATTTGAAATCATAATAATTTCTACAAGTACCCTACACTTCTAATAATAAAAGAGTATTGAAAAAAAAAAATAAATTTATGAAAACATTGAAAAAAAGAATAGAAAAATAAAAAAAATTATAAAAACAAAAAAAGTAAAAATCTAATTGAAAATTTTATAATTTTATTCAAGTTTTCTGGTTTTTATTTTTTATTTTTATTCTTTTTTCCTTTTTAATGTAAATGTTTTAGAGTGATCTCAAAAAACAAAGCAAAAAAAAATACGATTTTTTTTTTTGTTTTTTGTTTTTTTTGTTTTTAGAAAAAAATTACAATATCGTGTGAAAATAAAGTTTTTGTTTTTTTTTCTTTCTTTACCCTTAGGAGAAATAAACAAAATAAAACAGAAAAAAAAAAATTATATTAAAGGAATAAAAATATTAAAATAAAAAGAAAATATACGAAAAAAAAAAATTCATATAAAATGAAAATATTTGACGAACAAGAGTGTTAATATCATATTCAAATCAAGAAAGGATACAAAAAAAAAAACATTATTTAAGATTTGAAAAAAAAAAAAAAGGATACCAATTATTTATTTCATCCCAAATCAAATCAATGAAAGAAAAGGTTTTATTAGTTCGAGTTTTACTCTCGAGTAAATTTTCGACACTAAATAAGTCAAAAACTTTTTTCCTTCAGTTAACATTATATGTTTATTTTGACATTTTCGTTTTATCTGCGTGTTTTTTTTTTTTTTGAGATTGAATTGATTGAAAACTACAAAACTTTAAATATTATGAGTTCATTTCGTAAGACTAGACAATTCGCCAATGGAATTACGAATAAAACAGATACGAAACAATATAATCTTAAAGTATCCGTCACTTAGGCCAATAATACCGTAGAACAGGGAATGGTTTTTCTCGTGTTCAACCCATTTTTCATGCTGACACATTATTTTATATAATCTGTAGAAAAGCATAAATAAAATTTGATAAAATAATATATTTATTGTGCGAAATGATCTTTTGACATTAACATATCTTCTTATTTTTAGGTGATTTAATTAAACTATTTTTCACTTTGTTGAATAATGTATAAAATATGTGTGGGGCATGTATTGAGGTGTAAAATAATAATAAAATATCTTATGCATAGAAAATTCGCACGTAATTTATCAAAGTTTTTTTCAAAACAATAAATTTATACAAATGTATGTAATAGAATAAGAAATCAGTTTTTTTCTTTTCTACTACAAATTGATGTAATAATAGGAAAATTTATAAGGTTTGATTGATTGGCCTTCCAAATCGTTTTTTAGTCAAGGAATAAAAAAAATAAATTTTAATAAGAAAAAGAATTATTAGATATAATCCTTATCCTAACGAACTAAATTTTGTACTAGGTATATGTTGCTATTAAAAAAGTTGACATGAAGTAGAACCGGATCCTTGAATTAATTATATCAATTTTAGAGAAATTTATGTTCATATTAACGGGATGGAACTTATTTCGATACAGAGTTGACTGCGGGTTGAATATAAAATCATTTTCTTCAAATTTGCTTTATTTCGAAAATATAAGTACTGAAACTCGAAGACTTAAAAGAATATAAGCAATAATCTAACATTTTTCTTTACTAAAATTATAATTCAATTAAGACTTGTTTAACATTTATGCACAATAATTTTGATTTAATATTTTCATTCTTTATAATTGGATGAGAATGAAAGAAAATTTCATAGTAATGAACTATTTTAATGTTTATCTAAATATGTAACAAAAAAGATTTACATTATATTATGTATAATATAAAAACATAATATTACATTTCGATTAAAATTGATAAAAATTTTCAACCAATGAAGTATTACATTTTAATTTATTGCATAATATCTCATTAAATTACAGTATCTATCCTTTTCAACATATAATATAATATATAATTTTTAATATTTCATTCTGACATACATTATGCCAGCATTTAATTTTATTATGCGGTTAGTGGTTAGTGGCATTTTAATTTTTATTTTTTATTGAAACCTTGAGTCATCATTATATATAAACACTTTACTCTAGTGTGTTTCAATAGAAAAACATAAAAAAAACACATTCAGATATTTAATTCGGAATTTAATTTTCGTAATACCTTAAAGCTGTGAAACAAAAAAATATGCATTATATATATTATCGTTAATAAAAAATTAGATTGATTTTGCTGTTAGTATGCTAAGGAAATTTACTATTAATTTTAGAGGGGCGTAATAATTACAATTTAATATGCAAGTGAACATTATCATCATTTTATTAAATTTATATTTACATAAATTAAATTCAAGAAATAAAATTTAAAACTTTTGAAGATGTTCCAGTTCATTTAATTTTTTTAGTAGTGTTCACAATATAGAAAGAACACAATTTTAATTAAAAACTACAATCTCTAGAAATTACAAGAATTAAAATCAATACTCTTTGATAAATTTTACATTTTATTTTATTTTTTATATAATTTTATATTACATTCAAAATATTTAAGTAAATAAAATACCATTCACCTCTTTTTCATTCTTGGGGGATTATTTTACTGGTATAGATAATTTCATTTTTATGGCGAAATTCTAAATTCTAGCTAATGAATTTTCATTAAAAAGTTTTAGGTATTCAATGTATAATTAATTTACAACAAGATACCTATTTTGAGTAAATATTTTGAGGTTATAAGCGGATTAATTTTCTTTTTTTTTTTTTTTATTTTATTTCATTTCATCAAAATTTTCTACAAAAAGATATAAGCTGGTTAAAGTTTCTAATTAGTAATTACAATTAAAAACTTTTTTGATGATTTAAATTTAAATACGGTGAATGCATAAAATTCTAAATTAATTCAAATTGATTGTCATGGTATTTTGACCATTAATCTGAAATCAGCAGGTATTGGAATAAAATAATTAAGTGAATAACACATTGTCCTAATAATTTTATTTAATGTTTTGAAATATACATAAAAGTTATGTTATGTTTTACACAGGTATATTTAAGTATCTCTTCTAAATATAATGTTTTGATTTTAATCGGACTTAAGATTTATGTACCTTTATTTAAAGTTAACTGATTGAGTTTAATTCACTCAATTAAATATTAAATCTATTACTCGAAGAAAAAAAATAAACAATTTATTAATAATACCTAATTTAATTTAAAAAAATTAACTGAAATTAATAAATCGTGATGTTTTGTAAAAGTACATTTGGAATAAATTAACCTTTCCTTAATTAAGGTTTTCCAAAAATATCACTAAACCCCTGACTCTCGAAGAATAAATTGAACATGATTCTTTTTTTTATAAATCTTATCTTACTCATGACATGATTAATTTCAAAAACCATTTTCTTAGTTACAATATTAATTCAATGAATTATAATAATTTTCATTTCAATAAAACAAAAATAGTTATACTGGACGGACTATTCAGAACGAAAATTTTTGTATATGTATACATATTGTATTCAAAATTAAATACTACTAATTATCAAAAAACACTTAAAAATTATTTAACCATTTGAAAATTACGGAAATATTAGTAAAATATATTTTTTTTAGTTTTTTAACATATATAGCTTTTGAACTTATTTTAAATCCATTCTATTAAACATTTTGAATTGATGTTTCGGATAAGGATTTTTTTTTCTATCTCTAAAATAACCTCGAAAATAACATAAATTACAATGGATACGATTGTATTTTGTAGATATTTTTACATAATTAAAATTTGCTACCCACATTGATTTTATGGTCAGGTAAAATTATGCAGCTAGAATGTAAAATATGATATTTCCATAATGACTAATAACAATGACAATAAATGTTTTATATGCATAGTTTAGTTATGTTATATTTATTAAC
Organism: Hybos culiciformis; assembly: GCA_964007475.1. Lineage (NCBI taxonomy): Eukaryota > Metazoa > Arthropoda > Insecta > Diptera > Hybotidae > Hybos > Hybos culiciformis. The sequence goes on along the minus strand of OZ023273.1, from coordinate 36,045,162 downwards.
AACCACATTGATATTTTATGCGCGCAAAACTTCTATACCATACATTTAATAATTAAAATGAATGCTTTTGTTCTTGCACTATAAAATATCTGATAACACATTTTTGAAAATTACATTTGACATTATTATATTGATTCAGATAATTTGAAATTAAAAACACATGTACCAAAGGGTTAAATATTTTCATTGAATTGGAACTTTACATTTAGATTTATGATTGAAAAATATGAAAATGTTTTGTTAATTTTTTTTCTTTGTTTTAATAATTATTTCCGCAGCATTTTTGTATGTTTCTCGATAATCTAATTCAATTAGAATGACGCCTTATTTTTAAGTCAGTTTCAGCAACATAATATGAAAAATTTTAACTTAATTTTAATTTATTTTAATTTATGTTTCAATTTTTATTTATTAAAAATTTTATAAAATATTGGCTTAACCGTTTCAAACAATAAAATAGATTTTTAGAATAATATGATTATTCAATATTAAAAATGTTAAGTTTTCAAAATTTAAATGTCTTTCACGTACCTATGTGCAAATTAGTTCAACTTGAATTTCTAAACTATAGTACAGTTATAGCTCTAATATAATTATATGTGTAATATTTGAGATAAATCATTTTCAAAAGCAAAAAAAGATAATTTTTTACATTTTAAGTATTTTTTGGTATTAAGAAAAAAAAATTTTGATTTATTTTATGAATTTAAATAAAAATTTAAAGAAATTTATTGCAAAAAGTTTAGGAAAGTTTCAAAATATAAATTTTTTTCAACATATCATAAAAAAATCAAGTTTTCTATTTAGAGATAATAATATTAAAAAAAATTTTTATTGAAGCAGTTGCAATTTACTATTTGATAAAAAAAACATTTTACATACAGATTCGTACAATAACAATTAATTTTTCATATTTAACTCTAACTGTATACATTTAAAACTTCAGTCATTTTCAGCCGATGTTTAAGCTTTGAATGGGAAGAAAACTGTTTTTACACCCTTTTCTATTAAACATAATAAAACGGACTATATATGTTCATTCTGTGTCTGTCCGTTTGCTGTCCGTCTGTTCGTCTGTCCATCCGTCTGTACATCTCATAGTAAAATGATTATAACTTTGAAATCACCGGGAGGATTTTCATCGTTTTAATCCCAAAATATGCGTAATCTTGTTCACTGTCAGTCAAGCTAAAAATTTAGATTTTATATAATTTAAAAAGATTTCGATGAAAATTAGAATCGGCGGTAGATAATAACTACTTCAACTGGTATGCCATCATTTAACTTTTTTGAAAAAAAAAAAATATATATTTATAAAATATATATACATTATATATAGAAATATAATTTTTAAAGTATGAAAAGATTTTTAAATATTATTTTTCCAATAATAATTCCCCAGATTACAAAATTTCAATTACATTTTGTAAATAAAATAAATTTGTTGTCAGCATCAAAAATTGTGCCAAACCATTTTTAACTTAGGTATATAGAAAGTTTTTTTTTAATGTAACAAAATAAAATTTTTTATATAATATAGGTGTAGAATATTTTTTTTAAATAAATTATATTATATTTTAATTATTTTTTTTTTGCAACGAATCTTCTGGGAAATAATTATTTTTTTGTTTGAATTCTTTTAACTTTCTTTACTTTATTTAAATTATCTTTAAGTTATTCTTTTCAAATAATTCTACTATAATTTATTTGTATTTATTTAAAAAAAATTTAATATACAGAATATGCTAAAAAGTTTCAACAAAATAGTTTTTTTTTTTTTTTGGGTCAAGATTATTACATCAGAGGTAATTTCGCCGAAATAAGATAAATTCCAAAAGAAAATAATTTGGTTAGATAGCATTTTTCATAATAAGAAACTTTTTTTTTTAAAAAACGACAGAGCCTGCAAGATTACGAAAAGAGAATACCAATTCAATTTTAAAAACTTCACAAATCCACACGAAGACAATTTTCTAATCGTTCAATTTTTCAATAAATTTTTGTAGTAAATTTCTTTAGAAATTTATTTCATATTTTTTATTAGTATATAAGATTTTTCAAGCCATATCAAATCTTTCTTTTAGACTTATTCTATCTTAAAGAATTAAACTTACAAACATAAAAATTATAATAAAAAAAAAATTACAAATATACAAATCTAACACTTCCACTATTTCAAAAAAAAAAAAAAAAAAAAACTATAGATAAAAAAAAGAAACTTACTGGAAAAGTGTAAATAAATCATAAAAAAAAAAAGAAAAATGTAACAAATGTGACAAGAACTTAACCACAACTTGCAAAATATTTTGGCATGAATTAAAGAGAGGAATAAAACTACAACAGAAAGAAAAAAGTCACATAGAATTTTGTTACGAAAGAATTCTTGAAAAAAAAACCAAAAAAAAAAAAACGCAAAGTGTTAAAATGAAATTAAATTTTTGTCAAAATTATAATTTTTGTTGGCAAAGTGTTAGAAAGCATAACAAAAAATGAACCAAAAAGATCAAAAAATGTTTTTATTCTGTGAATCTTACTGCCAAATTTCGATTCAAATTTAGATAAAAAAAAAACCAAGGTTTTTCTTTTTTGTTTCCAAGAAATTTTCAAAAAAAAATCTTACAAAAAATTCCCACATTTTACTACTTTTTTTTTTGAATGAAAAATTTTTTCTTATCCAGAATCAAAATAAAAAAAAAAATGAATATAAATTTTCTTTTTATTTCTTGGAACTATGATTTTTTTTTTTTTTAAGAGTTACCATTTTTTTTAATGGATTTTAATAATTTTTCTTTTTCTTGGAAAATGTGCAAATTTTCATTATTCATTGAAAAAACGAAATAATAGAAAAAAAACTATTTAATGAAAAAAAAAGGAAAAGAAAGATTCTAGAATGAAAATTTTCTAAAAAAAAAAAGAAAAAAAATTGGAAAATTGTAAGTTGTTTCAAAAAAAAAAACCCACACACAAAAAAATAAAAAATTACCAAAAGGCGGAAAAACAAATTCCTATAACAACGTGAAAAATGTCGAAAAGTTTAAAACATTTTTTTATTAAAAATTTAGCACAAAATTATCGAAAAAAATTATATTTGCCAACAATTTGGATTTTATTTATTTTAACAACCATTATAAAAATAATTTCTGGAGAAATTATTTTTCGTGTGGATCCATTAGGTGAGTTCATAAAATTTCTTTTTTTTTTTGTGAGGAAAATTTATTAAACAAAAGAAAATTTCATTAATAATATTATTGTAAATATAATATGTAATTATATTTTTAGATACAAAAAAAAAGCTTTGAAGTTTTAACGTCTTGATCTTAAAGCTATCATTAATTAAAATTCATATTAATAAACTTTAAATAATGATCTTAATTTTCATTCATAAAAATAATGAAAATTCTTTCGATAAATGTGTGTTAATGGAAATAATTATTAACTTCTCATAATTATACATAGTTTATATGGAAATTATAAATTAATATTAATTTTAAAAATATGAAACTTGTTGAATTCAAATTTTATCATTTTCAAATGGAATTAAAGCGGGCGTATAAAATATGATAGAGTGAAACGATTAATTTTCAACGGCTCAAAAATCTAAGAAAAAAACTCTATTTCTTTCGAGAAATTTTGAATTAAGAAAATAAAACCAATGTTTAATGATTAGGATCAAATTTTATTAATTTATGTTATGTTCCTTCTTTTTTTTTCGAAATCAAATTTAGTGCAAAAATCTCTCATTAATTATGAGATAAATATTAAGAAAGCTGTGATATAGGAAAACATATTGCAATATCATTTGGTTTTTCTGTTAGTGCGAAAATATTTCTAACTTAAAAATTATTTTTTTATTGAATTGATTCTTTATCTTTAAATTAATATATATTTTTTTATTCACAATTAAAAGTATAATATAGAGTTGTACAATATTATCTACATTAAATTTATTTTTGTGTTATTTTTTTAAATATATGTTTATTGCATAAACTTTATAAAAACCATTAGGGAGAGATAATTCGAATCATTTGTTTAACATCCTTGTACTTAGACTATTATTGTTTTAATTTTAAGAATTTTGTAATATTTCTTAATCAAATATTTCGAATTCCGCTAAATTTGTGGTCTCATTTTCATGTTCATAGTGTTTCAAAAAAAGTTTTCAATTATGTCAATTACCATGGTTTAAAGGTGATTGCATATTGGGAAGAAAAAACCAAAAGGTTCCTAAACAAATATACGTATGGTGCCATGTGATGGTTGCCTGCACATAAATAAAAGTATAAAGGATAAAAAAAAATGTTTTTTCATCAAATTAAATTAAATTTCAAATATAAATAATTTCCAGAATATGCGCTAAACTTTTATTAAACACAAAATGTTAATTTTTTTTTTTTATTAATAAAAGTTTTAGACTGTAAAAGTTGTTATTGCAGCTTCAACAACAGATTAAATTAAAAATTAAAATTATGATAAAAACTCAATGCTCTTTCATTATGTTATTTAAGAATTAATTTTGGCTGGAAATTAAAAACTTTCATTATACTTTTTGTATTTATTATGCTAAAAATTAAAAACAAAAAAGTTCTGCAACACAATAATTTTTATAAAAACAATTATATAATATTAAAAATTTTTAATCTGCGCCCTGGAATAGATAACCGAAAAAAAAAATAAGTCAATTTCAAATTATTTTGATTAAAAGTAATATTTTACGTGAAGAACATTTTGAGTAATACAAAAAGAAGAGAAAAATAAATAAAATGAAACAAAGAATATATACGTTAATTTGCTGCAGAATAAGAAAATGTACACCTACTCACTTTACCCTATATTCTTTTGATAATATATTATACCTACATAGTGATACAATAACAGTTCGTTTAATTGTCTATCGAGTCTACAGATACATAAATACAGAAAATTGTATATTTTATTAATATCCTTAAGTGATGTCAGTTTTGTTATCCTTTTACGTTTATTAAAAATATCTTAAAATAATAATGTTAAAAGAGCTTCAATTATTTACATGATTTTGCTGTATGTAGAAAAAAATTGCAATGCAATTTGAAAGTGCAACATTGAAAGATATGACTGCAGAATCATTGAACAGAAAATTAATTACGTTTTGAAAATATCAAATGCAAGTAACTTTATTATATAATATGTAGCTACATTCCACATGAGCAATATTACATAATGGTGTTTAAAAAGGAACATAATTCGAAATATTGGACGAGTACGCTGACTTACATATATATAATTTAAATAGACTGTACATAGAAATGTTCTACCTCTCTTATTAATAAACATATTTTAATAAATCAAACGGCTTTGAAGCTAAACATGTCTCGATAAAGTGAGCCGAGAAAATCAAAGTTGGCCTGAAAAAATAAGCTTGCGCCAAACATTCGCCTGCGGTATAGGATGACAAAAAAATTAACTTTAACCGCAGGTTTCTAAAAAATTGAAACCGCGGTTTGTAAATGTGCAGTTTTTTCCAAACTTTAATTTTTCATCAATTTTTATGATTTAAGCTCGTTTTATAAAAACTTTTTTTAAATGTCTTAAATGTTTGGAACCATGTAAATAATGATATCTTTGTTCGCCACACTTCCAATTTTCGCTTGCGTTGGATATCTAATTGCACTCTAATTGCCTGTAATTGCCTGTAATAATTTATTTTGAATTTAGACTAAAGCAGATGTATCTTTAGGAAGAAATGGCAGTAGTTTCACTGAACTCATTGTACCAATTAATGTGTAAGTTTTCTATTTCGAAATTATTCGAAACATCGTCAGGACCTAAATTCATAAAAATTTTATACAAATACAAATGAACACGAATTTAAAAGTATAATTCCAAATAATCAAAAAGTATTTCTAATGATTTATAATAATTTTTTATCTTAAATTTTTAATCTTAATCCAAATAACATTATTCAAAGGTTTAAAATTATTATTTTTTATGAAAATAAAGACACGAAATATATGGAAAGTATGCAAGGTCTTATATTTGTTTAGATATAATTTCTTTCTGACTTCCGTACTCTGAACTATTTATTAGTATTATTTGAAGTTATAGAAGACGAACTAATTTAACGAAAATTTGTTCATTAAAATAATTTTTAAAAGTTTTTCTAATTATTTACACCCTCTTATAAGTAGGATTAATTTGAAATTAATTTTATGGCTAATTTGAACTTAAAAAGTATACAAATAATTTGTTAGTCTATACTTGCGAATTTCTTCTTTTTTTTTTGTATTTATTTCGTCTGCTCTTTTTATTTACCCATGTTTATTAATGAAAGTGTACTTGTTATTGAAAATTTCAATAACCAATGAAAATTAAATAAGTTGTACTTCTGTTCTTTGAAAAATTTCATTCAAATAAGATACTTTTATTTATTTATTATGCAAATTAATTATTCCTGAAATCCAGTGTTTTTTATTTTGTTCATTATTTTATTTTTATTTAATCAATTTTTCATTTTCAGTCAGACAGTTCCTTTTTTTTCATTCTATTTATTTTTATTTATTTTTAATTTTTTTCCATGTACACTTCGTTTTATAAAAATGTTGTTCTTAGGGATTTCAGTCTTTTGGATAATCCTATGTTCAGCATAATTTTTTTTCAAATTTTTTTTTTTTGTATTAGATAAATGTTCAAAGTGAATTATTGACTTCTTGGAGAGCTGTTTCAACTATTGGGAAAATGTGAGGATTTTTTAGTCTAACTTTAGATTTCAAAATACGTACATGTAGAATATATTGCAAATGAGATTATATACAACCAAATGTATACGTAATGTTGGTATATAAGAACCAAATGATAATTTTTAAATAAAAAAGTTATCTTTAGTACACAAATGATGTAGAAACTGTAATAAAGTACTATTATAGGCGAGCTCCACTCAGACCTTTAAACTAACATTTAGCTCGAACTGACCTATATACTAACCTATAAACTAACGTATTCTATAAAAAAAAAAGAAAGAAAAAAAAATTAGCTTTTACAAAAAAGCTAGTTCATATTTAGGGTTGGGAGCAAATTTTTTGTATTTAGAGGTATTACATTTTATTCCAATTTTAAATACTGAAATTTTTTTATGAATTTTCTGTATTTTTAAATATATCAATTTCTTTATTATGCACAATTATTACAACAAATTCTTATGTGTATTGCCTATTTATTTTACCGAAATTTACGGGATATATACACCAAATTGCCGTCAATTACTTACTTGGTAAATTATTAAATTTTCAAAAATACTTTTGAGAATCAAATTTTCTTTGATATAAGCATATAGTATATAACAAGCGTATTAATTATTTTTTGTTGCTTGGTTTAACATCATTATACATTAGTTATAAGTCTCAAAGGGTTCAAAAATAAAACGAAAAAAGCATAAATTTTTTCATAATATGCTTCATAATGTATACATTTAAAAAGTTTTTCATTATAGTGTACAAAAGAGTAATGTCTTATTTTCATATACGAACTTTTCTGGAAAATTATTTCAACATTATTTTTTTTTAGCAAGGGAACAATGAAGTTTATGAACTAATAAATAAAATACAATACATTTTACTCTAAAAAGAAATCTAACTAAAGAATAATATTATCAAAAAAAAAAAAATTAAATGAATGTATACAATAATTTATAAAGTAATTTAAATAACAAACATTTTTGTTTTGTATTTTTAATTGTTTGTTTCAAAAAGACATGAAAAAAAAAGTGCTGCATTCTATCCATATAAAATGTTAAATTTATCATTCCAAAAACAATTGTTCATTGGAAAGGAAAAATCAACCTTATTTTAATAATTATATACACATTATTTAATGCACAAAAAACAAAAAATTTAAATTTTTAAATATTTAAAATGTAAGCTTAATGATTGAAGATGTTCAGTTCTATAACGATTTTGACGTTAGAATGATAGTGAAGTAAGAAAATAATAAACAAATTTAAAAATTCACTAAAACACTGGAATCAGAATTCTTTACAGATTGACCAAAATCTGAAGTTGTACTAAAATTTTCTTTTGAATCTGTTAACAAAAATAGTTTTGAGTAATAGAAAGTAGTTTAAAAAATTCCTTCAAAACATTATTAAAAAATTAGTGTTGAAAAATTTACAATTTGCAACAAAAATATTTCATTTAAAATAATTTGATTTAAAATTTTAAAATTATTTTGGTTTTTAGTTGACTATCAAAAAATTGTTTTTAACTTTTTAAACCATATTGTATAGTTTTATTGTCCAGAATTATTATTATTTTTTACTTTTTTTAAGACTTTCCTATTAAAACATAAAAATTTACATAAAAAAGGAAAAAATATTCATTTTTGCCAACAAGGGATGGATTAAAAAAGAATATTATATAAAATATACAAACATACAAAACTTGGTAATATTTATTACCACAAAAAGAAACTTTTATTCAGTTTGTTTTGGATTTACAACTTTTTCAGTTCATTTTGATATTTTATTATGCAAAATTATAAAAAAAAAATGTATGTATATACAAAAAAACAAGTTATAAATTATCAAGTTGTAAATTACGCTTCATGGTAAAACATTATTTTACATTCAATTTTTTTCTTTTTTTATATTAAAAATTCAATTACTAAAATTATTTTTCTTCTCATTGCATAAATTTTTAATATTTCTATAAAATAAAACTAGTATTATTTTATTTAATTGTTTGAGTTTATAATATTAAAATACTAAAATTAAGGGAACCATAATGTATAGAAACCAAAAACGCTTAAAAAATACTATACATATTTAACTTAATGTAATTGTTTTGTTAATATTGTAAGATCTGCTATATCCAAACACAGAGTTTGTTTTTAAATTTTAAAATATTCCAAAACCAAAATTTCAAAGTTTTTAACATTTAAGAATTTTGTGTTTTGGTGAACTACGTACTTATAATAATATAAATGTGTACATATTCTGTTCAAAACTTGTATTTTTCCATATTTGTTAATACAAATAAACTGTTCCGAATAAATTGAAGTCTTTTAATTACAAAACCTAAAATCGTAGTAATTTATCCATTAACATAGGCCTAAAATAGATAGAAATTGTGTATATTTTGGAATCGAAATTGATTTTGCACTTAGTTATAATTATTTTAGTGGCGGACGAACATTTAATGAAACATAATAGACGGTTTTTTAATTTTTGTTGTAAGAGAGGCTAAAAAATAGAATTATTTTTAAATCAGTTTCCAATTACTTTTTTTTTTAATCTGCCATAACGTTACTAAGACAAGCTTCAGCATTTTTGAGGCCACAATTATTATTAACTCGTACACGAATTTGTCTGTTTATTTATTTTTTTACTATTTTCGACACTCTCGTAGACCCACTTATCGTCATCACAGCGAGCTGAAATTTGGCACACAGGTTCATGTCGCGTGACAATTGAATCAATCAAATTTCCATGGAAAACCCGGAAAATCGGGAAAAATCATTTCAAAATTTGGTACAAATTTGTTTAGTGATAAATCCGTTTCAGGAAAAATGCAAAGTTTTCTGATTTTTCCGAAAAAATTTTCCGACTTTTCCGGAAAATTTTCCGGTAAAAAAGTTTTTCCCATCAACTGGCATCATTACTTTCTCTCCGACAATTCTTTCCGGAATTTTTCCGACCAAGGAAGCGTTTGAGCGTTTTGCAACCTGAGACAAAGTTGTAGAGCGAAATGAGCTGATAAAGTTACTTTTGTGGAAAACTCCATAGAAAACCCGAAAAAGCGGGAAAATCATCGGAAAAATTTTCATCATATGATTAGTCATAAAATTGTTTTAAAACATCTCCATGAAGCACATAATAACAATTTACTTAATGTGAAAAAGGCAGAAATTAAAAATAAGCAAAAAACAAGTTTTCAAAAAAACTGAGGCCAGGCCGCATGAAAAAGTAGAAAATAAATTTTTCTTCACACACAGAGGTGGACTCAGATTTTTTGATTGGGACATTTCTCTTGAATATTCTTTCTCTTCATGAATCAAATCACTTACGTCCCAATCAAAAAATCTGAGTCCACCTCTGTGTGTAAAGAAAAATTTATTTTCTACTTTTTCATGCGGCCCGGTCTTACTTTTTTTGAAAACTCGTTTTTTACTGATTTTTTTATAAATCTATACTTAATAAATATTACGTGTTATGCGTACTTATCATTTTGATAATGAAATATTACCAAATTTCTATGAATAATGATTTTTGTCAATTCAATTCACTATTATTGTACGTATTATTTTCCATTTGAATTCATTCTCGTTTGTTAACAAAAATTTATGTACATAAAAATATAAAATTTCCACAAAAATTTAATTCAGCTTATTATTATAATTTTCACTTATATATTTGAGAGGACATAAGTCTTTATAAAAATGTTTGAATGAATACTAAAAAAAAAAAAAAAAATTTAATTTAAAACATATTTGTGAGAAATTTATTTCCTTTTTGCCAAATAAGAAAAGTTCTACTTTTTTTTTTTTGGCGCCCGTACAATTACACTTCTATTCTTTCTCATCATTGCAAAATTTAAATTTCATTCTTTATAAGAATTATCAAAATAAAATATTGTACGACAGCAATTCAATAGATTCCACATCGAAGTTTTGTCCCGTGCTTTTTTTTTATTATCATTATCCTGAATATAATCAGAAAACTAATTTTGAAGTTTTAATAACTATTAAATTTATGTTAAATGCTTTAGGGCATTTTCCATTGAGAAAATATTCTCACGATTACAAATAATTATGATAATAAAATATACTTATATAAATTTTAACTGATCGCAATTATTTTTGCTTCAGGGTTCCAACCTTAAGGATTCTTAGTTATTTTCAAAATTATTTTCAAATTAATTTAAAATATATTATGAATTATTATTTAAATAAGACATATACACATGTACTGCAGCGATGCTTCCCATATATGAAAATATGTAAGTGTATACACCATGACGGCCGACAAGATACATACATACAATTTACTTGTACGTACGAACTATTTTTGATTAGTTAAACAGTTCCATATTATATAATAGTTAAAAAATAATAATACTAAATAAGCCACAATCACAACATATTTTGTTTTCCAATGAAATTCAAATAAAAATAATAAAAAAATTACTCAAAAAAAAAAAAATCCTTGTATATTTTTCTATCATTCTATTCAAAAGATAAGATTTATTTTTCTTATACACATTATTACTTTTTGTAAATAATAAATAAATAAACAAACAAGAAAAATCAGATAAATTGTTCAACAAAATAAGACCTATAATATAGTAGATAGTATAGAATGAAGAATAAATAAATTAAATACATAATAATTCTAAACCGTAAAATTAAATGCTCTGCGTAAATATTTAAAATTAGACTGAAAAGTATTTCTATATATATATATATATATATATATTAATGTATATATATTATAATATTCAACAAAAAATAAAAATAAAAAATGCTTATTTCCTACTTTTGATATATATTTTAGCTTAGTTATTATATTTTTTCGAATGTAGAAAACACTCAGATAAAATATATACGCTTGAAAAAATAATAATTATTAATAACTAAAGATATTCTATTTATTTTACGTTTTTTTTCTTCTTATGACGGCTTTTTTCTTCTTATGACATGGCTGTTTGAATGTATTTTTGAGGCGATGGATTATTATCTATATACATATTTTTTTTTTGCCGTTGGTTTTTATTTCAAACTTTGACACCGTAAAAAGGAGTAATATAACCTCATTATAATGGTAGCGTTATATTCCTTTTTTTTGTATTCAATAAGACGATATTGAAGCTAAACTCTTTTATTTGAGAATAGAAATAGAAAAATAATATCATGCAAAATTCTGTTTGAGAATCTGATTTATTATAAAAAGCTATTGACAGATTCCGGCGCTATTCTGTTTCTAAATTCTGGAACTCTGATGCCGATATTAATTTAATTCTAGTGTATAAAGGAATATATCCTTATTTTTTAATGATTCTGATTTAATATTAAAACGATAGTGAATGATTGTGGCGATTAACTCTGAGTCTGGTTTATGTAAAATCCCTCCTTTAATACCTTATATACAATCTATATATTTGTACAAATTAAATCGATTGTCACGCTAATAATTTTTTTGTTCTTATTTTTACAAAACTAGTAGCAAACAACTTAAAATAAATTTTTTTGCGAATTTTTTAGTCCATTGTGCAAATAATGTTAAAATTCTTCTGTTTATGCAGAAACTTTTAAAGTTAATTTTTTTATAACTTTTTTATATGTTGGAAAAATTTAAACAAGTTGAAAGCCAGAAATGCTGTGGCTCTCTGTAAAAGTATCATATTACAACAGTTCTATTAATTTATGTTTTGTTTGTTTGTTTGATTTTGGATGTATTAAAATATAAATAATCCGAACAAATAATATTAAGGTTGAGTAACAGAATAATCTATAAATGAAGTCAAAACTAAAATCTGAAACCATGATTATACTTTCTCTGTAAAAGTACTGTTCAATATTCATAAACAAGTATATTTAATGATAATATGGATAAAATTAAAAAAAAAAAAAATTGAATAATTTTTAAGGATGGAAGTGTAACATTATCTTAATAACTTAATATCTTGTGTACCTTATTCCAGTTTTGTATAATCGTATGATTTAAAATTTATAATCTTTTTTAAATATTATTGCGCTCTTCCATGAACCACATATGTTTGCTAGTCGTACGTAAATTTTATAAATATATAATATTTGATTGTTTGGAATTTTTCAACATTTATTTATATCTCTTAATAGTATTTTAAATTTTTGTACACATTTCATGAACCAGAGAACTTAAATCTTATTTTATCAATAAAGTTATGTATGTCTTTTATTTTTGTTCCCTGAAACAGCTTTCATTCAATTTTTAAATTTATCTTTTTTTCTAAAGAAAATTCCATTATATGAATGTATGATATGGAAATATATTTATCTATTTCATTCAAAAACAACAACTAAATTTTGGAAATTTTGATGCTCTTATTTTTTTATTTTTATTTATTTTATTTTTTTTGTAACAGAAGACCAAACTAGAACGATGTGTGAATAAAATTTAATTTTATATACAATTCACACATGGAATTTTTATTTTAAATGAAAAATGAAATACTCTTGAGAATAATATTTTTTTATTTTTTTTTTTTGTAAAATATTTTTTTGTTGACAAAGTCTCAGACATTTATAAAAGCTAACAATCTTTAATTTCATTTGAAATTTATGTATTTTCCTTTTCAGGTCTATTAGTTAAATAGTAATATACACAAAAAAAAAAAAAAAAGAAAAAAAAAACAGAATATAAATTTTCAAGAATTTTATGTAATGTCAGATTCAGACATTTTAACGAGAAGATTTTCTATTTCTCAAAAACTCGTTTTTATATTATTTTCCTATGTAGGTATATACACAACAATATAAAAACATAATTGCAAAAATTCTTTAGAAAATTTATTTATGGTATTTTCCTTTCTTTTTCCAAAAAAAAAAAAGTGAAAAAAAAATATTTTTCACTGACTCCTGCTCCTAAAATGATTCTGCATTAGAAATTCTATATGGTTATATAGTGTACGAATTTTTATTTTATTTTTTTTAAGGATAAAATAATGAGAAAAATATATATTAATATATGTAACCAAAAAATTTTATTAGGTTTTTCATGAAAATAAAATGAAATACTTAAGAAGAAGGAAAATAAAAAAAAAAAGAAGATTTTTATCAGTTAATATTTTTTTTTTTTTTATAGAATTTCTGTTTTCAACTAAAAAGTTTTTTGAATATACTACTTTTGTTTTTGGTACTAATTTTGTATAAAATTATTTCCTCATTTTTTGAGAAAATAATTGAATTTTAAAGAGATTTTGAATAATAAATAAAAGTCTAAAATTAGAATAGAGAGCTTAAGGGTCTGTGTTGACATTGGTTCAAAAATAATATACCCAAGGGTTTTTTTTTATGGAAAGATGTCGCAAGAGAACACTGGACGTGACTTTTCATTCGGTTTAATAAAATCTTTCTGAATTTTAAAACATTTTTCCACGCAATCTGATTCATTTAGGCAAGTCTCACATAAGGAAAAAATATTCTACAATGGAAAGTAAGTGCGTACAGCTTGGGCTTGTTTTTTATTATAATAATCAAAACTTTAACTTTCTGTGTATAGTGTATTTAGAACAACCCAATAGTATCGCAATATTATAAATAGCAAAATAAAAACACTATTTTACCCAAAAGTATTACAAGAAAAAAAAACTTATACTCCTCTGAGGGTACATAAAATTTTCATTATCAATAAAAAAAAATAATTTCCTTCCCTTAAATGTAAGTCAAAAAAAAAAAAAAATTCAATGTACAGATTTTTCTAAAAGAAAAGAGAACTAATTTAACAGTGCTGAAATACAAATTTTTCGTTTTTTATTTCCAGCAAAAAAAAAAAATGATAGTCTCCATAGAAAAAAAAAAATGGAAATTTATATTTCATTTTTGAAACAAAAATAATATTGGTAATAAATTATTAAAGGACATTATTATTTGATGTTTCCGAAATGATAACAGAAAATTTCAAAATTATTTATGTTTTAAAAAGGAAATTGGTAATGATAATTTTTTTTTTGGAAGTTAAAAAAAAATAATAATTTTTTTTTAAATAATAATAGGAAGATTTATAAATTTTCGCAAATAATGACAAGTAGATTGGTTGCCATGGTTTATAAATCATTTTTATAAAAAAAAAGAAAAAGGATTTAAATGTCTTCACATCATTTTTCAAAAATATAAAATTAACTTAAAACTTAAAAGAGCTTAAAATAAAATCATTTAATTTTTTTTTTTTTTTGATAAATTTTACTTTTTTATGAATTTATATTGTTTAGTTACAAAAAAACGAAGATAAGAAAACTTTTACTTTTCTTCTCTTATAATTGAATTACTAAACTATTTATTTATTTATACATTTATACATTATTTTATCTTGTTCAGAAATATTTTACGTAGGTAGGTTCTTTTCTCTTTTTTTTTGTTTTTTATTTATGTATCATAAATAATTTTAAAAGTTGGTGCTTGTTGTGTAAAAAATAGTTAAGTAAATATACCAATTATTTTTCATATAATTTTGGTCAAAAATTAAACTCATTACCATTAACTCGAGTAGTCTTGAAAGTTAAATTTTTTATTTTCAGCAATTTAAATGTCAAAAATACAAATTTATTTCAAGTTTTGCAGAATAAAAATTTTGCTTTACGAGTTTATCAAATTCATTTTCAGTTGACATTTCGCAAATCTGGCATCCCTACCCTCAAAACGATACTTTTGGGCTTTATAGATTTTACATTATCTTTATTTCCCTATATATTTGACTTTACGATATTCGTTATATTTCACAAGAAAATTTTTTGGCAGAAGTACTTAATAACTGCATAACATTTGAAATTGTTTTTGCTCTGTACCACTGTAAAAGTGTACCTAAAATAACAAATTTGAATTTTATGAATTTTTTTCACCAGTGAGAAACGACCGGATTTGAAGACGGTGAACTTTTTTTTCTCTTTTTAAATTTTCGGGGTTTTTGCGGATTTTGAATTTTTCTCCAAATAAATAAATCAAACCTAGATAGATTATTTTATCGCCCCCATAAGCACTTATACTGTAAGTTTTATCGAAATATCTCAGGTTGGCGGACATTAGTCATTTTTTGCAATTGTGCTGGAGACGATTTTTTTTTGTTTTTAAATTTATTTTTTGATTCTTGGGAGTTTTTGATGATAGAAATTATCCTCGGTCTCCGTGTATAAAAACGTATTTTACTTCGTATTTAAATGAAACAATATAATCCACCAGAATCTTGACTTACGTGATTTTTGCGCCAACCTTAGATATATCGAACCGTTTTCGAGATCGAGATTACATAATATATTACTCCTTTAATGGTGTAGTGTATATGAAATTTGTCTTCAAGTTTTGCAATATAATTTATTGCTTATTAAAATAAAAAAAATTTAGAAATAAATTTTATTGCAATAAAAAATATTAGTAATATAATTTACTTAATCATTTTATAAAATTTAATAAAGTTACTACTAATCACTAATCACTAATCACTAATTTACGAAATTGCATATTCTTTTAGTAAAACTTACTATATACGCTATAGTAATTTTTGTCGCGAAAATTTCTCTCTGTGAAGTTATTTAATTTATTTGTGAGCAATTTTGAAACTTACTAATTTCGTTTTGGTTTTTTATTCTAAATGTTTATTTTTCTAGCATACTATTAAAAATTTGAATAAAAGGAATTTTTCGTCCGGTTAACATTTAAGTCACCTTGAACTTCAATCTCAGTTCTTTTTACGCAATCAGTAATAAAATCCATAAAGAAGAAAAATATATTATTTATAATTTCAGTATAAATTGAGAAAGTTTTTACAATTATTACCTTTATAAGAAAAAAAAATTATATTAGAATAATTTTTAAAACAATTTATTTTTTAGAAAGAAGTATTACGTTTTTCTTTTTATTTTGTTTAAGGTTAATTTATTTTCAAAAAAAAAAAAAACAAAAAATACAAAAATTAATAGACAAGTGTTTTCTTTGTAATGGACAAATATAAATACAAATTACAAGTGTAAAAAGATGTAATAATGAAGAAAAATAAACAAATTAAAGGCTGCTCATTAATTTATAATTTACAAAAATAAATTTCAATTTAAAAAGAAAAAATGAATTTGTATTTTTTTATCATTCTAAATAATTTTTTTTTGTTTATTTTTTAAAAGCTTTTTTGTCATTTATTATTAAGATGGTTAAAAAGCGATGCCTTTTGGTCAAAGATTTTAAAAATATAATATTTATAAAGTTTACAAAAATTCATTTCATTTTATGCTCTTCATTATATAGTTTTTGTAGCGGTCACGGTAGTTCAAATTATGAATTAAAATTAAATTTCCATTTTTGAAAATAAAAGTTTTTTATTTTGTTTTGAAAATAATTCATCGTCGCAGAATATGTTATCGCAGAATAAGTTATGAATATAAAAGTTTCTTAAACTGCTGCGATTAACCAAAGATCATAAATTTCTTGAAATCTATACTTTATCATCGCAACTCTTATCGTTGATCGCAGCTTCGATATTAATGAACCTTGACACAATCCTAAATTTACTATATGCACGAGCAATTTAGAACATTTAATTTCATAAATTTCTTTCCATTTCAATTTGGAAGCTTACACAAAGTGTTTCGATTTTAAATTTCCAACTTATTGTCATTTAATTTATTTCAAAAAAAAATTATCCCTTACTCATTAGTGCAAATAAATATCTTTTTATCCCAAGTGAAAAAAGAAAAAAAAAAAAAGGTAAAGATCCCACAAGAAATTCATTTGAATAGATCTTTTCTTCTATTTTCGCATTCACTCTATAAAATAATGCTTATCTATTATAATATAACATTCCAAAAAAAAACCTTCTCCGTGACAACTCTTTTATAATGAAAATAATAATAATAATAAAAAAAACTGAAATAAATAAAATATTAAAATATTTTTTTCTTGCTATTCGAGGAGTGAGAAAATTAAAAAAGGCAATTTTGAAATGGGGATAATTTTGCGGACAAAGGACATTTTTCTTTTTAATGGTTATTTTATTTTATAAAAGATTTTTACCTTTTATGTTGTTTTTTTTGTTATAGTACCAAATACCTAGAAATTGTTTTCCTCTTATAATTTTCACCAATACTATTGGTATGTAAGTTAAGAATTTTTGAAAATGTCATAACATTTTTTTTTTGCCCAAAATAAGTAAATAAAATATAATTTTTTAAATGTTAAAAGAGCAAACATAACTAATATTGACATTTTTATTTTTTGCGTAAATTTTTTGTTCAAATAATATTGAAGAGTAATACAGAAATTTCTTTAGTTTTCTTTTGTCATTTAGGAGAGCAATAATAAAAAATGTCGTATAACTTGATTGTGTTGTGAAGTTTTCAGTTATTATTATAACATTCAAGAAGCAATCTGTTAAGATGGGTGTTCTCCGGTGTTTTCCGATATAACTTTGTCTGATTTTTAACTATTAAATTATTTGTATTTATTGTGTACTTTATAATTTTTTTGAATCATAAATGGAAGTGCTGACGAAGTTGGAGCACTTAAAACTTAACCACACCTGATTTTAATTAGGATTCTAATGCTACTGTAATCACCAGTAACATGGACTAATAACGAACTATAAACATAATAATTATTAAATGCAATTAATATTGGAAAAATATTATTTCATTGGCTTAGATCTCTTTTGCTTTGTACATACATATAAAAGTATATTTTGAAAGTGAAAAAACAAAGTTTGATTTTCCGATAGAATTTTTAAAATTTTTAGACAATCAATCTATTTGCATATTTTGCCTTTTTAATTCTATTCCGCCTCATAGACGGTAGTAACAATTTTATTCATATTTGTATGCAAGGAGCAAACATATGAAGAAGAAAGAATTTCTTGAATAATTTAAGTCCTTTTTACACTATTTTCTTTCCAATTATTTAAATATTGACGTTAGGAACAAAAATAAAAAATTAAAAAAATTAATATAGAATATCAGAAACAAAAATACATGTTATATAAAAGCTGGTCTAAAAACATTAATTCCTAATTCTTAAGTCACAATGTCAAAAAATCAAGTGTATGGAGGAAAATAGAACTCAGAAAAAGATTTTTAATAGTTGCTGTATTTTGTATAATGTAATAAAATTAACATGACAACTTATGTATAGTCTCTATAATACTCTATAAGTTCAACGTGGAATATTGAATTTATTTAGCGAACTCTAACCATACTTTTCTCACCTATTTCCTGGTAGATTTGATTTTTGTATTTTAATTTTATTTTTGCTTTTGATTTATTCATTCTTTTTTTTCAAATATTTTTAGAATAAACACACATATTATAATATTTCACATAATATTTTAACATTTTTTATGCTAATTTGAATTTTATGAGCAATTTTCCAAACCATTATAAAACATAAAAGAAAATTTTCATGAATGTATGTATTTTTATTGAAACAATAAAAAAAAAAATACGTAAACAAAAAAAAACTGATTTAAATTCTAATCTTTAAATACATATTTATTTTATTTATGATAAATTATATATTCCCCAAAAAGATAAAAATTTATTTCGATTATAAAAAAAAAAGAGAAAAAAAAACTAACAATAAAAATAATTTTTTTTTTTCAATAAACATAAAAATAATTTAAAGGAAAGATGTAGTAAAAACGAGAAAATTATGAATATTTATTAAGTCCAATGCAGTTAAATTGAAAATAAAAAGAATGTTTAATGTATTGAAAATTACTAAAGACATAAAAATAATAAATTTTTTCATATACAAAAAAAAAAATAATTTATATGTTCGATTTGAATAAAATTTTCTTTAAAAAAAAAATTAACAGAATAATGACCCAAGAACAATAAATATGGAATATAATTTTCTTCGTGTTTTGATTAAAATTAATGAATCATAAAATCCGTACTAAAATTGTTGAGATTTAGCGTTTGATTCATTTAGAAATATTTTTTTTTGATTATTATTGATTATTTGTAATTTTAAACATTTTTATTCATATTCGCATGTAAATATAATATTTATATATCGTCGGTCGGCGACGAAAATCTCGTAAGTTATGTTTTTTTTTTACATTTTCCTGTTCTTTTTGTTGATCTGCGACCATCTACATTCATAAAAACTCTCGAATTATTTTTTAACGATCGTCTATTATCAAAAAAAAAACTCGTAAATTTAGAAGCAGACCTTTTGTAATCGAAATTTAAAATTTTTTGAAATTAAGATAATGTGTACTAATCTACATAAGAAGTTACAGATTTTATTCAATTGATAACTTTTCGAAATTGATTAATCGTAATTCGTTTTTTCTGCTAATTATAATAATACGAAAAATCTGTAAAACATTCAAAAACAGAATTACGAGTTGTGCTTCGTCGACCGATGTTATGTGTTTCAGTCCGGATGATGAATTGGAGTAATAAAGTCGACATATTGAATTTAATAAGGTGTTTTAGATTTCAAGGAAATCTACACATAAATTGGAATCTCAGCAGCGAGTAAGCATTTCAAAAAATTAATTAAAAATATTTCGGATCTTACTGAAATTTTTTTTTTTTTATATAAGAAGTACTTTTTACAACAAGCTTATTTTCTAAAAAAAATATAACTTTTCCGAATAAGAAAATAAGCAACAAAAAAATATAAATGAAAAATAAATTTTTACATTAATTATGTTAATTATTATTTTAACGAATTTCAAATTATAAAAAAAAAAAAAACAAATTACAAAATATTTTCAAGCATATTTTAATTTAATACTTTGCATTAAGTTATGTGGCGATAAAAAATATATTAGCAGGATATCAATCTCATATTAGCTGTACATTATCCTCCCTAATTTAATATGTATAAAAATATATACATAAATTTTGGTAAATAACATAATATACCTATATTATATTTCTTTTTATATAAATTCAAATATTTTAAGAAGAAAAAAACACAATTTTTTTTTTGTAAATCTACATAATATGCTTTTTGAATAAAATTTACTTAATTCATAAAAAATATATACATTCAACAAAAGATGAATAACATTGATTGATGAACCAATATGGTTGGTTACGCCATTGTGGATTGTTATTTAAGAGTATTTTTGATTACATGCTTATGGATGTTCACTTATTATTATATTCTCTTTTCTTTATGAAAAATATCGAAATTTTTTTGGTTTAATTTTATATGGAAACATAATGAGAAATAAATAAATAATCTGAATATTACGATATAAATTTAAATAAGCCTAAAATCGAAAAAAATTTGGATTAAAGTTTTATAACTAATTTTAATCCGTACATGTTTTGAAATTTTTATGCAGGAAAGTTTTGGTTTCTGAAGCACGAAGAGAAGATATTAAAATTTATTAATATTTTCATTCCAATTTCTAATTTCTAAGATTCTGTTAAGAGAGACAATGAAATATTTGTTGTTTAGGTTATACATACCAAAATTAATAATTGAAAATTTTAATATATAATTAGCTAAAAAAAATTTCAGATAAATGACGTACATTCACACGATACTCCCATTTTCGGTGTTATATACATACATTATGTACTTACATAATATATAGAAATTCAATAAAATTTTGTTATTTATTGCGGAAAATCTGTTAAATCTGAATTTTATATGACAACATACATACAGAATGATTTATT
Source organism: Hybos culiciformis (assembly GCA_964007475.1). Classification (NCBI taxonomy): domain Eukaryota; kingdom Metazoa; phylum Arthropoda; class Insecta; order Diptera; family Hybotidae; genus Hybos; species Hybos culiciformis. Next base: position 36,023,821 of record OZ023273.1, on the reverse strand, counting down.
CCGCATGAACTATATCGCATTTACATACATTTTTCCTTTATTCATGACATTAAAAAACCGAAAATATATCATTTCTAAATGCATACATTTATAACAATTTTTCACAATTTTACACAGATTTTTTTTTTAGCGCATAAAAGAATGGAAACATTTTCATGAAATTCTAAATTTTATATTTTATATTGGAAAATTTCAATTCAATTTCCTTTGAAAATAAAACCGTCATACCTTATAGACCAAAATGTGAAAATTTATTTATTTTTTCCTTATTTTTACCAAAAAAAATCAGGAAATGAGATACCTCGTACACATGGTGCTTAAAGATACATATTATGTATTATAGAGGTATAGAGTTTTCCAAAAAGTGGTAAAAAGTGGTTAAATAACAAAATGATTCTTTTTTAACAACACTATCTGTACATATTAGTCGTATACACATACATTGATAGTATTATATTCAAAGGTATATTATATTATTTTTATTGACAAGGTTCTATGTTTATGGTGTGGATAAAGTGTGTGTTGTACTACATTATAATATACTGATCAAACATGAGATTCAATTTCAATATTCTATCATTTTCTGAATGACATCTTATCTGATGTTTGTTATATAACTAATAATTTTATATATACTTTGTAACTTTACTTGAATATTAGCATACCTATACAGTTCAGTATATTTTTACTTACATTGAGCTATATGTATTCATAAAATTCAATGTACATATTTTATGTTAAATATAAACTGCTTTATATTATTATTAACTTCGTGTTTTTTTTGGATGACTGGTTTCTAATTTTACAGTTCTTTATCGGACTTAATTATACTTTTGTTCAAAAAAAGTACATATGAATGTAAATTTGTTGTTGATACTTTAAGAAAATTGGAAATTTTTGTGCAAGCTAAGAAGTCAGTTGTTATAATTTTTGGTATTAACGCACAAAAAACCAATTGCCATTATTCTATTTGTTTTATGAATAAAAATTCAATTCTATAGCATGGCTAAAGTGAAAACTCTAAATCTAAAAACAATAATTGCCATAGAAATTTTATTATCGTTATCACTTTTATAGATTTTCTGTGCCTAGGTTAAATAATAATTTTTCTGAATTATTCATTCAATGTTTTTTTTTTTTTAACTAAGTAAGATACACATACACATTGAATAAAATTCTATTATATGTTGGTGAAAATCAGTGAAAATCAAAAAAAAATTCTAAAAGTTTATTTTATTTTCATTATGAAAAAAAACTGTTCATAAATTCTTTTTTTATTCTATTATAATTCTATTTTATTTGGAATTTTTTTGAGAACATGTGCGGAAAAATCATATTAAAAGCAAAAAAATCGTAAAATAAGCTGAACCGATAGATTCATAAGATCCATGAAGTAAAAAGTGGTATTTATTATTCCACAAATGCATCAAAGAAAAATAACTTTACAGATTTTTTTTTTAATACAATTTATTGGGTTTAAAAAATTTATTTTTTGTTTTTTTTTTAATCAAAACTTCTAGCTCGCGTAAAAAACTTCAAAATAAATAAAACATATTTAGTATTATACATATATGTTATTTCTTGTTTAACACAATGTTTTTAGAATTAAAAAACAAAAACCTAAAAATTATTTTTTTTTGCTATGAAGCGAAATTTCGCAAAATGAAGGCATACATTTTTTTTTGTCTTAAATTCTTCATTTTAATTTGGTAAATTTTTTTTCAGTGGTTTTCCTCTCTTAACATGTTCAAATTACCGACGTTTGACATAATGCCGATAATGGTTTAAAATTAAATAATGGATATTCATTCATCTTCCTCCACCTTTGGCATTAATCAAATAAAGTTTTAAAGTTTAGTAAAAATATATTTAATGTCAACGTCTTAAAAATATTAATTTAAAACGTCTTTAAAATATTAAGAAAATACCTACTCAGAAATAATTTAATCTGTTCTAAGTAATAATAACAAATCATTTTAATATTTTTGTTTAACTTCAATATCAAATTGTTCAGAAAATGAAAATATATTCTTGTTTCTGAAAAAAAAAATTTCATGCAGTATACATGCTTTTGAGGTTTGTATGTTTATCTTTAAATTCTGCAGAAATTATAAAAAAAACTTTTACAAAAATATTTCAATCAAATTTTGCAAAACGAAATTCATGTGAGAGAAAAAAAAATATTAAAGTCTGTAATTAAAATTGAAAGAGAAAATTAATTAAATAAAAGTTTGTTAATTCATTTGACAGCAACTTTCAGACATATAAAATGTTAAAAGCATCAAAAAAGATTTAAATTAAATTTATGTTATGTAGAATGTTTAGGTGTTTTCGTAAAAAAAAAATAAATGTGTAGAAAAACAAATAAAAAGTCAAAACAAAAATATATTTTTGTTTAGTCTTTTAATTAAAATTTAATTTTTATTTTGCAGCATTGTTATCAGTCACATTAAAAACATATCAACGAGCTGTATGTGACACTGATAATGTTGTCCTGACATGTCCTCGTGGTACTAGCATATCAATCGAAATTGCACAATATAGCAAACAAGACGGTGAGTGAGAAAAAAAATTTAAAAATAAATAAATCTAATATTATTATTTTATTTCGCTAAAAAAAAGAAGGCATATATATTCCATATATAAAACTAATTCTTATAATTTATATTTTTTGAAAAAACTTTCCTTCTGTTTTACCAGATGGTACAACAATTGATGAACTTTGTCCATTGGAAGGAGAAAAAAAGCAAATTTTAATAGCAGCATCTTTAATAATTGATTTAAAATTACAAAATAATTCAGTTACAGCAAATAATACATCGTTAAACTTAATAACAACTGAAAAAATAACAAATCACAATAGAACTTTTGGTGGTAACGAAAGTTATTTAACAGAAATAACAACGTCAGAGAATTGTATGTGGCCAAATGCATTTCAGGTTAGTGATGAATGATATATAATTTATAAATGTTGATGACAATATTATGAGCTGACTAAAATAAAATATGATGCAGAGGAAAAAAATAAATTAATAGCATTTCTGGAGGAAGTTAAATTAACTTTATATTTTTGCTATTATATAATTTTTGATACAATTAAACTTTGCTAAGTATTGATGGGGGTTTTCAATATACAATAATGTTAAGGCTATGATATTTATTATACAGGCAATATTGTTTATATAAAAATTGAAAAATTAACTATAATAGTTGAAATTTAATTGAATTACCTACCCATATAATTTGTTTATAAGAATTTTATTAAATTATTAATTACAGGAATTTTTTACTATATTTAAAAAAAAGAAAGTCACTTAAATGTATTGTTCATATGAAGTTTATAAAAATATTACAATTTAAATTGTTAATGTCATTTACTTATAACTGAACCGACTGAACCGACTGAACCTCCCTGTTTTTAATTGTATAGATTCAATTTATTTACAAACATTTTAAAAAAATTTGCTTTATTAATAATAATAATAATAATAATCCTTTAGTTTCATTATGAACTCATAAAAATAATTAAACTTTAATCATAAAAAAATTAGAGAATAAACTTGACATAACTGTTACGTAGTTGTCTGAATGAAATGCCTTCCAACTTCTAAAAAAAATTCAAAGATAAATACTTATATGGATCCTACACCAATATACCCAATATGATGTATTTGTATATTTTTGTATCTTAAGAGAAAAAACTAATCAGAAATTCCGGTAAAGCAAAAAAGGATAATAGAGATAATATCATATAACTTACTGCTAAGATAATATCCTAGCTAAATTCATTTACATTTAGGTTTCTGTACTTCAGTGATACTTTCAAATATTGAGACCATTATTTAATTTTGACCGAAAATCTAAAATGTCGCATAACTTGCAATTTTATGAGATATTTTTGAGCCATCGACATTAAATGCAACACCATCATATAAAGATAAATTTTATTAACCATAGAATCTTTAATTAAAATACAAATTAAACTGTTTATCACTGTGATTCATGGATACAATTTTAAATATAAATAAAAATTGCAAAAATAAAAAAATTATCTTCACTGGAACTTCGTATTTTTTTTTTCTTAGCATAAAATTTAGGCAAATTGAAAGGATATGTATGACCGTGTCACATAAATATAATAACAACCCTTTATTATGTTTTTTTTTATGAATCCACACTAAAAAAGAAAAGTAAAATATGGGAATTTAATGCGGATTAAGAGATTTTTATTTTATTCTAAGTATTATAGTACTTTTGTTATTAAAATTCTTCTTGATTTGTTGTGTTCGCAAAATAGAAAAAAAAAAAAAACATATTTCCATTATAACATCATAATAAATTTTATGTGGCCTTAATTGAGAAATAAATTTTGTAAATTTTATTTGACTTAAAGATAATAAAAATAAGTACGATTTTATTTTATCATTATATTCTTCACTTAACTAACTATATGTATTTATACATATATATATATATATATATATATATATATATATACATGTATCTATCAAAATATATATACTCGTATATATTATATTTAATTTAATTTTTTTTTTCATTTTTGTTCATTAAAGTTCATTAAATCTTAAGAGCTTTTATTGTATTATCATCATTTTTTATACAAAGAATAATATTTTGGTTTTAATCCTTATTTAATGATCCACAAAAATAACAAAAATTTCAATTTAAAAAGAATAATATTATGTATTTAATTTGTTATTTTTTTTTATTTTTTTTTTGTTTTCTATTTTATGATTGTTTGAAAAATTTTCTCTTATCTTGTAAATACGAAAATACATAAATTCGAAACAAAAAAAATTAATATAAAGTTATAAGAATCATTCTATAAATTTTTACCATTTTTATCTTTAAAATTGTTAACATAAAAACAAAAATTAACTTAGTTTAATTATTTTTGCTTTTTTTTATTTATTTTTTTTTTTCTAAATTATATTTAAATTTTCTTTCACAGTTTCAAAAAAAAATTAAAATAACAGACCATGATTTTAATTTTGTCTGTTAATCTGATTGAATAAAAAAATATTGTTTTGTCAGACCCAATTTAACTGTCTCGTTCACTGTCATAATCTAGAATTCCAATTCCCAAGTTACATGCCAAGAGAATTGGAAATTAAGAATTGCTTAAGAGTTTTAAATAGAAATCTGGAAATGGAGTTGCATTCTTCACTAAATAAATAGATTATTTAGAAAAAATGTTTTTGAAAATTCAAGAAAAGCATTACAATTATAGTCTGTTAGAGATTTTATAACTTTTTGTTTTCTGCTGGGTATTCCCTGCAGTGATAGTTATAATAAACTTAATTTTCTCACAGGCTACATGATTTGATGAGTGTTTGTACTTATTTTCAATAAACATAATTCATTCGAATTACTTTAATTTTTATTGACTTACCAGATAGGATAAAAAAAAATCTTTAAAAATAAATTTTTAACTTTCAATTTGGAAGTTTGAAGTTAGTGTTTTGATAGTTATATTATATTTATATAATGTGCATGGCCAGAATATTTTCAGTTTCAATAATTTATTTTCTATTCTCTTTATAGTCTGCCCTTAAATTTTAAAATATATTAATCGTTTGGTATTATCAACAATTTATAATATTGCCCTGTTTTCTGCTTAGCAATAGAATTATTTTATTATGTAATTCAAAATTTTATTTTCCAATGTTGTCATCATTTTTGTTTTGAATATGTGTATGAAAGTACGGTCGGTATTCCCATTCTTTCATGTCTACAGTTTTCATGAAATTGAAAAATCAATTGAATGAAAACATTAAAAAATGTTTTTTTTTTAATCTTTTAATAGAAAACACTTTTACTTTTATGGAGTCTAAATGTTTATTTTTGGGACATTACCATAAAATTAAGTTGAATGTATAAAATCCTGAAGACAATTATTGAGAATTAATTTTATAATAATTGTGCATTTAGGTCAAAATAAATGGTAAAAAGATGAAACTTACATGTACACAATATGGTTTTATATTTAAAATTAATATAAATAAACAGCATAATGCGTTTGTTCAATTTAAATCTATATTAATAATATAAAATTGAAGTTATACAAATATCACAAAACTCAAAATAACTTTTCAAAAAAACTTTTTTTTCCCATGAAATTTAATGAAATATTTTAATAAATTTATGATACTCTATATTTTCTAAAATATATATAAAAAAAAATAATTTGTATATAATAAAAATATTAAATATGTACAAAAAAACACCTTAATTCTACTGGCCATATTAATTACTTGATATAAGTAGATTGTATAACTTAAGTATAATAATGGCTATAAGGCTCTTGTTTATCCTTTATTATATATAGAAAATTCTAAAAATTTGTTAAATAGATATTTTAATTTGCACACATTTTACTATATATTCTCTGTATATACAAAATAACCAACCATCATAATTAACTATGGTAACAGCAGTTGTTTGTTTCCTATCTTTTGTAAAACATTAAAAATAATAATAATAATAATAATAATACCTGGAAAACACAATAAAATTTTGTAATATTAACATACCATTTAGTCGATGTTGCTATTACGGCTCATATTATTACCATTCTAATATTTTTACTGTATATTTATTTTGAAAAAAAGATAATTATATATAGTGAATTTAAAATAAAATTAATTATAATAATATGCACGTAGCACGTATATTTTCATTATGATTTCTTTTGTTAGGTCAAAAAAGTAGCATTAAATAAATTCAATATTTTATTGCATCTTAGAAAACGTATCAATTTTATGTCGATGTTGGGTTAGTACTTTTGGAAAGATTGATTGGAAGGAGGAAATTAAAAAATAAATAAATTTAATATTATAAATTAGCTAAACCCGCCCATAAGTTGCTAGAAAATGCTCAAAAAAAATGTTTTTATAGGTGTGACATTTATATAATATAAAACAAGCCTGTATTCAAATAGGGGTCCGCGCAATAACTCATCGGTACTTAACTCATCGGTTTGGATAAGTTATATCCATTTTAACTCATCCGAAAATTGGCGGATGAGTTATATATTTTAGAATGACATAACTCATCCAACTCAATGCTTATTTGTGATTTGTGACAAAAACTTGGGTATTTACTCATTGGCCGATAAGATAAATAAATTACATTTAGCGACCTGATTGGCCCCATTTTTGTGTTAGCAGTCCGCTCGCCCGCAGCCCTCACCTTCCGCCCCTTCTCGCGTTCTGGGACACTCCCTCTACTGCTAACTCAAAAATGGGGCCAATCATCGGCCAAGGAATAAGTACCGTAGTGTTTGTCACAAATAAGCATTGAGGTGGATGAGTTATGTCATTCCAAAGGATATAACTCATCGGCCAATTTTCGAATGAGTTAAAATGGATATAACTTATCCAAAGTCGACCGATGAGTTAAGTACCGACGAGTTATTGCACTTCGTCTTCAAATAGTATGTTGTGTCAAATAATCGGTGAGGAACTTTTTGGAAATCCTAATCAATCTATAAAAAAATTACTTTTCAAAATCACTTAAAAATAGACACAAATTGCAACTGTTATCGAACATTTAAAATTTCCCTATGAAGTTTCACGATTTTTGCACGTTTCAGTTTTTTGCACGAGACCGATAGATTCGCGATTTTTGCACGAGAGCGGCGATATATTAGTGAGCGGAATAAAACTCATATTTTTTTTAAGTATTATATGATTTTTAAAACAACTCCAAAAATAAAATTAAATTCACATACTGTTATTACATAAAATTACACATTGTTCGGCGGAAGCTATAGAAAGCTACTTTAAATAAAGTTGGGGGCTGTTTATTACAATTCTGATATTAATTAATTTTAATGGGAAAAATTTGCTTTTTACCAGTCTTTTTACATAAATATCTTTAAGCTCTTTATGGATTCAATATCAAAAAATTTTTATAATAAATATGTCTTTTTTATTTTTTATTTTTTTCGACACAAAATTGGGAATGGGTTGAATCTATATAGAGATTTTTTTTTAACAAGATATTATAATATAAAAACAGAATAAAAAAATAATAATAATATAAAAAATAAAATAAATGAACAATTTTGTTTCTACAGCTCATTAATATTCATTTTGCTTTCTTCAAAGATTATTTTGTATATATTAAATTTGTTTTTCATTAATATTATCTTCTTCTTTTTTTTATTCTTTTTCGCAGTATTCACTTCTGCAATCAGTAGTGGATGCGTGCCAAAAAAAGAAATATTGTAAATTTAATGCAACACCAGATCGCTATGGATTGGGTGAAAGTGGTGTTGGTGACAGTACTGGTACAAGTAGTTTTAATCATAAAATTTTTATGGTGGATCCATGTCCAAGGACAAGAAGATTCGTTGAAATTGCATACAAATGTCGTCCATGTAAGTATGAAGTGATAATTTTGGGCAAAAAAAAAAAATATAAATAGTTTTTTTTTTTAAATAAAAAAGAAAATTTATTTTAAAAGGAATTTTTATAAACGGAAATATAAACATTAAATTTATGCCCTAATTTTTCTTTATGCTTTCACTTAAATGAAAAAAAAAGCATACATTCAATTTTTTATTTATTTTATGTTTTAACATGTTTAAGAGAGAAAAAAAATAAAAATAAATAAAACTATAGACTTTATAAAAAATATTATCTTTAAATGCATTTTCAAATAAAATTTTAAATTATATAAAATTTTGTCTTTTAAAAAAAAATTTTTTTTTTTTCAAACAAAATTTTTCGTTAAAAAAATAAATACATCATAAATAATTTTTATATTTTGAATTTCTTCAAAAATTAATAAAAGCTTTTAGGTTTTAAGTTATTCACATACTTCAATTAATATTATTTTCCTTTTTTGGTAGTAAAAACTGACAGCAAGTTCCGCAAAAAATTTGATATCTATTAATGTGAACAAGTTATTTTTTCGACGAGACACTTATTATAAAATTAGAAATTTGATTGATTCATTAATATTAAAGGTGTACTTTGTATGTATGCACTGTATAGGATTCAGACCGTAAAAGACTAAAGTTTGTTTTTTGTTTGATGTATAAAAAGCATTGCATTGATTGTTAAGAATGAGATACATTTTTTTAACTAAAAACCTTTTCTAAAACAAAAGTAAAAATATCCTTTTTGTAAATACATACATTTATTTATTCCAAAACTTATGTGTGCACAAAGATAATAATTTTCTATTTTCACAATAAATTGTGGGAAAACAACCTTTAAAAATGCTTATTATGAAAGTTTGTGGTGTTTATTTAAAACAAAAAAAAAACTTTTATATTATTTATTGAGTTAATTTTTTAACATCTACAATAAATTCCAAATTATTATTTGAATTATGTCCTTGTTCAACTTAATATATGGCTGTGCTCAATTAATGTTCCATTGAGATCTTAATCAATTAATCCAGCTTTAAAACTATTTCAAAAACTTTTAAAATCCCGCAATGGAATGCATAACTCTGTCGAGATATATTAATTATTATCATTTCATTTTTTTTATATAAAATTGCAATAATCGTTATAAGATGAAATTTATAGAAATTAAATTTATCTGAGATTCTGAAGGGATTAGAAATTTATTTTTTTCCTACAAAAAATCTTTATTTATGTATGTATAACTATTATGTATAAATATTAGAAGAACCCATAATGGAATATTGGATTTGTTCAAATTTTAGCATAATTTCCATATTTTTCACCCACACAATTTGGCAATATTCCGCGTCCTTCAAATGTATTTTTTTTTCCTAGTTTTTTGGTTATTTTATATTTTGTCATTTCACTAATGGGATTTATATTTTTATTCAATGATTCAATTCTAGAGAACAAAAAGTTTAATTATATATAGATTTATGTTGGGAAACATCACAACATTAATTAATTCCAGATAATTTCTTTATATTAATTTTAGTCATGGTTTTTTTTTTCTTTAAATTAAAATTATATATGTATTACAATGAAAATAATATTTTTGGGGCTTAATGTTTTTGTCGTAGTTTGATGTAAAGTAAATTATATAATGGTGTTCTAATAAAAATATTCAATTATATTTAATAATCATAAAGGTAGTGTAGGATTAATTTTTATTTAATGAAATGAAATTCTGCTTTTGGCTTTTGGTATTTCAAAACCTTTATGGTATATATCGGTTCTGTTGATTGAAACTTTACGACGCACAGTAGAACCAAATGAGATTTTCGTGCCAAAAATCGGGAAAATCGATATTTATTTTATGAAGTGCCAAAAAATGTATTTTTAAATTTATACGTTTTTTTTTATAAAATTTTAATTTTTAACAGGTTAAAACTTTAAAAGGGATGAAATAGAAGCTTGAGGATAATTTTTTTCACACTATTACGAGTCATTTAATACTTAGCAAGTCTTAACAATGCTAGTTCGAAAATATGTTGATAAATCTGAACCTATAAGCCTAAGGCCCAAGGCCATTAAAGAATACTAATCCAAGTGTTATTTTAGAAATTATTATTATAAAGATATAGAACAGTAAATTTGGGGGCCAGATTTTAACATTTCAATCTCGATCGCAACCTATATCATATTTTCCACGAAATCCGCATGCATTTCGAAACTTTGGTCATAACCAAGTACTTGAGATTTTTTTCAGTTTCTTGTATCTGCAGCTACTCATATAGCAAAGATCGAAATGCCAAAAAAGAGCTCCCAAATTTACTGTTCTACATCTCTATGATCTTATTAAAATTATTTAAAAAAATATAATCAAACTACGCTTTATCTAATTTCTTCACATTTTGCTTTCTAAACCAGACAAAACTAATCTCCCAATGAGTATAAAAACGATATTGAAAGAATTACACCCACCTTCCTAATTTAATTTCATTTTACAACAATCTTAAGAAATAACATTTAATAACAGCAGCGAAATACAATTTTTTAAATAAATTTTCTAACTACATACTTCTTCAAATTAATAGATTTTTTTCTTATTATTTTTATAGTAATAATTCACATAAAATTCAATATAAAATAGATTTCTGAGGAAAAAAAAACGCATTGAGAATAGTCAAATTGAAAATTTCATTGTACGAAAATACATTTTTATATTTAAAGTGCATTTTCTACAAAATATAGGTAGGAAAATTGTAAAAAAAATAATAACATGAAAAAAAAAATTAAATTTTATAAAAATACAGGGAAATTTATAGATTTATCATTTATTTTTATCCCGATCAATATGGGTTATTCTAAAAAAAATTACTATTGCAATCAACAAATACATAAATTTATGTTCGCAAGTATATCTATATATATATATAAAGCAGAAGTTGTATGTTTGTATGTTTGTATGTTTGTATGTTCCGAATAGGCTCCTAAACCGCTCAACCGATCGTTTTCAAACTTACACCATGTCTTTGTGTCAGGTCGGGGGTCGTTATAGGCTATTTTAAAATTTGATTGGCCTCCTACCCAGGGACCTCCCCCGGGGGCACACTTCAAAAGTTCGCCCGATTTTATTCAAATTTGGTACGTAAAAAGAGTAAATGATTACACACAAATTCCGTAACAAAAAATTTGTTGACCTCCTATCCAGGGACCTCCCCTCGGGGCGGACTTTAAAAGTTCGTCCGAATTCATTTGAATTTGGTATGTAAAAAGACGAACTGATTACACACAAATTTCGTAACAAAAAATTTGTTGACCTCCTACCCAGCGACCTCCTACCCAGAGAGCTCCTACCCAGAGACCTCTCACCCAGAGATCTCCTACCCAGGGACTTTAAAAGTTCGTCCGATTTCATTCAAATTTGGTACGTAAGAAGAGGAAATAATTACACACAAATTTCGTAACAAAAAATTTGTTGACCTCCTACTCAGCGACCTCCCCCGGGGGCGGACTTAAAAAAAAAAGAGGAAATGATTACACACAAATTCCGTAACAAAAAATTTGTTGACCTCCTACCCTAGAGGAGGATTTCAAAAGTTTGTCCGATTTCATTTAAATTTGGTATATAAAAATGATTAAACACACGAATTTCGTAACAAAAAATTTGGCCCCCTCTTTTTAGGGGGTCTTTTCGAATGTATAGAAATCAATTTCTTTCTTACTAATAACTATAAAATATTAAAAACTAAACCACCCAACCGATCGTTTCGAATACACCTTCTCTTTGTCTCGGGGCAATTTTAAAATTTGAATGGCACCCTACCCAGAAACCCCTCCCGGGGAGAACTGTAAAAGTTATTCCGATTTCATTCAAATTTGATTCATAAAAAGAGGAAATGGATAAAAACACAAATTTGGTTTGGTTTGGAAACCTGTTTAATAAGGCTGTCACACTTCGGCTTTTTAATGGCTTTTTGAAAAAGCTATCATCGTTGTGGCTATTTCGTGGCTTTTTCCATACAAAAAAAAGAAAAAAAAGCTAGTGGCTTTTCAAAAAGCCACTAGAAAATCAGAGATCAAATAACAAATGAGCTCTGTGAGAAAAAAATAAACTAACAATTGCATACTTTCAGGAAGTTGGCGGCAATTTTTTAAAAAAAATGAATAAAAAAACAAAAAAAATTCCCAAAAAAAAAGGAAAAAGATATGACAAAACGAGAAAAAAAAAGAAAAAAAACCAAAAAGTGCAAGTGTGAACGCATTTAAAAAAGCCGTCATGAGTAGTGGCTTTTTAGTTGTAGTGTGACTCGCTTATAAGGGAAGGATATCATTCGATTTCATACAATTTAAGTGTTGAATAAGTAGAAATGATAAATTTTAATTCTTCTTAGATATTTTCCCAAATTTATAAAATAATATAAATTTAATAAAATAAATTTATAAAATAATTGTTCATCAATCTGACAACAAAAAATTCACTTAAAACGTGTGTTCCACAACAACGTGTGTGCGGGTACAGCTAGTTTCTTTATAAAATTAAATTATATTAAAAATTAAATCGAAAAATAAAAATACACTAAGAATTTAATTTTTTTTTAATTTTTGCTTAAAAAAAATCAACTACTTTTGCATTATTTTTGAATTCCGGAAGCCTTTGTTTCCTTTCAGTGAAGACATTAAAAAGGCGGAACTAAAACTTCCATTAAGTCGGAACTAAATCCTCCTTTTCGCAATTTACCTATAGCTACGCGATAAAAGGACTGCGGGACTTCTCTTTTTCGTAACTTAAGTCTACGCGAACAAACGCATCAATTTATCCACGATTGAATTTTTAAATTCTGAGTTATAAAGGAGTTATCAAGATCTGATTAAAATTAAAAAAAAAAAAAGGAATTAAACATATTCAATAAAACTTCTGTATACCTATATGTATATTTTTTAATTTTCCTATTCTCCTGGTATTAATTTGTATATAATCACCCATTGCTGGAATTCATTACATTTCTTTTTTTTGTAAAATAGAAATCGTTTTTTTTTTTCAATAAAAATAAAAATTACATAGATTTAGATTCAGGAAATTCTGTTTGAAATTTATATCAAAAATAACTTTTTTTTTTTTAAATTTATATAAATTTAATTTTTTTTTTCTTATTTGATTTCACATTTTCTTTCTTCAATTCAAATAAAAAACTGACATGAACTGTTATTGGTGTAGGTAGATAGATATGGGTACACAGGAAAAAAATTTGAAATAATAAAAATTTTACATTGTAGCACGTTTAAAGCCATTCCTTAACATTTAAATCTATTAAATTAAAAATTTATTGAAGAAAGAAAATAAAACCTAAAAAATTAAGATTTACTTTCAACAGTGCAGTTTTCATAGAACTATTTTATTAATGTAGTTTATGCTATTTGATATGTGTTATCTTTATGTTGAACTAATTAAAATTATTTGTTATTTTTTTTTCTTCTAATTGAGGTTTCCTATCGTATAAATTCATATATATGTATAGGATTCTCTTAGGTATCACGTTGATAAGATAAAGCACATTTAATACATTTATTGTCCTTCATTTTGAGTTTCTCCTTTGCTATATTTTAATTTTGATCATTTTTTTTTAATTTTTTTTTTTTTATTCCAGATGAATTTCGTACAAAAATGGCATGTGGGAATGAAATTGTACAATTGGAATGTAATCCATATTCACGTATTGCCATTTATAGTGCAAGTTTTGGTCGAACAGAATATGAAAGTATTCAATGTCCACAGCCATCGGGCGTACGGGAAGAAAGTAAGTGATTTTTATGTATTGTAATATTTCAAAAATACCTACGTCTTTAAATTTAAAGTTTTTAGCATAAAGTAAATATATGAGTCGTTTCTATCTTTTTTGTTGATTTGAATTTTTTCTTCACAATCGACGATTATTTTATTCGTTCTTATTAAGTTAGTAAAACGAATCTATTTTTAATATAAATAATACATATTTAGCATTTTGTATTTCGTCAACTGGGAATGTTTATAAATCGCCAGTTATGGCGACAGATTCAACAATAATTATTTGTTTAACGTATTTGATAAACTGTAAGAAAAAACTTTTATTATACTTAACGTTCTCTACGCCCTCTAACATGTTTTTAAATTCAAAAACTATTATATTTTTTATTTATTGCTATACAACTTTAACATAAGAATTTTGGACTACTTAAGATTCTAAATTATAAGAATTTTAATTAATTTTCTATAAAACAAACTAATCACTGCTTCACTAAATAATATTAGATATGAAATGGATATGGATATGATGACCTCAAGCAAATTTTTTCTCAAGGAAGTTCATATTTATGTCAAACAAGATTTTTATGATACAATAATATCGATTTTAACTTTCAGATTATAAAATACAAAAAAAAAAAAATTAAAAAAAATGAAAAAAAAAAGAAAACATAGAAAAAAATTAGATTAGGGTTCCTTTTTATGTTCGTTTTAGGAACTTTATAATGATTTAATGAAATCAATTTCAAAATTATTTTTAGATGGTCGTAAAATGTTTTTCACAAAGAAAAAGTTTTCTAATATATTTTCGAAATTAAATTTTATTTATCTATAGATATATATACATATAGGAAACCACAATAAAATTTTACTACATAATTTTTAAGATCCTTTAACTAAAAAAAAATGTTTTCTGTTTTTATTATATCCTAAAAACTCTAATCATATTCAGTCTACATCGTTTCAAGAATTTGAATGAAAACATAATTTGGCTAACCGCAATTAGCTTTTTGTGATTAAGGATAACAATAAAAAAAAAAATGTTTTTCTGTAAATTATAATTTCAAACAGACATTCTATAATGAAGTCATTATTTGAAACAAAACGATAATATTAAAATTTAATGAAACAAGAATTTTCTAAGCTGAAATCAATTTTAGATTGAATAGGTATTTCATGGAATTCAATAATAAAATTATTACAATTTAATTTTTCACAGAATTTCAAAATTATAATTCATAGAAAAATATATTTTATTGGTATATTACACAGAAGCCTTATTACACGTATTTTTCAATAAACAATAATTTAATTGCATCGTTTGATAAATTAACAATAAATAACATAAAAATCGAAAAATATTGGTGATTATTATCGAGACCATTATTTTACTACAGGCATTTTACTGATTTTCAGTTTAAATTGTTAATTTGTTCTTGCTGTTCTGCATTGGTTTTTTTTTAATCTGTGAAAAACATTTCAAAAATTATTGGTTTTCCAATTGACAAAGAATATAACGTATGTTAAAATTATTGACACAAACAAAAAATAAATATATTTGAAATGGTTTTATTTAAAAAAAATAATAATTTTTCTTTATTTAGCTTGCTTATCTCAGTATTCAACAGAAACTGTCATGAAAATATGTCACGCAAGAAGAAGATGTACATTAACAGCTGATTCAAAGACATTTGGATCACCATGCCAACAGAATTCTAGAATGTATTTAAAAGTGGTATACACTTGTGGTAAGTTCAATATCTCTTTAATTCTCAATTAAAAATATTGTATAAAAATAAAACCAAGAAAACTGTATACACATTCAATAATATTAGAAATAAATATTTTATTTTAATATATAAAATAAGGTTTGCATTTTTTTTTCTCCCCTTTGTTAAGTTCCAAAACAAGTTTTAAAGGATCCATTTGAATCTTCAGCTGAATCTGATGAACCAGATAACGCAGAAGGTGACATAAATGAAATATATGACGATGATCCATTTTATAAAGAATCTGAAGCGATTCCGAAATTACAAAATAATTTAACAGGAAATATAAGTAATAATAATCATATTATAAATAATTCATCAAGTACAATGAATTCACTAGTTAATGATGTATCAAATTCATCACCAATTATGACGCACAGTCAAGAATTGGAAACTGAGGGTAAGATTTTCACTTTATTATTATGAAAAAATTGCTGGACAATTTGGCAATATTAATATGAACAGATGAAATTTATAAAAAGCGGAAAAAGTAAACAATTTGTGGACTAAATTTCTTTTCTTTAAAACTCAATTTAAATGGATTATTGAAGATGTCAAATAAACCATAATTTAATCATAAAAAAAAAAATAATGTTCTGATTCGAAACGAACAAAATTTTACTATAAAGATCTCTCTATTCAGGAAAAGTATAGAGGTTTCGTTTTTATTTCATTGATTTTATCTAATATTTCATTTACTTTTGAAATTCTTTTAACTGAGATAACAAAATATTTTAGCTGAAGCTTTAAGAAAAGTTCAAAAAATAATTTGGTTTACAATATAATTTTGTAAATATTTTGTTCTCTTTTTTTTTATTGCAAAAATTTAATTGTAATTTATATAAGACAAAATAGGACCAACAAGGAAGTTGATTAAAATTGTTTTTTTTTTTTTTTTAATATAAATTTGCTTCAAAAAAATTCCTTGTTGGACACTTAATTTTCACGCTAAAAATAATTATCATGGTCCTTGATTTTCTCATTATTTTTTAGGTATTTTATTTTACTTTATTTTTCTTATTATTTTCTGTTTTTTTTTAATATAAACCCAATTCTTTTTTCTGAGTAATTATTAAGCTAGAGGTTTTAATATTATACTTTTTTCATTACGTAAAATTTATTATATATACCTAATTATAATAATAAGAAGAGAATTCCCTGAATAGTACTAATAATGTAGATATATATGTATATTTACATGTATATTTTCTGTTTACTACAACTTTTCTCAATATTTTACTATAATATAATTAAAATAAAAAATAAAAAAGAAACAATATAAAAAAAACAAATAATGATTGTTATATTGAGAAATCTGCGGTTAATTGGAAAAAAAAATGTAACTATGATAACATTATGATTATGAAAATTTTATAATAATTATTTAAAAATCGCAGAACTGGAAATAAAATTAATGTAACGACATATTTTTCCTATGAAACAGAACAAGAAATCCCAATCAATCCAATTAATTTTAAATTCCTTTATTATTTTTTTTAAGCTTATTAATGTTTTACATAGAAAAATATAAAAAATATATTTTTTTTTGATATTTCAGATGACGATGAGCTGTTTTATGTTTTAACATTTTTAGCGGCAACAACTTTAATCATTTTTTCAGTCATCCTTTTATTATGCCAAGTTTCAATTCGACGAAAACAACAACGTAGTTCAGATTCACCTGAAGCATCTACAAAAGCTGAAACGCATATTTCGGCTAATTACAATGACGAACTATTAGAGAGTGATGGTGATATTGATTTAGCCGCTATGCAAATACCAAGTGTATCTAAAAATGAGGTAATTGTTTTAATAACATTTTTTTGCATTTTCAGTTTTCGATATAGGTTACTAGTATTCGATATAAGTAACTTGAATGTACATTTTTCATTAAAGAATATTTCATTTGAACTAATGTAAAATAGTAATTTTGTTAGTTTCTGAGTTAAAAATTAATTATTATTTTCGAACAATTATAATTAGATTTGGTCTTTTTCGAAGTTACTGATTAAGATTTTCTTTTACAATTTAATTTGTATAATTTTAATAATTAAACATTATCCTTTTTCTTATAGAATTTCATTACGTACAGTTCAGCTGGAACTATATTTAGAAATGCGATTTCATCATCAAATAATTTATCAGATGGAGCATCTGCAATATATTTCCAACCGTCAGGAATTATTAAAAGACAATCACCAGATGTAATTGGTGTTGGAACTGTTTATAGTGACGGAGATTATGGAAATCCTAATAATCAAAATTTAGTTACTCACAGAGGTAAGTCTATAATAATAATTTGTATTAAGAATTTAGTTACTTAGTTTTTTAAGCTTATACTTTATTTGTAATGCCAATAAAATCAGTAGTCATTTGAATATAATTTACTTGCATAATTGAATTTGATTTTTTTATACTTAAAAACTTTTGCGTCTTCATTTGAAAATTTTTCAATAAGCTATCTCTGTAGCAGCGAAAGCTTTTTCTACAACCAAAGACAATTTGTTTTTGAAATTTGAAAATAAATGCATATTATTTTATAAATATTAAAATTTTAAAATTTATTCTTGGTTTTAGTATTTAATAATTATTTAATTAAAAAAGTAATTTTGAATTATACGAAAAATTTTTTTTTAAAAGAAGCGTTTCGTCTTCCCAAATATATTTAGCTAAAAATAGATATATTTAAAATTATGTATATTAAATTTAGAACCTTTTTCGTGTTTAAAAAAAAATACATAAGAATAAACATTAATTTCGCCCCAGCACCAGAAAAATTGTATACTGTATTGAAAACCCCTTTTTAATTATTAAAAGAAATAAACCTTATCGATTTTCATATATATACATATTTATTTATAAGTATTTATACTGCTAAAATGATTTTAAAACATAACACACTTATATGAATTAGGTGGATTGAAATAATTTTTCAAATCAAGATACCCAAGTTAGAGATAAAGATAAGTTTATGTTTTCAAAAAAACTGGCTCTAAAGCATAGCAGATACTAATATCATTTCAATCGGATTGATTGCTTTACTCAAAAGGATTCCTATTGCAAAGTATATTGTATTGAATATATTTTATGAATTTTTTTTTGGAACTTGATACATAAAACATATATTTTGATTTTTTTTATGATGAGTTATTATTATTTTTTTGAATAATGTTTTGTTTAAAAATATTATGCCAATAAATTTTATCGTTAATTTTTTTTTTTCATTTTTACCCACAGAAAATTTTTTACCAACTTTACAGTCTATGAAGATTACTAATTGTGGACACAATATAAATCATAATGAATTTTTACAATTTTCATCAACACCACCACCACCACAACAACAATCATCGATACATTTGGTATCACCCAGTGGTACAATTAACCAAAGCACAGGATTATTTTATGGTAATCAATCAACTTTACAATCTCCATCGACACAAAATATTGTAACTATGTCACCAATTCAAACGAATACAGTTGTTGTGATGCCAGAAACAATTGTAACACATTCTTCATTAAATAATGAATTTCCTTCAACTGGTGGTTATCCACAGCAACAACAATTCACAGGATGACAAATTGAACCATCAACAACAACAATGACTGTAACTTCAGTAACAACGAATAATATTAAAAATAATAGCGATAATAACCTTAAAACTGTTGCTTTAACTGGTGCAACCATGATACCAATTATTATTAATCCAATACCTATAAATGATAATAATGAAAGTAGTAATAAAAAAAGCAGTAACAACAGTAATAAAAAAATTACTAAAGGTATATTAAAAAAAGCCAACTCAGATAGAATGTATTGCTTTTAGTTTAATTATAAAAGAAATTTATGCAGATTGATAGTGGTAGTTGATAGATGAAATTACTAAAAATTTATTGACATCAAAGGAAATAATAGTTTGATTTGCCCACGGATATTTTGATTTAACATTAAAATACAGTTTAGTTGACAGAAACATTGAAATTCAAATATGATTCCTTTTGAATTTAAAAAACAATACCGCAAGGAACTGACAAACGATTTATTTGTCTCATATTGAATAATTTTATATTGTAAATTTTATATTACATTACATAATTATGAATTGTGAATGAAAACCTAGTTATATTTATAGTAATCGTTTTCTTAAAAAATTATATTTCTGTAGCAAAATAATAACAATTACTCTTTTTATAAAGTAATGTTTTTGTTCCTATATGATTGCAGTTAGAAAACTTTCATTCATTTTCCAAACGCATTTTCCATAATATTTGTAGTTTCACAGTACTATAAAGTAATGTTTTTGTTCCTATATGATTGCAGTTAGAAAACTTTCATTCATTTTCCAAACGCATTTTCCATAATATTTGTAGTTTCACAGTATGTTTTATATCTTATATACCTATGCGGCTCGGGGACCTTGGGTTGGCCACCCCTGGCTTAGAAATTCACTAAAATTTTATTTAATCAGTAGAAATATATATTTTCTTTAATTTTCCATTTTATAGAATGACTATATGTATATTTTATAGAATGACTATGGTCCAATTTATTTCTTAATATAACTTAAATTGCCAGAAATATGCAACATAAAATTAAATTTATGTTTCAAGGAACCTTGATCGGTTATGTTGAATAAAAAAAAATTAAAAAATACTTTCAATAGTATGTGCATGTCGTTCGAATTATTTTGTATTTATAATACTGAAAAAAAAATTATTTTTCTTGATATTTAGTTTAAAATAAACCAATTTTTTTAATTAACACAAATCACAAAAGTTTATTTTCGTAATATCACTACTGGAACTTGATACTCTGAAGTACAAGTATACTACTAATAATTGAAATTTTTATTTCACATAATATTTAACTTAAAAAATATTGAAATGAAGAAAAATAAATAACTATGTATATTTTAAGTATAAAAAAAAATCAGAATTAATTAATTCAATATACTAACTAACATACTGCATAGAGACAGTAGTTTATCGGTTGTAAGAGACTTAATTAATTTACACTCAATATAACGAACTTAAGATTAAAAATAAATAAAACTGTGATATATTTTTTATAATAATCAAAATAAATAAAAAAAAAAAAAAATATGAGAAGAAAATATTTAAAATAAAAAAAAAACTAATCTTCTTTAATAATATAATAGAAAATTGTATAATTAAGAAAAATTGTTTGAAATTGTTAGAAACTAAAAATTACAAATATTATATAGATAAGATTTCAAAAAGAATTTATGAATAAAATAAAATATATGTTAAAAACAAAATATTAAAATCTTCGTTTTAATTTCTTAAAGATATTAGTCGCAATGGGTCACCATTATGATAATGATAAGTAAAAAAAGCTTGCAAAAGTATGAAATATAAATTACAAAACAATTATTTTACGATTCATTAGTCGATTCGGATGATAATATAAATTAAATTTACTTTAATAAAAAATAAAATATAGCTCAGCAGGACTTACCTAGAAAGGAATTTTTATTTTCGAATAATCTTTAATTTACCTATTGGTTATTTTATTTAATAAAGCTTACAACGGGTATAATAACTATTATGAGTTCATTTGTAAATGATGCGGATGTCAACATTGGAAATGTTTGGAAATTAAATGAATATCTGAACGCCTTATGTTTATACATAATATAGAATGGACAAAAAATTCAATTTTTAAATTAAAGTTAAATGTATACCAATTTTTATTGATTTGGCAGTCTGCCCAACACAACCAACTTAAATAAATCAATTTTCAATACCAAAAAAAGTTTATTTCTATTCGTATTCGATTTGCTTAAAAAATACAGACAAAAATAGTTCATTTTGATAGCCTATGAATTAAAAGGTTTTAAATTAAGCCTTAATCTACTTTACTCAAGCCAACAGAAGGGGAGAGCGTAAGAGTGGATTTACGCATTTAAGTACCGAACTTTTTTGTTTACTTGTGGAACACAATAAGTGTAAAGTGCGACACAAATCCCCTTCAACTTCTACATTTAATAAAAAACTTACCTAAAAATAATGAATACACGATTTAGCGTCTGACTGTGATTTTCATTAAATCATTTATGTACTTACTGCTATTTTATTTTTATTTTCCTCTAAGGATTTTCACAGTTTGAAATATCTGAAGAAATTATTTTCAAAAAAAAAAAAGGATTGCAAAAAAAGACAAACTGTTTTAAATATAATTTAAAAAATATATTGGAAGGAAAAATAAATTTTTTAAGGGACAAAATTATGTAAACCAAATAAAGACGTGATTTAAATGTAAAAATTCTTAAAATTGTAAATAACCATTAAAATATATTTTTGGTTTTAATAGTCTTAAATTTTACACGTTATATTATGTTGCTTACGAGTATATATTAAATTCAATTCCAATTGGCTTATCTTAGTTTTAAAATTTGTTTTCATCGGTCGAAAAGAAAAACCATTAAATCAAATTTTCTATTCTTACTAGAATAGTGTAATAGGCTATCTTCACTTAAAAATTACTCTTTCGGTTTCGATTCGGCTTTTGGAAAATAATACGAACTGGTATTTTTTTTTGACAATTTAAAATAAATTTCCCAAAATATTATAAAATTTTCATAAATTTATTCATTTTTTGTTTTGTTGATTTTCCTTTTTTTTGCACTTCTTCTTCTTCGGCCAATGGACGTTTAAATGCATTTTAACAATCTTCTAGCATGATGTTTCTTGTTTTTTATGTAAGAAGAAAAGCTTCTAACTTTGTTCATTATAATTGAAATCAGTTTGCTGCGATATTTCGATCTCAATTTCGACGAAGAACTCATTCTTCGATTCATATGCTTTTTGGTTAAGTACATCTGCATTTAGGTATACTTAAATAAATTTTGTGTTAGAACCGATTCTTTTCGAATTTATCAAATGTTAATTTTCATTATTGCTTTATTTTCTAACTAAGCACACAGATTTTTTTGTGCTCTTTTTTCCAGTTTTTTCTAATGCGAGGATAACGAATGGTTTTTTTTTAAATATTTTATTTTATATTCTTTGCGAAGGAAAACTAATAAAGTAAATGGTGCGCAAATATGGAAAAAAAATTGAGAAAGCAAGAGCTCAACACAATATAACAAAATAATGTCTTCTGTACTTTTTATATTAAAATAAATCAAACAATATTATATAAAGGGTTTCATGTGTTACTATTTATTTTTTGTTATTTTAACTTTTTTAGTGTTGATTGCACTTTGCTTTAATACTATTGTTCATTCCCCACAGTGTCTTCATTTTTGAAGAGTTCGAATGCGATGAATTAAAAAGGTACCTATCTGCAACTTATCTGTTCATTGTAAGGTTGTGTCACTATAACTTTTGTGTATTTTTTTTAAAAGTGTAATTTTTTTAAATTTTAAATTGAGAAATTTATATACAAATTAATAAACTAGTATGTTATTTTGGGAAACTAATTCGACGATCAACAAACAAATTGTTTAAGTTTTTTTCAAAAATAAGTTTGTGAGAATATAGTAAGACAGTATAGTATACTATATAGAAAAAACATTATATTTATTTCTATATTTGAAAACAGTACATAATACTTGAATACAATGCTGCTGTTAATTATTACTGTTTCTGAAAATATTTTTAAATTTTTTTAATCCGCGCACGATTGTAATACCAAACATTATAATAACGTGCGGTTAGAAATAATGTGCCACCCAACATTATTTTCTTATTCATTTTATTTATTGTGGTTAAGCACTTCGAATTTATGTTCCTTTTGCAATTTAATTTTATTGGTTTCCTCTTGTTGTAGAAAATACTTTTACACTATATTTCACTTTTTACCGTGAGAGGAAGAGATTCTATGTTTTATTTAGTGTTCCATTATTGTTCTGATAATAATAACACTCAACATTTCCACTATATACATAAAATTTTTATGTATTTATTTTTTTCATATACATATCAATTTAAATAAAATTAAATTGTTCAATTTTCTTAAAGGACAAATTTAAAAACAGACGTTGTTAATTAAAATTAAGTTAAAGGGTGTGTAAAGTGTATATACATTATGTTTTATCATATCGTACGAGAGATTGCGAAAAAAAGTTTTAGAAAAACAATAATAATTAAAAAAAATATCTGCATTTACATTTAAAATATGTTTTACGAAAGCTTTTTCTGTTTAAATACAATATAGGTACACACACACCTTCTGAATTTTTGGCAATTTGAATGTTTAATTTTATAGTTCAATTGGGTGCGGCGAACGTAGGAATCAATACTATATACTAATGCAAATGGAGTACCTATTGATTAATTTGTATTAAATTATTATCAGTATTTTTCAGTGAACGTATAACGATTTTGCAATTAAGTTTATACTAGGAATGAAACCTTACAATATTAAAAAAACTTTGTGAGTCTCATCCACAAAAGCTCACGGGAGAAGTTAAACTTCTTTAGTTATTTTCATATCATATTTATTTGAAATTTCAAATTTATAAAATAATTACATATTTACCTGGTAACATATCTTTTTTCTAGAATTGCAATGAAACGAAATAAGCAGTTTTGTAATTTATTCATTGATCATTTGGTATACATGTTATGAGCTGTTTATGAAAACTATAAAGAGGTATATACATGTTACATACGAGTATAAATATTTTTTTTAAACTGTGTATGCAAACAAGTCGTTAAAACTGAATTGTTGTTCCATGTTTTGTGGTTGCTTCTACAGAATTATTTGAAATATTTAAATTCAATTAAAAAAACAATTAATGGAACTGAGGATTCTAAAGAGAACTTTAAGTTGAAATCTGCACCAATAATAATCGGAATTTTTTTTTATGTTTTGATTTAGTATCGTTGCCGAGTATATAACAGTAATTTCTCAAAAAATCTAATAAATTCATCCATCTCAGTCTTTGGGGCTCGTAAGCTATTTCTTCAAACTAATGCCATTGTAAATCCGGCATTTGGTTTACTAGTTTCGGTGCTGGATCACTTTTTCGACTCTTTGGCACCATTTTCAAACATTTTTTTATGCCAAATTTCTAAATTTTCTATATTAATAAAAAGAAAAGACTATATGCTAGAGCGAAACAACGTTATAATAATTTTTTATTTTAAGAATTAACCATAAGATTACTTTAATAAACAATTTATAATTTATTTTTAGCAACTATTGCATTTATTTGATGCCCGAATGTTATTTTAAAAATCTTAATATAATTATTTAGCAATCATCGAACCTTTTTCTTAATTTCATTATTTTCTTCAGTAGACAATTTCATCAGGGTTATTTGATTTTAATTCATATTTATAAGCTAGAAAAAATAAAATACTAAAATGAAAAAATAAAACCTGAAACATACTAATCTTTTTTTAAAACATCTTCTTTCTATTATTCTTTTTTTTTCATACTGAAATAAAACTTTACTTCGCAGTGACTTATTTTGTATTCAAAAAACAATTGTGGATCTGAATATTTGTATAGAAGAAAAAGTGAAAACCATAAAAAATATGAAAATATGTATAATATACATTGTAAATGCAAATTAGTTTGTGATGTTAAACTTTCATTTTATTTTATTTTACTCAATGTTACGTCTCTAACTATATAGTGAACTTTTTACGGTCACAATTATGTTGAACAATTTTGAATTGACTGCTTTTCTCATTTCACTTAATTTTTTATTTTTTATAGATATAATATACATAGAACATTAAAGGAAAATAGTGTTATCTTATTTGGATGAAACTAAAGAAAAATATTATGTTTATTTTTATATTAAACTTTTGGAAAAAAATCATCTACTTCTACTACATACATAACACTGGAAAAATCTTATTTTAATATTTTTTTTTTTTGATTAGGTTCTTTAAAAATATTTTTTTTTTATACTTAAAATGCGCTTTAAATTTTCATTTTGCAAAATGACAATGTCGATATGTCGATAAGTATAATTTTTTTTTCTGAATAAGAATTAAGCTGTTAAAGGGCGGTTTATAATATAGCGTTTGAAAAATAGTAAATGTACAAAAATTGTACTTAATGTTAATTAAATGGAGAGGAATTAAAAAAATACCTTTCCACGCACTTTTTAACTTTTTTATTGTAATTTCACTTCTTTTCGTTTGGGACATTAAAAAGTTTTATTATGTGATCATAATAATCAGAATTTTCGTAATTTTTCTTAAGTGTATGTATTTCCAACAAAAATGAAATAAATGCATTCTCTTGCAACAGACCTTGATTAATGCTAATCAATAATAAAAAATCATATTTTAGTTCCTTTGAGAAAAAAAAAACTCAATTATCAAATTTCAAAAACGAAACAAAAAATGTTTACTTTACATATTCCCGTCATTTGCATTTACCAAACTCTGTGAGTTAATGAAAATAATAATGTTGATTATTTGATTTTTTAGAAATAATTTTTTTTACTATTTGAAAAATAATAAAATATTCATATTTTATTATTTTTATATTAAAAAATTAAAATATTAAGCTAATCGATCAAATACCTAAAATATTTATGAAATTTTCCTATCATAATTAAATTTATTCAATAATAATGTGTCAGAAATGTTTTATTTTTATTTGTTATTTTACTTCATTTTATTTCATCAAATACGAGGTTCATGTTCAATATCCAAAAACTAAAAGTGAGTATGCAAACGACTTAAATAAGAAAGTTAAAGTTCATGAATGTAGTAAGAATGTAAAACTATAATTTTCTGCTTGGATATAATTGAATTTGTAAAAAAAACCTATTTAGGGAAAAGTATTTTTTTTTAAATTTTTTAAACTCAAGCATAATATAAATGTAAATTAATGTATGATAACATTTTCCACTGGAAATAAAATAATATTTGCTTGCGCCAACAAAATATTCCTTTGATCATATTTGATTATTAAAATGAATTCGCAAAAGAATATATACTTGTCTTAAATTTTCTTGGAACAGAAATTTAAAAAAAAAAAAATTCATTATTATGAATTATGATGTAAATTTCTACGATTATTTTTAAAGCTGTTTCAATTATTCTGGAAAATAAGAAATTATTTATTTAGAATGTTTTTTCTTGAGATTTTTTAATGATATATTCAAAAATCAAATTATACTTCAGTATGTACTATTTTACTCTTCTTATTAGTTTTTTATTGTAAATTATTATTAGTATATTATTACACAGTAAAAAAAAAAGGCATTTTTTACTCTTCAAAAGTATAGCCGGTGGTGACGTGGGAACTTTTTAAAAATTTAAAAATAATAAGTTATTTTAAAAAGTGTAAAAAGTAATAAATGAAATGTACATTTGATTCCTAATAGTGAATTCGTTACTAGAATTATATAAAAACTTAATCATTTATTGATTTAAAGTTACCAAAAATAGATAAAACAGTAAAAAATAAAAATTTTAAAATTAAAAATTAATCTAAATTGCGCAAAATGAATTTTACATTAATTTAACCCATTTTAAGTTTAAAATACGCAAAAAAAAAAAAATTATAATGTATTCATAATCATATAAATTTATTCTCTTATTTTAGTAAAACCAGTTTTATTCTAGAAAAAGATGAATAATTATTAAAAAAAGATGAAAAAATTGTAAATTAAAATGAAAAACTACCTTAAAATGTGTAAATCGAGCTTACACTTGTTTCTGAATAAAAAAAAAGAGTAAAAAAAGCCCAATTTTTTTTACTGTGTACCATTTTTAATCTAGAGTGCGAAAGATGATTAATTAAAAGGAAAAAATAAATTAGTTTTATGCTCTTACAAACCCTCTTACAAAATGCGCTAATCATTATTTTTAAACATTTCAAGAATTTCAGATTAGTAATAGACTAATAATTAGACAATACATTTGTGTTTACAATATAGACTTTTATTAATTAAAGAAGGAAGATTTTTGTAAGTTTTTTTTTAATATTTCTATTCAGAAATTTACTTATATTATTATTAATATCACTGTATAAAGAAAATTATCTTTATTATGATATCTACGCAATTCCATTATATTTACATTACAATTTATTAAAATTGTATCTAAAGAATATTATTCATTATTATAATAGTATCTCGTTGTTATAGAATAGGATTCAATAAAAAATAATAAATTTATTTTCCATAGCATGTACCTATTTAAATTGATTTCATCGAAATTTTTAAGCACCCCTCTTATTTATAGTCAATATTATTCTGTTTTAATGTTGAAAACATAAAATTTTATAATGATTTTGAATGCTTATTAAACAAAAAATTGTTGTTTTTTTATTTTTTTTTTAAATGAAATTACTTTTTGATATCGATTTGTATTGATGTTAAGAAAATTTTCTTTACACAATGTTTTCTCTTTATAATATTTGCTTATGGAATTATTATTTTAATGAAAATTTATTTTTGATGAAAATGGAGTTCAGACATCATTATCTGTTCTGAATTTTATTTTTTTTAAACTATATTATCTGTGGTTTAACAATATTTTTAATATCGAATAATTAACGTTTTGATATCATAATTTCTAATATGTATTTCGATTGACTATAGTGTTAATATACATATATAATAACTCAATTCTAGAAAAAAAAAATTAATATATAATCTCCTAAATTTTATATTATCCTAAATTTTTCCATTTATATGAGGGCGCCAATATCATCCGTATAATTATCAAAAGTTAAGAGAAAATTCCGAAGGTTTCTTTGTGTTAACCTGTTTTTTATTTAATGAAAAATGTTAAAGTAAAACTTATCTTCAGTCAACTGAAGGAACATGTTTTAAGGTGAAGTGATGTTGAACAAGCTTAAATTATATATTTACAAAAGGGATTACAAAAGATATATTACTATCGGTAGGTAATGATAGGTATTATTAATAAAGTTAATAACTTTAATTAACGTTAACATTTATAACTATTAGACAATAGAATTTTATGTAAATGTGTGTTACAAAAAAATTTATTTTTCTTTATATTAATTTGTGATTATATAATAAATAAAAATAATTATTGATCTCTAAATAATTGGCGCACAATAAACTCAAATATATTGAATTTTGATTTTATACATTATATTTAGAACCCCATTAACTTAAAAAAGTGCTATATGTTTTGAATAAATTATTTTTCTTTTTATTCTAAGCATTATTTGATGAATATTGAACTGTCGCAACAAAAAAAATTTAAATATAAAAAGAAAAACTTTATTAGAATTTTATTTAAAAACATTATTTTTTACGTTTTTTCACATAAAAGTTATAATTAGAATAAAATATATAAAATTTTGCCCTTCATCAATGAATCCTAAAGCGAGAAATTCTAATATATAGATTAGTATACTCGTATTTTATAAATTATATTTGCTTTCTTTGAAGTGACTTATTGCTTTTGGGAAATAATAATTATTTTATTTTTTTTTTTTTTTCTTATAAAAAATAATATTTTATTTATATAATGTATAATCAGAGTCGCTAAAAACTTACTTATAATACATTTTCGGTTTATTATTAATATTAAATTTTTTATATATATGTTGTTATACAATCATTATGTATCATCATAAATACACATATCTCAATGATTAAAAACTATTTAAAAAAGTCATCATATTATATTTTTATTGCGTTAATTTTAAGAAAAAATATTTTTGCGAATAATAATAACATAAATAGAAATAATCTTCATATATTTGCCCTATGGAGAAAAAATTTAAGATATTTTTATTTTAAATAATTTTTAATTTTAATTTTATTTATTGCGTAAATTATATAAAAAGCAGGAATATTTTTTCAAATGAAATGTTATATTAAATTATTTTTATATTAATTTAATGTAATTAAAAGTTTGATGGTATTTAAAATATCATTCTATGTAAAATAATTGGGGTGACAATTTAATTTTAATTTATGAAATATAAAAATTCTGAAAATTTGATATAAAGAAATATTTACCGGCTTCAAATTTTCCAAATTTTATCAAATAAATAATGAGCATTTTAGAAGGCTATTACAAGTTTTATTTGAATGATTGAATATCGTTTTTATTTTTTTGCTTCAGTTGCTTCAGTTTTAGAGTATTTTACAAATAATTTATCTTTTATTCGTATATGATTGAAGTATCGTTATGGTAATAATTACAGATCTTGAACAAAAATAAAGCGAATAATTCTTATTCAAATACATTTAAAACTTGAATTTTATATCTAAAATTCTAATTACCTTCTTGTAATAATAATTTTTTGATACGATTGAAAGGATGTCGACATCTAAAATAACTCAAAAGCAATGGAATCAAATTTTCGGAAAGTAACTTTAAAACTTCCGAAACGAAACGCAAAAGTGAGACAGTCTAAAAAAAAAAAACGATCTTTAAATAAGAATAAAGAAACAATAATTCAAATTAAATTTGCCTTTTCCTGAATTTCTATGGAAATTTCAATATGATTAGATGTCTACTGAAGGAATAAGAAGATATAAGCCCGCAACTGTGCTTAAAGATGCGGGGATTGGAAATAGATTTTAAAGAAAATTGCTGTATGTATAAAGAGAGTGATCTTAGAAATATTGAAATATATATATATAAATTATATAAATAATAATGTTTTCCGATAAAGGTTAATTTCTTGAGTAAATAGATGTTGATTAAAGGCAGTTAATTGTTGGATTTCTATGAAAATTGTTATATTTGTACACTAATGGTTATTGTATTGGGTGGATAGATTAAAGAAACTTAAAAAAAATATTAGAGACCAAGGACTCGAATTTTGGATTGGGTTTCGATGAAAATTGCTATGTTTGTACATAACACTAAATAGTATTAGTGCAATTAAATTAAAGGAACTCTAAAAAATATGTTTAGCCGCTGATTGTGACTGAGGTATCTTAAAATTAAAGAATCCCAAATCGAAATACTGAAACGAGTCCCACTCTTCATTTATGATGTACTTTTCTATATTTCTTATAATAGCAATTCGAATTATTGTCGTTATATTTCCAAGAACGAAAAGTTTTATCAGATGAAAAATTTTAACAAAAATTATTTATATATTTCTTTATTTTTTGTTTATTTCAGATTTTTGTTTTTCCAAGAATATTTTTCCAGAAATTGTCATTTTTCAAATAATTTTCTGAAAATAATTATTCTTGGAATTATTAAATTGCTTTTGGGTTTTTGTTCAGTTTTTTAGTATATAAAAGGTCGAAAAATTTGAAAAAGGAACAATACAAATTTGATTCATCTAATTAAAAAAAAAAACATCTAGGCACATATGTTCAATGTTTTTTTTTTATAAAAATACATGGTTAGAATTTTTTTTAAATGGCATAACAATAATAGTAGATTACAATACATGCTAAGAAAATTTGTTATTCTTGCGAGTTGTGTATACACACAAACACATAGACACGAGTCATATTTATATCACGAGACCGAAGGTCGAGTGATATAATATTGACGAGTGTCTATGTGTTTGTGTGTATACACAACGAGCTGTATAACAAATTTGATTAACATGTATTGTATACTGCTTTAATGTGCATGGGAGAGGGAGTTGAAAACAATACATTTACAATCAAAAAAAATAAACAAAAAAGTTCAAAATGAAGCAAGGAATAAAATTTAATTAATACGGAAGTAAATTTATTTCTCGAAATGATTTCAAACCGGATGATTTAAGATCAGCTAATTCCTAAAATATTAAAAAAAAATTAGTAATTTTTCCAAAAAAAATTATTCATTTTCTTTTTTGCAAAAAAAAAAATCGAATAATTTTTTTTTAGAAAAATTACTAATTTTTTTTTTATTATTTTAGGAACTAATGGTCTTCTTGAATTTTATTTAATTTTATTTTTAATTATTAAAAAAAATAATAATAAATTTATAATTATTTTTTTTTATAATTAAAAATAAAATCAAATAATAATTATGTAATTATAATTTATATTTACAATAAATAATCTCCTTGTTGCTGCCATTTTCCTCGTTTGTTGATAAAAGAAAAAAAAAATTCTTACTTGACATTTGACAATTCACAGCAAACTTTATAATGACAACAAATATATTTTCAGGGTTACCATTGTTCTATTTTTATTCATTTTGTTTTTTTGAATAAAAATAAGTGCAATTTTTGAAGTGTGGTTTAAATTTTTGTACTAAAATCCAACCACACTCGTTTAAAAATTTAGTAGTAGAGGTTCGAAGAGCCTTTAAAAATAGTAGATTGAAACACATGTTAAGAAAGTTCATCGACTCGATCAGTCTGGCCGCTTTTTAGAAAAAAAAAAAATAGCCGCGTATTTTTTTATTGGTTCTTTTTTTTTTTTTTGTTTGCTAAGACGGAAAATATAGATTAGCTCAGAGGGAAAATATAGATTTTTAGCATTATAAACTAAGCTTTGTTTGACATTGATATGATGCATGTGAGAGGTATACATTTGCAATTTTTTTTTTTTTTTTGATATTTGTCTGTATTGAAATATTGTGAGTGTGAGTGATATTATTTTTGTTTATAGTATTACGCAGTTCAAAATGAAGAATGTAAATACAATATAGAGCAATGTAAATACAATTTAAATCACAGGGAAATGTAAATACAATTTACATTCCTCTATAATTGCATGTGTATTGATGCATGTAATGGAACATTTACCGAGCTAAATTTGCAAATGTAAATACAACTTACCGAAGCCCTGCGCATTAAAATTAATTAATGAATTGGTAAATTGTTTATTTTGCTTATTTCTAAAATAAATATTTAGTTTTGCTTAAAATTATGTATTATACTGTAATTTATAAAAATATTAAGCAAAATTAAAATAATAATTTTTTTTTCGGCAAACAAATTTTAATTTAGGAAGAAAATAAAAATAAATAAACACTGTTTTTTTTCTTCTTCGTCAAAATTGCTTTTTCCCACATTAATTCTGCAAACTGATTTTAAATACTTAATACATAAATAGAAGGAAAGCTATGGACAATTGGACAATCATTCATTTTTCTTTTATTTAGTACAAATTAGAAGATTCGTTCAAGTAAGTTTTCTTTAATTTGGTTCCTTCGATTGGATGGTTGAGACATAAAAGGCCCTAAATCTTTAAGAGGACTCTGTAAGTTGACACACAGGATCGTTATTTACAGAAAATATATTTTATTTTTGAAATATTATAATAAAAAAATAAAAAAAAATATCAACATTCTAAAATTAATAATAATCGAAATTGAAAAATAAAAATTATGCCTAAAATTATTGTGTAAAAGTTTCGTATTTAAATTATATATACCCAAATTACTTCTCTGAGAGTTCTATTTATATAAATTTTTTTTTGTTCAATTCTTATTTATTTACTAAGCAAATTAAATTGTCGTATAATAATGTTGTATTGACCTAAGAGGCCTACATTATGAATATATTACAAAGGACTTTTCTTTTTTAAGAACTTAAGATAAAGTTTCATCCCTGTTTTCTTTAACAATATCAAATCATTTACAGGATTTTCGTTTTTATTTTAAAACAATTATGGTTTAAAACAATTATGGTTTAAAACTATAATGAGAGCTTATTTGTCTGGCATATTAGACAAAAAAGTAACTTTTTAGCTTGCATGCATGTATTACAAGTAGGGCTGCTCATTTCCCGCAATTTTCAAATCCCGGGATCCCGGGACAAAATTTTTCATATTCCCGGGATCCCGGAATTTTTTTATAAGCCCAAATTAAACAAAAAATTATCTCATAAAATAATGCCATGCTTTCGATCCACTTCAACTTGACATGATGGGGTTACCTAAGTTGACATTTTACATAATGAAAAAGGAAAATACTGCATTATAAAAAATTAGTTAACAACTTGAAATTTGCTTTCTAATAAATAAATTTTAATTCTATATATATTAACTGCACTTATTTATTTTTTAAATTCTTTATACCGACTTCACTTCGTTTCCACAAACTTAGAAAGTCAAAATTGACCCACTTCCCGGTATCCAATCGAGCTTAAATTTCATTTAGCATTACACGCACACCTTTATATAAACTTCATATCAATTACTTCGCATTTAAAGTATTTATATCAAAAACTTTGTTTTTATGGGTTGTGTTTTTTCTATACCAAAATTGTATATTTTAATTTTAGCTTTATACTGAAACAGTGAATGAAATTTCGAGTATGTGATATATAAACATCAAAAGTTAGCATAGCACTAATAATGAAGGTCGCCCGTAATTGTATAGAAAATAATCTATATATTGTACTTAGCGCTATACTAACAGTATACGCCGCATTCAGCAATCACTTAATTAATTCTGTCTAGCTTAGATATTAACCTAAGCCTAAAATTTAGTGCAATCACTATTATATTTTTTAATTAAGTGGAAATCCCGGGATTTTTGGTTGAAATCCCGGGATTACGGGATTCAATTTTACAACCGGGATCCCGTTTGAGAAGCCCTAATTACAAGCTATTACATTTTTTGCAATTTTTCTAGTTTAAATTTATTTTTTAATGTGTTATCTTAATTATGTGGAACAATGTTTCAAATTTGTGGAGAATATTTTCAAATTAAACTATAATTATAACAAAAACCTTTTTAAGATTCCCTAAGCCATTTTAGAATAATTAGAAAGGTTTTTGGAAATTTAAAAAGATTTTAAAAACATTTGTATTTTCAAATTTATTTAAATATCAAGAACAGATGTTTATTTTGAAGGAAATTATTATTAATATAACACTTGTAGATAAAAATAGTTTTTATTTTGTTTCTATTTTATATTTTAATTTAATTGTTCATTAACAAAATCATTAAGGTTGTTTAAATATGAAAATCTTAACTTTCTGTAAGATATGCAAGTTCACAAAGTTAAACGAGATATATTTGAGTATCATGATAATACATTAGACACCCTTGAGTTAACATTTTTTAAGTGAGTAGGCCTCTGTATATTTTCTGTCAGAACCACACCATTTCAGGATAGTTTTCGATTATTCTAATTTATATGTTAATTACAAAAATTTGTTTAAAAATGTTGCAAATTTAATTAAATTGTGATTCATCCCAATTTTTGCCGCATGATTTTTATCGTGAAAAAAATAAAATTTCATGACATATAAATATATCTTAGAAAAATAAAAGTTATGAAAACTAAAGGAGATTACCACAAAAATATAACCTTAATAAAAGCTTAAAATGTTTTTCGTAAATTAGTAATATTTGGTCCTTGAAATTGAACCATTTATTCGTTTCAAAAGCTTTTTATCATATAATATTTTATTTTTTTTGCCGCTGTGTAATATCACGTTTTTCACGAAAGTTTAAATAATAATAGTAAGTACATAATACCAACTGCACATTCCAATGTGGAAAGTTAAATTTAAATCTCCCCTTTATGCTGTATGTGATATTGTTTTTGACATTTGTGTAACATTTTAAAATTAACAAGAGGAAAATAAATTGGAAAATTTTTAATTATGAAATATCATAAATTAAATGAGAAGGCCTAATTTAGAAAAAAAGTCTACATATATTCTAGAGAAGTCCAAGCAAATTTTTTTTCAAATTTTTTTCGGTGTGCATAAATTTTAATTAGGAGAAAACCAAGATCATAACATAAATTATAAAACATGTTTGAACACAAAAGATAATCAAAAGTAAAAATCGTACCCTATCTACAGAACATGGAAAATAAATTATAAAACATGGAAAATAAATTATAATAATTAATAAATTATAATTAATATACACACTACCTAAAATGTTAATTTATAGTTTTGTTGTCAATTTTAGTTATTTTATTTCTCTATCTACCTATAATTTAATTGAAAAAAAGACTTCCAATAAATTTTTTTGGCCCAAACTACCAATTTCAATAATTTTTTTAAGTTTCTTTTTAGTCAGAAAAGCTTTTCAATATTCTGTGGTTTATTTAAATTTTATATTTACTTTTTTTTAAGTCATTCATAACAACTCTTTTGATTATTAAAGAAAGAGAAATAAGCTTCTTTAAATATTAAGAGAATTTTAAGCTTTTTATTATTAAATTTTTTAAGTTTAGTTGCAATTGCAAAGCAAACAAAAGCTGTCTTTAAAGTTTCTCCATAAAAATGTATATTTCCTTATGTTAAAATATATAAGTTGTACACAGGACAACAATGCATAATGAAATTATTTACTTGTATTAATATAATTTTATTCCCTTTACACATTTTTGTTTTCCGCGTAAGATTTCTTATCATTTTTTTTTTTTTCAAATGTAAATAAGGATAGAAATTTCGTATTGGTCTCGATGAGAAAAACAAAATAAAAGGCGATTATCTGACATAACTTTTTTTTTCATTAATATTGGCTTATATCCAAAAAATTAGATACATGTAAGTAGGCAACCAGGTATTTATTTTTTTTTTTCAAATTATTTCGTCCTTGCGAAATTATGCCCAATCTATTAAAATTATGAAAGTTTATTAAACAAAAACAAAATCAGTAGTATCTATGATGTCAAAATTTTTACGTTCTGCCGCATTAGGAGTTTGTACTGAATGGCTATGTACACTTTAATATAAAAATTGTTTTTCATTAACATTTTCACACTCAAAATATAACAAAGATGCATGCTAAAGCACTACATAGTAGTGCTTGATTTATTTAACATTTCAGTTAAATTTATCTAAAAATAATTTATATTTTATATATAACATTGTACGTAGATGGTGATTGTGCAATGTGTTATAAGTAGGTATATATTTTAACATTAAATTAAAATAAAAACTATGGCATGAAGCATGATGATTGTTTATTACAATTTTCGGGATACACAAAATTTTATTTGTTTTTTTTACATACACAAAAAATGTTAGCAAAAGGAATTTTCTATTTCTGGTGAGAATTTTATACAGGATTAAAATGTGTGATAACATTAAGGGTTAAGCATAGTAATTTGCATTTTTATCCTTTTTTTTGGGAATTTTATTTTTAAATTAGATGTATATTGTAGTTTTATAAAAAATAAAAATTATAAAATATGTGTGTTTTTACCTCATAACTCATTGTGTAGTAGACCGTAGAAAACATGATTAAAAATATTCAAAAAATGATTTTAACTAATTTTAATTACAAACGTATTAAATTTAATAAAACTTAAAGTAGAAAAAAAAAATAATTTGTTCCCAAACATTGTAATAAATTAAAAATTAATAGACATACCACAATTTTAACTTACAATTCTATGGTAAATTAAAGATAAAGAAAAGATAATAATACCACATAATCTCAATCAAATAGCTTGATATAATATAAATTTCTTGATTTTGAGATCACTTAATTAATTCAGAAAAGTAATTTGATTGTTTGGAAAAATAGTTCCCTTCCAAAACATTTTATATTTATATCTAAAACTAATTTATAATTAAATCAATGTACGCATTTAGCGAATAAAAGAGGAATTGTTTTATTTCCCAATAGGGATTGGATTTCACTGCTCATATAAATATAATTCGGAGTTGCGATATTTCACTTAATCAGGAATGGGATAGAACATTTATATATCGCCTGCTCAGAAATGAAACAACGTATAATGAAAAGTATAGTTTCGAGTAATTTAAATTTAAAGATCGAAGAGCGAATTTATATTTTCTATTTAATACATTGTTGTATACTACTGGCATAGCTCAGTGGAAGACTACATAACATTGAAAAAGAGGTTAAGCAACGTCTCGTTGTGATAGAACTTAGATGGTTGACCGTTCAAATAAAAAAAAAACAATATAAAAACAAAAAAAAGCTAAAAAAAGCAAAAAAAGCTAAAAAAAAAAACAAAAAAAATCTAAAAAAAAACAAAAAAAACAAAAAAAAACAAAAAATAAACAAAAAAAAAGAGAAAAAAAACAAAAAAAAACAAAAAAAAAACAAAAAAAAAACAAAAAAAACAAAAAAAAAACAAAAAAAACAAAAAAAACAAAAAAAAAAACAAAAAAAACGTTTGAGATGTTTTTGCCGATGATGATGCATTTGAGAGGTTTTATACTTTGTTATTTTGTACAGTCCGATTATTTAAAGATTACACATGGCCATGTATGAATTACCGGGGGTTGGACATTTGTCCGCGATTTGTTTTTGTATCGCGGACATAAAAATGACATTTGTCCGCGATTCAAAATGTCTTTTGTCCGCCGCGGACAAATGACATTTTCCAAAATGTCATTTGTCCGCGATAAAAATTAATCGCGGACAAATGACATTTTGCAAAATTTTGTCCGCTAAAAATCTGAAAAATCAATCGCGGACAAATGACATTTTGCAAAATGACATTTGTCCGCTAAAAATTTTAAAAATCAATCGCGGACAAATGACATTTTGCAAAATGACATTTGTCCGCTAAAAATTAAAAAAAGCAATCGCGGACAAATGAGATTTTGGAAAATGACATATGTCCGCTAAAAATTTGAGGCTAAAGTGCAGATCACGTGAACCAATCAGAATCGGCACAACAAGAGAGGGTGGTGGGGGGCGGCGGGCGGGCGGGTGGACTGGTGGTTGGTCAGTGGGATTTGCGGCGTCCGCCCGCCGCCCGCCGCCCCCCACCACCCTCTCTTTAAGGGGCAAATCGGGCAAAAAAAAAAAAATTGCATATACAAAATGTATGAACAATTTGGGGGGACTCTACCCCTCTTCCCTTTTCCAAGCTTCAGACGATTCTGAGTGGTTCACGTAATCTGCAGTATCTCCAAAATTGAAAAATCAATCGCGGACAAATGACATTTTGCAAAATGACATTTGTCCGCTAAAAATTTTAAAAATCAATCGCGGACAAATGACATTTTGCAAAATGACATTTGTCCGCTAAAGTTAGAAAATTTAATCGCGGACAAATGTCATTTTGCAAAATGTCATTTGTCCGCTAATTTTGGGACATTTGTCCGCGGCGGACAAATGTCATTTTACAATCGCGGACAAATGACATTTTGCAAAATGACATTTGTCCGCGAAGTTTTCCATACAAATTTCATCGCGGACAAATGTCCCGCGGACAAATGTCACGGCGCCTGAATTACCTAAGCCACTTCGATAAATTAACATATTAAAAAGTATATTTTTATACAAAAAACTTAGTTGATTTAACAAAGCTTAACTTTGTTAAAACAAAATTAACTTAGTTATTTTATACAAGAACCTGGTAGGCTGAAAACTGCCGAAGCCTTGTGTATTTTATACTAGGTTTTTGTATAATTATACATATGGTTTTTTTCTCAGTGAGGGTCTAGAAAACGAAAATTGATTTCGTTTTTACACGATTTCATTCGATTTAGCACAATTACAAAAAGCCTTTTCAAGGAAATTTTAACGAATATTTTTTTATTAACCGTGTATTTTTAGAATTTTTATGTTTTTTTTTATACGGTTTTTTTTTACACGTTTTTTTCTGGAACGTATCTACCGTGTAAAAACAGAATTAGGTGTATTTATATACATATATATGCTTTTTATTGAAGTTGCTGTCTGCCTTGGTTTTACGCTATTGTATAGGATATAGAGATATCTATTGTAATTTATACAACAATTTGTCGAGATTTAAAATAACTTAAAAGTACATATACAAATTTCGAGTATAGTAGTCGCAAAGATATAATAAAAGTGAAATTAAAGCCAGAAAGAATGTTAAGACGTTAAGTGCGAACTTCTCACTAGGCAAGTGAATTCAAACCAAACATTAATAAGTGTGTGAAATAATTTATTGAAATATGGAGTATTTAAATTTAAAGCAATACAATCGAAAAATTACTAATTTCTTCAGTAACGGAATATTAATGCGTAATGTGATATAGCTTAGCTAATAATATTTTAAAGTTTAGCTTATGTCTAACAATTCAAAAGTGAATACCAAATATAAATATGTATTTAAATATCTTCTTCATAAAATAAAAAGTCTTTCAAGTTATGGAAGTCATGCGAAATAAATTTGTATGTGTAGTATGTTAAAAACAAAAGCTATATTTGTTATGTAATGTTATAGAAAAAGTCAGTGTTTCTTTTCTTTTTTTTCTTTTCTACCTACCGCACCATTGTTATTGTTATTATTAATTGCTATGATATTAAAAAAATGTATTTAATTGTTGAATATTTAAATATTTCTTGTGGAAAAGTGTTAAAAAATTATTTATGTAAGGACATAAAAAATATTTTTAAATTATAAATATATAGAAATTTTTAACAAAAAGCGCTTATTTATTATACTTATTATTGTCTTTTTGTTCCAAAATATAAATAATTTATTCGGAACAAAATAAAAACAAAAATTTTTTTTAACAAAATTTGTAGTAAATTTAGGAGACTTATGCTGATATGCACAATATACAATCGAGTTTTTTGTCTAAAACAAAAAAGAAATTAATGTACAGAGTTAAAGTTGTTGAAAATATTCAGTGAACTCATTTAATTTTTAATGATAATTATTATAAAAAATATTCGAATAAAAAAAATAAGTTGGACCCGAAACTCTGTATTTTAAAAATGCTATATATATATTCGAAATATAAAACTGAAAAGAAAAAAACTGTTATGAAAACCATTTATATACACTTGTAACTTAAACTGCAATATTTTATGAAAATGTGCTCATAATCTTGCATTTATTATTAAATAATAACAAGTCCAAAAATGAATTGTAGCAAAATTTGCTACTAGAAATTTATATTTTATTTTTGTTTTTTCTAGCGAAAAATAACTAACAAAAAAATTTATTTTTATACAATAACAGTTTCTGAAATTTTTGAGGCAAATATTGCTATAATCATATATTAAAAAGTTAAACTATTATCTAATTTTTCTAGCTATGGCAAACAACAAATTTTGCTAACATCATCCACTATTTTAATCTGAACTATATACATAGCCAAATATACAGAAAATATAGGTGCTGCAGATATTTGTTTTTTCAGTGTATGTATTAAAATTTACTAAAATTTAGTTTATCAAATTAAAAT
Organism: Hybos culiciformis; assembly: GCA_964007475.1. Lineage (NCBI taxonomy): Eukaryota > Metazoa > Arthropoda > Insecta > Diptera > Hybotidae > Hybos > Hybos culiciformis. The sequence continues at coordinate 35,982,922 of OZ023273.1, read as the reverse complement.
TTATTTCCGTTGAAAAACAAAATATAAACGAGTATTTCATAGATATTTATTAATTTTTATTCAATTCAGATAGCTATTTTCAATTTCATTATTTGAGTTAAAATAAAAATTAAAAAAAAATTTCTTAAAATAACTAAAAATACTTAAAGTTTATTAAATCCATAACAATAAAAAAAAAATTAGTAATAAATTTAAAGGGGTTTTAAAAATATAATATTTCGATATGAACAAAAATAAAGACAAAAACTTAATTTTTAAGCGCATAAACATAAAAAATCAGTATTATTTTAATAATAATGCATTATGCGATTTGTGTATATTGTGTATATTGTACAATGCACATTATACATTATATAAAATGGATAATATATCATAAACATTATTTGGATTTAAAATCGGATTTTTGAATTATTTACTTAATTATTTAATATTATTTGTTTATTTTAATTTAAATTTTTTTTATTTTTTTTGAGATTATTTTTGGTTAATACTGTGTCATAAATATCAAGGGAACAATTAAATGTAAATGACGTGTAATAATCAGAAATAATTTGAACAGAAAAAGATTAACAAAAAAAAAATGTTTTTTTTTATTGTAAACACAATTTGCTCAAATTGTTTACGTTACAAATAAATCAGATAATATACATAATATATATGACACGATTGTGATCATCAAAACATTTTCACAAGAAACAAATGTTCTTTTAACATTTAATCGAATAAATTTTTCAAATCCTTGAGCTTATTGTAAAAAATAAAAAAAAAAATACGATATAAATTAATTTCTTTATTCGAAATTTCAATATTGAAAACCTAAAATCATTAAGAAATTTCCTTTAGGAAAATTTATTTTTATATAATTTGAATTAATTATAATAATCAGAAATTATTTATATGATAAAGCAGAGACTTTTGTATTACTATCATCATAGTATACTACACTTATTTACATACCTTATAAATTAAGTAATTTATCCTTATTTAATGTATTATTATTTTCTTCCCTTTCCCAAAATTATTCTATTAGAAATAATTAAATTAAAATTTTCAAATAATTTAATTTATGGTACGTGTTTAATAGATTTTTTTAATTAAATATTTAAGTATTACATATATGAAATTAAATTTTAATTAATTATAATAAAATAATCGAAATGATTAATTCGAAAAAAAAATTAATCGCAAAGATTTTATACATCATGGTACATCTACTAACAGAAATTAAATTTTATGCTACTATGCACCCAAAAAAAAACTACTTGATTTTATTGTACTGTTAAATTAAGTTCAGCCTTCTATTTGAAATTAAATTGTTTGTTAATCAGTTAAATACAAATAGGAGGGTTAGGATTTTGATAAAAATAATATAATGTCGTATGTGAGAGAGAGATAAGCACACAAAATGAGTCAAACAAAAATTTTATAGTTAATTTTATTTCAGATATCACTGAAAATTTGCATCAAACACAAAACTTGAATCAAGGTCGAATTCTTCGAATGTTTAAAATTAGAATTTTATTGAAGTTTTCATACTAGATAAAATATAAAAATTCACATTATATTAAATATAAATAAAAATCTGTATACAGCTTACAAAGTTTCATCTTTATTTAACCGAAATGAAATCTGCAAAATGTGTATTAAAAACCAATCTTTAAAATGAAAAATTTTGTTTATTGATGACTTTTTCTTTATTATGATTGTTTACGAAATTTGGTGAGAAAATAAGTTTGTAAAGGAATATAAAAGGCAATGGATTTAATTATAAACACATTTTTTTAAAGAAAACATAAACAAAAAATTGTTTGCTTAAACATAAAAAGCCAGCATAGTTTTTCTCGGTACATTAAAAAGTCAACCTTAGTCAAACATAGTCAACCAACTGGTACTGAAAAAATACTGCAATATTTTTCTACAAAAAATGCAGAATAGTACAGTATCAGAAAAATACTGCAGTACCAGTATATTGCAGTACCAGTATATTGTAAAAAATACTGCAATATTTTTGTAGTACTCTACTAGTATACTTGTACTGCATGTTGTATTCAGTACATAAATACTTAAATTTAGTCAGCTTCATTAATAAATTATTTTAATGCGTTGGGGATCGTTATGTTGTATTTAGTGCTATAGAATTTAGATCACTAAATGGAGTATTATATGCGTCAATACACATGCAATCATTTAGATGCATCTGCGTAAATAATGAAAAAATTTAGATGCATCACCGTATATAATGAAAAAATTTAGATACATCAGCGTAAATAATGAAATCATTTAGATGTTTCGTATTGAATATTACGTAATACCATAGATTAAGAATACAGAAAGATGGGAAGCTTCATACAACATTTTTTCAGTCTTTTTGGCATTTTATTGTGAAAGTGTTAGTAAAACTAAATAAAATTCTTTTCATACATTGATAATTATCACGTATTTTATTTTGTTTTACTAACACATTGACTTAAAAATACCAAAAATAATGTTGTATGAAGCTTCCCATCTTTCTGTATTCTTAATCGATGGTAATACCTAAACAAACATAATATCTCTAACAATATTTCAATACAGCCAAATACAAAAAAAATGAGAAAAAATGATAAGAAAAAATATTCTCTCTTTGCAACTACCTCTCCCCTTCGCATTAAAACAGTATATTGATTGGATATGTAAACAAAATTTGTTATACAACTCGTTCTGTATTTACACAAAAATACATTGACACTTGTCAATTTATTTATTTGACTCGTGTCAATGTATTTTTGTGTATACAGAACTCTTAATTAATAACAAATTTAGTTTACATATACAATAATCTACTATAAGAAGATTTTCGCATTCAGAAACATATTATTTTACCTATATACAGCTCAGGTATTATAATAAATCTTAGAAAATGTGAAGTAAATACAAATATTTCATAAAATTTCTAAATCTAATGTAATAATAACGATTTTTATTGATATCATTTTGATTGTATTCGTTTAAGTTTTTTATATCAATACAAATTTTTATTGAGAAATTTGAATTTATTTTGTATAAATATGTATATATATATATTACCTAAATCCTAAAGGTTATAATAATATATAAATGAAATCAGGAAAAATTCAATAACATTTTATTATAGAATTTGAAAGAAAAATAAAGTAAATATGTTTATAAATTATTTTTTTTAGGTAGATAGGTACATTTCACTTCTTCTAATAAGAATTTTTTTTTCTCAATTTTACAATTTACATTGACATATACTTAAATACACGTTATTTATTAGATATTCTTATTCAAATATAATCAGAATATGCTTAAGAATGATAATGGTTCTTAAAAATGTTCTTTTGGAATTTTTTTTTGTAAAAAGGACCTTTATTCAAGCATAATGTTGTTCAGTTAAAGTTATGTTGAGGGCAAATTTTTTGAGATAAAAAATCATTTATGAATTTATATTATTAATTTTATGATATAAAGGGCAAATTTTTTTTATATTTGAATTTTTTTTTTTTTTACAACATGAATGCATTTATACATATTGATAAAAGGCGAAAATTTAAAACATAATTAGAAATTTTTGATTTAATTCCATTTCCTATTTGAAAAATATTTTATTCTAGGTATAACTATACGTTAATATCAACGCGAAAATAGACCATTAACCAAGTCTGAATTTTCAGTAAAAAATGTGAGCCATGTAAGCATTGAACCGTTTTCCGTTTGTCCGTCTGTTGTGCAATAAGGACTGTTGCGAAAATGTCTGCACAAAATAAAGCATCAATTTCATTAAAATGTCAATCTAGTTTTTCACATTTTTTTTAATTTTTTCAATTAAAGTTTCGGTTTCGACCACAAATTTTTCATTTGTAGTTCCAGTCTTATCCCTTATTCGCATTCAAATTTGACGTGATTCTTTCGATTGGGTTCAAGAAAGTTGGAAAGATGGATTCATTTTTTTGACACAAAATGGATATTATGTGTTTGAAGCCACTAAATTGTTGAATTTACATAAGGAGCTGAAGCCAAATCCGTCGTGGCTCTCTGAAAAAGGTAGGAGGAGGCGTTTTTGAAAGCACTATTTATCATATTTTATCCCATCAATTGTGTCAAATGTAAAAAAAAGAGCGACTTCTTTTACCACATATGTAAAAAGGTTGATCTTTTTTAAAAATTTTTCGATTCTAGTTACTTTTTTTTTTCATCTAGACCCCAAGAACTTCAGAATATAACTGGGGATCTGATAAAAGACATGTTGTATGTATATAGAAAAATTATAATTATTTATTAGGTAATATGTCAATTAAATAGAGAGCTGCAATCAGTTCAAATTATTAGGCTAGAAAAACAATAAAAATCATAATTTTTAAGTAGTAAAGTTTGATACATTTCATTTGCTATATATTTTTGGACGACTTATTAATAATATAATAAATGCAAGATTTTGAATTTGGTGTTTAATGAAAACTTATAGTTGGTTTTTTATTTTTTTACGGAAAAGATCTTCTTATTTTTACCAAATTATTTCGATTTCCACAATAACAATATAATAATACATCTTAAACCTTATTAAAGAAAGCGAGATTAATCTTTACCAATATTTATTCAAAATTTAAATAGTAAATGATTGCAATCTGTATCCAAAATTTGTTTATATTTACTTTGTTCAATATACAATACAATACATCGGAAACATTAAGAAAACAAATTGCCTTAAAAGCAGAATTTTGGAGACTGGAAAAAAATTGTGGATCATAAAATACATTGGAATAGTTAAAATTATTTAAATTAGAGGACAACTTTCCTACGATATTGAAAAAGCTTTTTAAGTTCTTATTAATATTTAAAAAATAACAGATATTTTTTTAATCAACATAATGTAAACAAACATATTTAACGTACATATAATAACACTTGTAAGGGAGTTTCTTATATCGTTAAATTTATTAATAGTAGATTATAATATATGTTAACTAAATTTGTTATTAATTACGAGGTGTGTATACACACAAACACATAGACACGAGTCAAAATTATATCACGAGACCGAAGGTCGAGTGATATAATATTGATAAGTGTCTATGTGTTTGTGTGTATAGACAACGAGTTCTTATAACAAATTTTGTTAACATATTTTATGTACTGCTTTAATGAGTAGGGGAGAGGTAGTTGCAAAGAGAGAATATAGAGATAATTTATAATAAAAAAGGAAAAAAGGGAAATGTTACTTGTTAATTTTATTTTAATTTCTCTTTCTTTTGAAATATTGTGAGTTTGAGTATGGGCGAGAAGTAAGCAATAAATTACCTTAAATTGCCAGCAATAAATTCGCTTAAATACATCAGCGCCACCATCGCTTAAATTTTTAACCTTAATAGAGGGTAAAATGTTAGGAAAAAATAATAATAAAGCAATTTGAAATACAAATTAAAATATTTAAGGAAATTTATTGCTGGCGTTAAAAAGAGATTTGTTATTGTTCGAAAAAAAACAATAACAAAAGCAAAGCCACTTAAAACAATAACAAAGCATTTTGAATACAACAACAAAATATTTTTTGAGTAAATGTGTGTTTGTGGTTTTAAATTTAAGGAAATTTATTGCTGGCGTGTGTGTTCAGGTCGGTATAAAAGTAAATAAAAATAAATTTTTTTTCTAATTAAATTTATTTTAATAATTATTTTAGTTATAATAATTATTATAATAATTTTTTTATTTTATAATTATTATGATAACTATTTTAGTCTAATTTTTGATGCCAACAATTATTTATCTAGCACCAAATTTTAAATAGGTAAGTATAATTCTATTAAATTTATTGTAGGTAAGGTAGGTACCAGAATTTGGCTGTAATGGAAGGCTAAAGTGCAGATGACGTGAACCACTCAGAATGGCCTGAAATTTGGACAAGGGGTAGAGGCGGTGCCCAAACCCCAAAAACTGAAATCAGTTTCGGAGATAAGGCCCTCCAAAGTTTTCGTACATTTTTGTATAAATTTTTTTTTTTTTTTGTGCCCGATTTGCTCTATTTTTGGTTACGTGGTAGAGGCGATACTTAAAATGTTAAATCCAAGAAGGTTTTTGCGGGAAAGCCCCCCTTTTGGAGATATGGCCCTTCAAAGTTTTCATACGTTACAAATTTCAGGCCATTCTGAGTGGTGCACGTCATCTGCACTTTAGCCTTCCATTACAGCCAAATTCTGGTACCTACCTTACCTACAATAAATTTAATAGAATTATACTTACCTATTTAAAATGGTGCTAGATTAATAATTGTTGGCATCAAAAATTAGACTAAAATAGTTATCATAATAATTATAAAATAAAAAAATTATTATAATAATTATTATAACTAAAATAATAATTAAAATAAATTTAATTAGAAAAAAAATTTATTTTTATTTACTTTTATACCGACCTGAACACACACGCCAGCAATAAATTTCCTTAAATTTAAAACCACAAACACACATTTACTCAAAAAATAGTTTGTTGTTGTATTCAAAATGCTTTGTTATTGTTTTAAGTTGCTTTGTTTTTGTTATTGTTTTTTTTCGAACAATAACAAACAGACCCCGACGCGATCATAGATTTTGAGCGACCGCAAGGTACGCAGCGACGTTTTTGACCTAAGACAAATTTTTAGGTGAAAGCAATCGCTAGCAGTCATAGAAGTTTAAAAAAAAAAAAAAAAAAACCAAGCAGCGACGAAAATTTTTGTTTTTTTTTGTTTTTTTTTTTTTTTTTTCGATTTTTTTTTTTAGCGATTATCAGCGACGCAGTAGCGAGAAATGATTTTTTTTTTTAGCAGCAGTTCCAAAAAATTGAAAATATCGCTGCTAAGCCGCAGCGACCAAAAATATGATCGCGTCGTAGTCTGATAACAAAGCTCTTTTTAACGCCAGCAATAAATTTCCTTAGATATTTTAATTTGTATTTCAAATTGCTTTATTATTATTTTTTCCTACCATTTTACCCTCTATTAAGGTTAAAAATTTAAGCGATGGTGGCGCTGATGTATTTAAGCGAATTTATTGCTGGCAATTTAAGGTAATTTATTGCTTACTTCTCGCACATAGTTTGAGTGATATTATTTTTGTGTATGAATTACGTAGTTCTCATTTTTTCTCATTTTTTTTTTTTTGTATTTGTCTGTATTGAAATATTGTGATAGATATTATGTTTGTTTAGGTATTACGTAATATTCAATACGAAACATCTAAATGATTTCATTATTTACGTTGATGGATCTAAATGATTTCATTATTGACGCAGATGCATCTAAATGATTGCATGTGCATTGCCGCATATAATACTCCATTTAGTAATCTAAATTCTATGGCACAAAATACAACATAACGATCCCCTATGTATTAAATTAAAATAAACCCGTACAAGATAAGCTAAATAATTTCTTACGTCTTTTTTTACATTGGTTTTTCTAAAGCGTGTACTATTCTGAAAAGAGTAGATGTAACGGAAAACAAAATGCTGAATTGAAGTGGTTAAAGAAATTATTACCAAACCATAGATGTTCAAAATGTAGTACAAAAAACGGTGTAAAAAATTAATTGATTTTTTATTAAGCTGATGTGGTATCACTGGCTGGACTTGCAGTAGTGATAGGATAGTAAGTGAATGATATTTAAGAGAATTATTTAAACTATGTACTTGTATTTTATTTGTGGTTTAGGAATAAAAAAAAAATAAAACGGAGAAAATAATTAAAACAATATAATATTTCTTTAAGTTTAACTTCTTTAAGCGCATTACGACATTTTCTGTGAGGAGAGTGAATTGGAAAAAAATGCTGTCAAAACAATCAGGTTTACTCTCAAAACATTGTCACGATTTCGAGAAAAAAATTATTTTTACCGGAAAATATATTTTTACCGGAAAATATATTGCCTCTCAAACAAAAACAAATAAATAAAAAAAAATAAATAAAAATAATTATTACAGTTAATTATTACAGAAAGAATTATCATTTTCCCAAAAGAACGAGTTTATATTCATAATTTCTTCCATAAATTCATAATAATTTTCGGAATTTGAATCTGATAGCAAAAAAAAAATCTAAATATAAATTAATAAAAATTACTTCCCCTGATGTATTTTTAAGCACTAGCAAAATATTTTTATTCTTATATTATTGTATTCAAGAAAAAAAGAACTTTTCACTACCAAAAGTGTATTAGAGTTCTCTTTAAATGAAACAAAATATATGAAATTTAAGACTTACAATATGAAAATCTATGAAAATTTCCAAGTGCCACTTACTTAACTCATAAGTGAATAAACAACATTTTATATAATTTTTATTTTATTCTACGGAATAGATAATACCATAGATTAAGAATACACATAGATTGTTAGCTTCATACAACATTATGTTTGGTATTTTTATGTGAATGTGTTAGAAAAACAAAATAATAATATGTGATAATTATCAATATGTATATGAAAAGAATTTTATTTAGTTTTACTAACACCTTCACATAAAAATATCAAAAATGCTGAAAAAAATGTTGTATGTAGCTAACAATCTTTCTGTATTCTTAATCTATGATAATACTTTAATTTTTGCCTTTCTTAAAATAACATCATAGAAGAAATATTGATATTATATATGCTCATTTCATACTCACTTCACACAACGTATCACTCCAACTATTAAAGTTTAAATCCTTTAATTAATATTTTGGCATTTTTTTTTTCATGAATCTGTTTAATTAAATTATTTTTTTAAACTTGCATAACGCCGATAAATATATTGTGTGGGAAGAAGTAAAAAAGTTTTTTTTCCCATAAATTCTAAAGTTTTTAATCTATTAAACCTTTTTAAAAACAAGATTTATAATATAATATATCACTTAAAATAATTTCTCTCTTTAATAAAAAAAAGAAAAAGCAACAAGTGAAAATAGGAATAATAAAAAATTCAAGACGTAAATAAAGTTTTTCTTTATTTAGGCTATAAATTTATTTATATGTATTTATATATTATAATTATAATACATAAAAACATAATATAGTATGTAATGAATTCCATTAGGACAAATGAACTACTTTATATATTTCAAATTGATGATAAATTTTTATTCTTCATTTTTGTCACAGAATTATCTTCCCCACTCACAGAATTCACTGGAAAAAATGTATTATGTAAATTTTTACCGCATTCCAAAGAAAATGAATAAAAAAAATAACATAATATAGTGGTGGACAAAGTAATTGTTGTTTTGAAATTTAGAAAATTTTGAACATTTTCTTAATTTTTGTGTTTTTGTCATTTAAACGGAGCTTTTATTATACAATTTTTTTTAAAGATAAATTTCGAGGAAACTTTGTATGTTTAATCACACCTTGTTTTGTTCGTCACTGTATTCAATTTCAAAAACAACATAACGCTGTATCCATTATCCAGTCTTAATAATGTTAAGGATAGGTGGTTCCTCATTATTCTCAATTTTTAAAATATGTGGAGGTAAGGACTCGAAAACTTGTGGTTAGAAAATTTTAAGTTTGGATTTGAAATGCAATTAAACTTAAAAAAATATTTTCAAAAAATTTTTTAAATAAAAATGCACACTTTCGCTTGGTTTATTTTTTTCCAAGAAAAATATTTTATTGTCTCATAATTTATAATTTTTTTTTTATATTATTATACTTTATTTTTTATAGTTAACAATATTATCTTTGGATATTTCAATGCTCATTTTATATAACCAATTATTATGTTTCATGTTTTTTTTTTTTTATTAATTATTTGTTTTTTTTTTTTATTAATTTTCAAAAATATTTTTTTATTACTACACTCTTTCAGTGGAATTTTTTTTTTTTAACATAATATAATTTTATTCTGATTTTTTTTTTTTATTTTTATTTTTTTTCATTTTACCCTTATTGTCATATTTATTGTCATATTACTTTTATCGTGAAATTAAATATGTACACAATATTATCATGTTATTAGAATCGTCAACAGTAATTACCCCTAAATAGGTGTCCGATAGTAGAGTGTAAGGAGTCTTTAAAATAGAAAAGCTAAAACTAAAGTGTTTTGTATAAAAAAAAAACAAACTAAGTTTTTTTTTTTGAATAATCATTTCAATAATCGTATTAATTTATTGTTAAAAATTAATTTATATGTAAGGTAAAACTCAAATTCGTTTGATTAAAAAAAGTATTTTAAAATAAGTATTAAACTATGGCAGAAATATGTAAAGTTAAGGCCTGGAATTTTTCAGGATTAGAACATAAAACATAAAAAACTTTAATATTATTTTTAAAAAAGAATAGATTTTAGGAAGGTAGAAGTAAATAATAATTAAAACGAGGATTAAAATTTGTATATATGGGTGTCTTATATTTCACAAGGTCGATCTCGATAAACTTAATTTATTTTTCCTATTCTTAACAAATAAATCCGGAGCTTGAACCAACTTTGCCTTGTTGGTCCTAAATTTGGATGACACATTTTATATGCATATTTTATTTAACATTTTTTAAAATGCCTTTTACATTTTTGAAGTATATATTTATTTTTTTTTGGATATTAAAAAAAAAAACTGTTGACAATATATGAGCATGAACATTTGTTTTAAATATTTATTATTATGTTTATTTTCATTAATTGTTATAATACATACATTATGAGTTTTTGGAACAAATTTTGCTGCAAACATAGGTCTGTAAATAAATCAGCATACATATATTTTTACTTATACATGTATGTTTTAATTCTTCTTTGATTAAAAGTAAATTTACTAAATTACACATTTTTTTTTCTTTAACTTTGATGTCTGTACAGTGATAACTCGAATTTATTCTAATAATTGCATATTATTGTCATATATAATGTAATTCGTTAAATTAATTTGACAACATTTAATTTTTATTGAAAAAAAAAATTTGACTAAATAAGTTATATTTTAATAGTAAATTTAGTAAAATGTTATTTTTTTTATAACATTTTAAGTTTTTTTTTTTTTTTTGTTTTTTTTATATTTTTCTTGTTATTCAGATATTAGGTTAATTTGGCATAACATTTACATATGTGTATTATGATATTTTATTGATATTCCATTATGTTTTAATTTTTTTTTTTTTTTGATTTAATTTTTTTTAATATTTTATTTTAAATTTTTAAAATGATAATATGAAAAAATATACATTAATATATCTTTGTATCTATTATTGTACATAATATTATTAATTTTAACTTATATTAAATATATAGAATTTTATACATTATCGCATTAAACTGAATATCAATTCATTTTTCAAGAGAAAAAAAAAATTAAAAATATTAAATTATAAATAAAATTCTTTCCATAAATACAGTAAGTTTGTACAGTCATTATAATTCCTCAGCCTTCATTAATTTTTTTTAATGATATATTGGATAATTTATTTTTGGTATTTAATATTTATTGAAGATTATTTTTTCATAAATTTCAAAGAAACTGAAAATGTTAAAGAAATTGCAAAAAAAAAATTAAAAATACCGAACACAAATTCAATAAGTTTTCATCTAATAAATGTTTTTTCTTTTTACATTAAATTCGATTTTTTAAAAATAATAATTAAATAATAATTTGAAGAATTTTTTATAACATCATATATCATAAACTTTCAATACTGCAAGAAAACCCAATCAATATTACAATTTTTGAATTTTTAATTTCAGAATAAACAAAGCCTTTTATAATTATTTTAGATATAATTATTTTAGAAAATTTATCTCGGAAATTGGGAAAAAATCTTTATTTATTATTGAAATTCATCTTTATTAAAATTAAATTGATTACAATCAAACTTCTGTAAATTATATTTTATTAATGATTAAATTAATAATTAATATTTTGATACAATATTATAAAATGAATATCTACATTAAAACATTAATTCCATGTATTTTAAATGTTTATTATCTGATATGCAATTATAGTTGATAATCTTATCCAATATTTTTATTATTTTTGATAGAGATAGTATTTTTTAGAGTACTATTGTAAATTCATTTAAAAATAAAATGATTTTATTTTATATATATAAATATATAAATATTTTTAAAATTTTCATAACATAATAACGTAAGTAATCAATAACATTGAAATAAAACATATAAAGAAACTAAAAAACAAAAATTTAAAACTTCACATCGAAAATAACTTATGATATCAAAATGTAAACTATGTACGTTTACGATTCGCCAATTTTTGCATTTTTCAGATAAATATATTTTATAATAAATTTATTATATTACTAAATATACACATAATAAAAATCGTTGTTATAATCCACAAAATAAGGAAAATTGTAATTTTGTACTATACAAAACATAAATGTACATACAATTTATAAAATATATACGTTCTTATTATATAAAATGTAACGTCCGTATTCAAAAACATAATCAAAATGTCAATTAAGAGTGTGTTCCAAAACTAAGAACTATTTTAGAAACTGAAATATTATTATGATCCTTTTTTTTTCGTAAAAATCCTTCCAAAATACTTTTCTTTTTTTTCTAAATCTACAAAAGAAAATATATGACAATCTCAGTTTTTAGGTGTACTTTTTAGTGAACCTCATTTTAAAAATCTAAAATTCCAGCAGGTGTTGCAGATGTTACAGTCAAGACTATCTCAATTTCTAAAAACAAGGAATTTTCTTTAGAAAAAAAAGGGATATTTCATGTTTTGAGATAGTCTCAGTTTGGGATCGCACTCTTTTATATTTTAAATGGCAAATAAAATTATGGACTATGTTAATTTTTTTTTGTATTTGAATTTGGTTGAAAAAATTCTAAATATTTTTTAATTAAATCGTATTATTTTAGCTATAAGGAAAATACATTTTGCAAAATAAGCTTCCAAATTTTAATTTTCTTTTGTGTTTGATATCATGTACGAAAGACGACAGAATTAATTTTTTTTGTTATTTTTAGTTTTGTCTAACTCACTCAATAAATGAAGAAATTAACTATAACATCGGTGAAATCGAAATATAATTTTTTAGTTTATTAAAATGTTTTTTGCGTTTTCTGACGAATATGGACTTTTTTATTCTAAGAGTTTCGCTGACGGTTAGTAACAGTATTTTATTTTTATAACTTTTCTTGAACTGCAGTTGATGTTTTATTACTAATAGGAAACAAGCTTTTTGGCTGTTCGATAAACTAAGCCAACACATGAAACACGTTGATATGAATTTTATATTCGAAAGCGTGGCGGAAAGCGAACAATACAGAGAGTTAAAAAGAGAAGTGTACATAAAATAAGCTACTTGAGATTTCTTATTACTCGAACCTTCTTAGCAAATCTTAGTGTAAAAAATGTGTTTAGTTTGAACATTTTTAAAAAAGTTATTTTCAAAACTGAGGTTTTATTAAACTAAATAAGTCTTAAGTTTAGCTGCCTGTTAAGTCTTTTATGTATTTTTTTTAAATTTTATTAAACTTAAATATAAACTCTTGCTTGGACATTTCGAGTGCCTTATCGAAAGTTTAATTTATTTATAGTCATAAATTATTTTATATTCTTTATTTCCACAGCTTATAAATGAACGAAAACTTATTTTCCTAAAATTGATATATCAAAATAAATATATTATTATAGTAGTTAATAAAAATTGTTAGTTTATGATATATCCAAAATTGATAGTATGATATATCAAAACTAATAAGTTCTATATTTTTGTGATATTAAAAAAAAATTTTAATAGACAGTTAGTTAATTGTATTTTAATAGCTGTAATATTTGATATTAATGTTAATGATACTGTACTGATATTTTTAGTTACGGTGTAGAAAAAATAATCGAAATGTCCTAACGAGATTACACATTATTAAATATTATAGTAAATTTTAGTATAATATAATTTTAAATACATTTAATCTAAACTCTATTTCATAATATGTATTGTAAAATTTTTTAACCCTGAAAGAGATATATATGTATGTATGTATGTCTGTATAGTATATATGTATTTATATAAATATTTTGAAATAGTTTAAATATCCTTGTAAATAATTTTTATTTATACAGTAAAATTCATAAAATTGGTTTAAAAAAAAAATTTATTATTGCCTGCTTAAGGGCGCGAAAAAATTTAAAGCTAGCAACATAATTTTGTCCAATTTAATTTATGCATAAAATGAATTTATTGCAATATTAAAAGGCTCTGTATAATATTAAAGCTAAGCATTTATATCATAAATTTATTTAAAAGGTTTAATTTAAATTCTTTTTTAAAATAAAAATTTTAAGGTAATAAAAATTAAATCACAAGCTGAAAATGATATGTTAAGTATTTAGACCGAATTAAGGTAGACAAGAATGATTGGTTGATAATGAAAACAAGAATTTAATGATTGCATCTCGTGACTTGAATAAACATTAGAAAGTGTCTAAAAATATGCAAATGTTTTTGGGCGAAAAAAGAAACTCTTGAGCGTAAATTGGTGGAGTTATTGATTATTCATTAAATTAATATAAATTGATATGATTAAATTTTCGATTACTAAGAAGTTTCACTAATATTAAAGAAAATACGATGAAAAAGTATTATCGATCCCATTATCTTTTACGGCGAACATATTTTCAACTTTTTTAAATTCGGTCATACCTGATTTTTATGCAGTTAAGCTTTTGGAGAAACTAATAATTTATTTAATAATTAAATTAAAACGATAATTCTTTTTTTCAAAACAGAAAATAGTAATAATTGATTTTACCTAAAAAAAAAAGATTATAATTTAAAATTTTTAAAAATTAAAACACACTTATTGTGTATTGTATATATACATTTCAGTATTTTTTCTTTTAATTAAAACTGTCCTATAAATATTATTTGATGAGTTTCATAGTGATTGACAGAGCAAAATTATTGTCGAAATAGAGTCTGAAAAGAAAAAAAGATTATATTATTTTTATGATTCTACATTTATATAAAAAATACACATTTAATGAATTTATATAAAAAATTAATTAAAAATTCTATTAATTTATGAAAAACCTGAAAAAGGTGGGAGTTTTTGCTTTTTTTTTATTTATTCATTCGTAATATAATATACAATAAATGTTAATATCTCATTTAATCAGAGCCCAACGAAAAAAAACGCCTTTCAGGACTAATACTGGCAGCATTATTACAATACTAAAAAAAATAAAAAATTTAAGCATATAATCGTTATTTTACATAAACCAACGTATTATTTCTTCATTAGTTATTTATATAACAATTCACTTGAGTTATCCAACAAAAACGTAATAGAATGTCACTTAAAGAAGAAACCACTCAATAATCAAAATTAAATCAAATGTATTAATCGAGCATCTATAATTCATTTTTTAACATGTATTTTAAAAGAAGGTAAAGAAGTTAAAGACTTAACATTATTAGGTAAGGATTAAATATAATATAATAGTTCTATATGAGACATTTTGTGAGCCGTCAATTCTAATCTTGCGCGGCTAATTCTCATATAAGAAACGCAACGAGTTTGTCGTTGAGGGTAATCAAAGTTTAGAGTTTGATACCCAATCATATTTAGATTCTAATAAATAACATTTAAGTTTTAATTTGAGTAAATTTTGATGAAACAACTATTTGTTCAGAAAATCAGCATTGAATAAAATGTATTAGATTCTAAAACACTGCATTAAAGTTTTAATATACGAAAGGAAATAAAGGTAGATAAAATTACAGTGCCTTATTCTGTGTTCTATAAAGTAACATTTTGTAGGCATTATTTTAGCAAAACTTTATATGGGAGATTAATTTTTTTTTATCATAGGGAAAAAATTATTTTTTTATATGTAATAATAGAATTATTATTTACTGTGGAATCAACATGTGTATGTAAATGTATTTTATGAATTTTAATATAATATACGTAATTAGTTTACCTAAAAAAATTACAATAAAGATTTTTTTTTTCTTAGTTAAATATGCATAAGAGATTGATGTTAATACGTGAATAACAAAATTATAATTGCGGATATGAAATTGTCTACCAAAAGTCATTAGTCATTCAAATTTATGTTTTATTTTATCAGTCTACAAAAAAACCCTTGAGATATAATATAATATCATTTTTCTTTCATTTTCTTGTATACCCTCAGTATTAATAAAATGTTTAAATAAAAAGAAAAAAAAATCCGTACTTATTCTGATTTACATAATGAAAAAAGATAATATATAATATAATATATTATACCTAATAATATAATAATATATCATATTGTAACAGTGAAGTTAAGCCCTGGATACTTTTTTGTTATATAATTATGTATATCCATTTAACATAACATAAGAAAATAACTGATATCATAAAACATATAATAATATAATAACCAATTATTCTATTTTTTATAAAGGATATTTTAGAATGTATAGAAGAGGTACGGCATCAAATAAAATTTTATGCAATCAATTTTTATTTGTAAAATAGAATTTTAAATTGATCAAATTAAATTATGTTGTTAAGTAATATCCTCACAAACTCCTTCAATATATATTTAGTTTGTATTATATTAGATAAAATATCAAATATTACTTATTTTTAGTCATCAGATATTATTTAGATCTTATTAAATTCTTGTTAGCACAATTAGAAAGTTTAATAAAGAACTATAAATTATTTTATTTTTATATAATGATGCAAAATATATTATTTCTAAGTTTTATTATATCGTAATGTTAATAACTATTAGATTCTGTATACACAAAATGTTTTATACAATAATTTTATTAAAATATTATACTAGATTAAGCTAAACACTATTTATTTTTTGTATCTCAAAATAGAATTCCTTTTGTTGTTAGAATTTAAATTATCTTTTATTTTATATAAATTTTGTAAAAACAAAAACTTGTGGTTAATAAAATATACTTATATACTTTCTGAAAACTATGCCAGTTGTTTTGTAATAGCAGATAATTTTTTTGTACTACTTCATGTTCTACCATTTTACGTATGTTATAAAAGTATAAGTATAAGAAGAATTTATTCTGTATTCACTCTATTCACAATATAGACATCAATAACACAATTACTACACAGATAAAAATGTTTTTAAAATGTTTGGAATTAAAAAAAACTTGTTATAATAATGTATATATTTTTTCATATACATATTAATAATAAAAAATTAACACTACAATTATTAAATAATAATTAATTATTTTAAGTATATCATTTGATAAATTTTTGCGAAATTTTCCGTTTAAATTTCTATTAAAATTATATGCAAATATTAACTTCCGAAAAATTCGTAATGATGAGTGAATTAAGGGATAACGAACTTATGATATAATTTGTGGGTGTACCTGTGCATGGGTGTCAGCAGGATACTTTACAAAGGAGGCTTGCCATTTGTTTAAATTTAATCAAAATATATTTTATCAATTTTTTTTATTATTTAATATAGCGGGCTAAATTTCAACCAAAAAATATCTTAAATTTCATAATAATAAAATAACATAAGATAAATACTATTAATACATATAGTTCTAAATTATTTAAAGTTTTTGTTTTAATTATGTTTTAATTATATATATTTAAATGTTTTTTTTTTTTTAATTCTTTTTACATCATTATTTATCATTTTGTATGTTTTATTAATTAAATTAATAACGTTTTTTATTCTGTTATATATTTTTTTTAATTCCAAAAATTATTTTTGTGGCCTTTTGTATTTTTTAAGATTATTTAATTTATCTTTAAAATATTTTTGATATTTTTAATTTTTTATTTAATTTGAAAATTTTAATTTTTTCTTCGGATATTCCTTAAGGCTCTTTTTTTTATTATTTTGATTTTTTTTTTTTTTCTTCTATTTTTTAAAGTCTTACTATAAGGATTTTAAATTTTGAAACATTTTTTTTTTCGTTTTATCTTGCCTTTGTACTTTTTTAATGAATTTTAAATTTGTTTAAAGAATGTTTACAATTTTTATTTATTTTTCCCGAATTTTTAATTAATCTTTTTATTTCTTTTGTTGTTTTTTAAAAGTTCTTAATTTTCTAGCTTGGTTGAACGATATTAAGTGCAGTGTTTTATGAATTAGTCTCACTAGATGCTAATAGAAGGGTTTTTACTAAAAATTCCCTGCTGACGCACATATACCTGAGTGCAAACCTCAACGATTGAAATGTTATTGAAGATATCTTTAACACAAAATAATTGTTTTTTCAGTGATTTAAAATTATTTAATTTAGAGCTATAAGTAAAAAAGTTTTTGCCTGCACTGCTTTTTCTGGGTTTTTCTGGAAATACCCTACTATATAATTTATAACAAAAATTTAAATTTTGTTTTTAATTAAAAGAAATTAATTTATTTGCTAGATTAATTGATTAAGTTTTCTAAAAAAAATGTATTCATTATTGTATAAATACTATTGACAAAATTAAGTTCAATCGCTTTTGTTTTTGTCGATTATGTCTGAACTGTGCTTATGGTATTAATAAAAATAAAAAAAACTAACATTTTTTCATCGAAGAAGAATTTCGACAGTGAAATATTTTTTATAAACATTCAAATTCGAATGACAACTAAAATACTTTTTCTAATGAATTGAATTTACGAATGAAAACTAACTAATGTTAACAAATTTTTTGGGTTGGCTGAATTTTTACGGTATTTTGGATTGAGTTTACCAAATATTTTTTTGTGTCCCCTAAAATTATATACACTCGTTAAATAAAAATTATTAATAAAAATAAATCATTTTTTGATAGCTCAGTCTTTAAATAAAGAATAAATAAAACTTAATTATACGTACCGAAAAAAAGATAAAAATAAAAAAAAATTTCATTGATATTTTGCTAACATAAATAAATTATAGTAATACATTCTGTTAACATAACATGTATGTAATGTACTAATACTATAGTTTTTTGTATTCATATCCAAAATGCCATAATTATTATCTAAATTGTTCATACTATGTGCTTGTACATTATAGTCTTTTTTTTTATAGTAATAAAGAAATTTTCCAGAAAATAAATTTATTTGTTCATTTTTGTGGAAACGAAAAGCATTCATGTGCTATAATTATTATTTTTATAATTTAATTTCATTTACTTGGCTATCATATTATTATGTCTTCATAACAATAACAGTCCTTTTTTTAACATACAAATGATCCTTTTAACCAATTTTTATTACTTTGTCCTTTTTTTTTTTAACAGAATATATACATGTAATTATTACTCAAATTTATTATATTTATATTATTTCTAATAAAAAATATATATAAATTTACATACCTTATTGTATCTATATATATATATATTTAGTAGGTAACTATATATTATGTATAATGTATGTAGTATGTTTATGTTAGCTTTTATGGATGTTTTCATAAATAATTTTTTTTTTTTATCAATATATAATAGCTTTTAATGTTTTCATTCTTAAAAATTGTGACGCATTTATAAAAAAAAATAGAGTGGGTTATGTTGAAAATCATATTTTGTTTTTTTAGGTTTTTTTGACTTTGATTATGGAAATGGAAACTGCGGATTATAAGTGTAATAATAAAATTAAACATTTTTTTCTAAATCTATATATCTAAATCAAAAAAGTATTAAAGTTATTTGCCTATGTTCTCAACCATTATTTAAATTTTTATAAATAAATTAACTTTCAATATTTCGAAATATTTTTTGACCCACTTTACTTCCACATGTCAAAAAGATTTAATCTAAATTAAGTATTTTTGAAAAAGGATGACATTTTTCATTGACTTTTTACTTTTCCGTAAAAATGTTGAAATTTTCATTAAATTTAATTGCCTTAAAAGAAATTATAAAAAAAAAAACGTTAATGCATTTTTATAATGTACATTGAGTTCTTGAAATATTAAATGTTGTATAATGTATAGTACATAAGTTTTGAAATATCAATAGGAAATATTGATAATTTTTTTTTTTTAATTATTAAACTTCTAGAAGTTTTATTTTTCTTTGAGCGATACAAAAAATTAAGTACTCAAAAATTTCTTGTTTATAAAATAAAGCTCTTAAAAATCAAATTATGCATTTAACATGGGATTATGCCCGTTTTCCATATTTTTTTTCCACGACTTTTCAACTCATTTTAATCGAAAACCAAAAAAAAAATTATTCCACCTAAAAAACCATCTTGATGCCTTTCTTCATTGTCTATTTGAAATATTTTACATCTTAAAACTAAAACAATACCTACATGGGATGTATAAAAAAAACGAGATATTCACATACAACATCAGCAATGAACTTACAAATCGGCACATTAGCCAAACTCAAATTTAAAATGTATTCATTTTTCAATTCTAATCTAAATTTTAGAGTTACAAGTTCTTTTTTATTGTCTTTGCTTAGAAGTCAATTCAATTCAGAATTAAACACAATGAACTTAAGATTGAAATAAACTAATTTCTAAAAAATACACAAAACATTTTGTAAATAATTAACTAATGCCTAAAATTTAAAAGAAATTAAACTAATTTCTAAAACAAAAGATCTAAATCGTTAAACCTATGGACTCTAAACTATCCTATCCTATTCATTCCTAATGCTATTTTTAAACAGCTGACCTAAAGGCAAAGTTAAGTGAGAAAAGCATTGCTGAATTTACATCGTAAAAAGAAAAACTTATGCGCAACTTTAAAGTATCTTGTTTTCAAGTTTTTCATAAATAAATAAAAATAAACTATAGTTTAAATATAAATATACCCACCTTTTTTTAATTGTCTTAATGACTCTAAATTATAATAAGATTCTTACCTTATTTTAATTAATTATTATTATTATAAAAAATATATTTCAGATAATCATCATTTAATTGTTTTTTAGTTTGTTCATAAAGTTTTTGTAATTCATCAAGATTCAAAAGTTTTCCTTGTCCATTATCATCACTAATATTATCGTTATTCATTTCATTTGAATTTTCATTCAATAAATTTTCTAAATTTTCGTTGAAACTCATATCATTGTCTGCTAAATAATTTTCAGGTGAATTTAGGTGATCCGATGTTCTGATATCACGTTGATAATAATCAGCTTGTGTTGTGGGCTGAATAAATACAAAAACAAAAATCTTGATAATAACATATAAAAAAAATTAAAAATTAAAGTTAAGTTTAATTGTTTGATACTTTTAAATGTGAATTCCCATGTAGATGTAGGACATAAAAGAAGGCTTTTACGAACGTATCAAGATGCAGTACTATGCGCTTAGTACACATGAAAAAAAAATATTTAAATTAATGTTAATAATAACAAAAAACTTTATTTTAAAAAACATTGGAGGATATTTTTGATGAATATTTTAACTTAGAATCAATGTTAACTAAACAAAATAAATTGGATACAAAGTAAGGAAACCAACGGACGGAGTAGAGAGCAATAAAGATTAATTTCGATACGACACATTTTTGTTCACTTGTAATTTTTTTTATTTTCTACCAATTCGTTTAACAATTAAACATAATAATGTTGTATTTTCAAAAATAAAAAATTAACGCAAATGTTTTTGTTGACCTAGTGTTAATACATAATAGAGACAGAGATTATGTGGTTCAAAACTTGGTATATTTAATATCACAGTCTTTTAAGTATATATATATATATAAAATTATAAGTATATATTTTTTATTCTTTTTACATATAGAATATATTTCGATTCTCCTTGAAATACATAATACAATACTATACACATTTATTTTTAGTTTTAAAATATACTACCCATCAAAGTCATAGATGCGAAGCATTTACATTTTTTATTATATATTAATAGTATAAGTAAATGTATGAAATGAATGTTTTGTCCTCCATTTGAACTTTACGATATCATCAAGTTGAAATAATTGTATTATTTTAACAGGCTTTATGATTTTTAAAGGATTAACATTTATTCATTTCTAAAAGTGAATGTTCTCTCTGAAACAAAAATAATAAATTGTTAATGAAAGATATTTTTTGTTTTTATTTCTGAATATTGGTAAAAGGTTTATTTCTTTACCTTTGCAAACATTTTATAAAAACTTAAAGGAAAAGAACAAAACAAAACGAAAAGATAGATTTTTAGTCTTTTGGTAATACAAATAAAAATAAAAAGGTTTTACCTTACTTACATAATATTTACATAATTTTAACCGTTTTCATAAGAATTCTTTTTGAAATGTCAAAAACCGTCATTGAAATCAAAATTAATGATTTACTCGGGACCACTAATGATCAATTTAATTATCAAATTTACTCTTTGGTTTTTAATAAATTTTGTCGCATATATTTTACAATACAGCGTTAATTAGTTTCTCATCTCCTTACTTGATTGATAAAGCTCTTACGAATTGTATATCGTGATATGTACTATTGTGAATTAGTGAATTTTCTTGATTCCTCTGCTTCTCTGCTATAGAGATTGCATCGTTTTATTTTTTTGCTTTAGGTACGTATAGGAAAATTAGGTTACTTCGACACTTGTTCAGATTAATTTCATTTCATGTGAAAATTATTTTCGATTTTGCAAATTTTTTATAGAGCAGCTAAATTCAGATGAAATTTATTAAGATGATGGACGATAAATATATTAAATTATTATGCACTATAAATTCATTTAATGTCATTTTTTATAAACTGATTTTTCTGAAGAAATTAAGTGGAAAATAATTTTATCACATCATTGTCATTTTAAATTATTCATATATGCTTTAAAAATATTTTGCTAAATATTTCGTTCAACTAGCTAAATATAATCAATATCATTATAATAATCAATATCATTATAATTAAAACAACACAAATATTTGATTCAATAAGTGAACAGTTCGAAAAATTGTTAATTCCAGTCCGAAATGGGAATCAAACCATCGACCAGTCCGAAATGGGAATCAATACCACTACACCATGACTACTTTGGACTTATTCTGCGAGTTTCAGCGATGATGTTTAAGAAGTACATATATATATATATATATGACTGTATATCATATGGAAATTAATTCTAAACATTTTCATTGTATTGTTAAAATAAATAATATATTGGAGTTCTAAAATGTAATATTCGTTGATTTTAGCTTTTAGTTTAACATTCAAACATTTTTTTTTCATATCCTTGATGCCTGTATCTACATGTATATGAACATATAATATTCTGCGTATATGCCAAAAAATATAAACCGAAAAAATCTTAAAAGTTTTTAAATTAAATAAAGAGAAGTATAAAAAAATAATACTTTTTGTAACTGAAGGCATATACATATACATATTTTACTTTTGAGAAACTTTTTATTTACCATTATTAGATTGAATCAAAGAAATTGTTTTTTTTTTGTTAAAAACATTTCTGTTTAACTTTTATTTCTCTCAAATCAAGTAAAATAAATATTTTTAAAATAAGTTATCAATATTCAAAATAAAACAATATTATATTAGAAAATGATTTTGGAAGATATGTTTTATAAATTAATATATAAAAATAGTAGGTGTTGTTTTAAAGGTTGGTATGCTGTTTTAATTTAAAAAACATAGATAATTTATAGGTAACGACTTAACTATTGACATCAATAAATTACAAAATGACTAACATTTTATATTTTCTAAATACAGTAAAACCTGCTTGAGACGGAAATTCATGGGAGCGGGAAATATTTCCGTTTTAAACAGGTTTCCGTTTTGCACAGAGTTATTTTAAAAAAAATGTTTATTGTTAATTTTTAATGTGCACATATATATGTACAAGACAAGTGAAACATTTGGTTTATTGAACTTTAGTTTTTTTTTAAAAACATAACAAAATTGGCATAAAAACTAAGACAGCTCTACAAATAATTTTAGGAACTTTTAACGATACATTTTAGTTTCGGCAGTTGCGGTAATTTCCACCATCTACTCATCTCCACTTTAAATAAAAAACTTTTGAAAGGTTACAGCCGCATCCACAGTTTGTTTATCAGTGTTACTGATAAATCGTAGTAATCTTCTAGATCAATATTTCTGTGTCCCGTAGGTCCGTATTTAATATGACTAAAATTTATCCAACAAAAAAACTGGATGTAAAATGTACCGTCTTAAGGTATTTTTCGTTTTACACGAGCTTTAAATGGAAAACTCAACAATTAGAAAAATAGTTCCGTTTAATGCATGCTCGTCTTATGCAGGTATCACAGTTTTTGTTTTTATGACTCCCAAAACTGTAACACAAAAACCATCAATGTAAGTGCACCTTTGCATAAAATTGGGCTTAGATTCAACCTACATTTTGTCCAGGATATTTCTATTAGCGGTCAGAATAACTTTTTTTCAAAAGAAAATTCTAAATTAATATTTATTTCGGATTTCAATGAAATTTAGGGTTTTCTTTAAAAAAAAGAAGTTATTTGGCGGATTCATGGCTGATATTATCCATGGCTAAATGTAGGTTGCACCTAAGTCCAACTTTATGCAAATGGCATCGATTGCAAACCACTGTAAGTGAACTTACATTGAAGGTTTATATGTTGCAATTTTATATTTTTATAATTTTTTATTTTTATATTACTTTTTTGATGCAGAATTATCAAAAATTCATCATTTAATTAATTCCTTTGATTTAAAGCCACAAAAATCACAAGAAATACTTTATACTTTTCTTTAGACTGGAGACGGTTACAAATTGTTATTTTTTGGCCAAAAATTCATTACTAATTTCTCCTATATTTATATCATAAAATATTTAGCTATATCTTTATTTTACATCACCCCCACTCTTATTTTCTTTCAGTGTATTAAGAGCCATATTAAGAATAAATATAATGTAAATAGATAGTTGTTTGTATTTTTAAACTGACCTGTCGGAATAACGATTTATTGCGTTCACGGAATACCGAAGGTTTTAATGGTAGCTTAGTTTCAGACAACAAATCATCAGATTTTAGTTTCCGATTGTTTGCTATTTTTGATGGCAAAAACAAAACACCTCCAGATCGGCCAGAATTAGATGCTGGGCTTCCTGAGAAAATAGATCTTTGACCGATTGCTGGTGAAGTTTGTCCTGCTAAAAATTTTCCATGAATAGGAGCTTCATCCATTTGCATTTGATCATTGTCAGGACTTCGGTTTTCATCCATCAGAGGTGAATATGAAAATTGTGTTTGTGGACGATGATTCATTAAACTACATATTCAAGAAAAAAAAATATTTTAAATATTAAATTAAATTATTTTAAACATTTAAATTAAATAAAATCCTTAGCTAGAAGAGAAATAAGATACACTATACACATAATGTTAACATATGTGATTAATTATAATTTTATTAAAACAGAAGTTATACATTAAACACCATACAAAGAATTTGCTTGCTGTATTTTCTGTTCTGTATATGAAGCAAAAATTCTTTCAAAGAATATCAGTTCAAAACAGGAGCTATTAACTAAAAATAATTTTAAAATGTAGATAGATACGAAGAGAGAAAAATTCTACATATATGTAATTGCAATTATAACCTTAGGAATTTAGTACACGTAAGTTTGAACGCCTTAAGCATACTTACATATATTATATAATGTAACTTACGAATATTGATTTTTTTGAAAAGGAAAAGAAATAATGCAAATACTTTTTTGAAATTAATTTTTATATAAACTTCTTCTTTTCCTTTAAATTGACTAAGTCTTTGAATATACAGAATATGAAGCTTCTTGGTTTTTCCAAAAACTTTTAAAAGAGAATTGAACTAATTTATTTAATTTAAAAATATTTGTCTTCTGAATTGTAATGAAAATTTTCATATCCTTAATATAGTAATCATTATGTTAAATTTATTTTATCTTAAACATTATTAAATACAAATATTTTTATGTTAATATCGAAAGGTACTAAAATGTAACTAAAAATTTTGTTTAAACTTTCAAATTTTAAAAAGGGTGTAGTGTATGATATAATAACTGCCGAATTTTAAATTAAAAAAAAAAAAAATTCACTCTTTTCAGATTGAATTTAATATTATATATGTACGTATATAATAAATAAATTTTAATTTAAACTATTATATGTACCTTTGCCCATTGGCGATATCCTTTAAAACTGCTGCTCTTGCAGCCATTTCTTCTAATCTTCGCTGTGCAGCTAACTCCTTGGCCCGCTCTGTCAATACAACTTCTTTTAATTGATTAAACTTCCCACGATGTGACAAGGAGTTTATATTTCCTCCTCCACCACCTGATCTAAACTGGAAACGACGTTGCTGAGGATCAGCTGCTGTACGTGTTTCTGAACCATAATATCTTACATTTCCATCAAATGGGCGATTGCGAAGCCCTGCAAAATGCTTCAAAGGCTCACGTGTTAGAACCCGTCCAAAAACTGGTCGGTTTGAATCACGATATCTTGGCATCATTTTTGTCCTTTTAGTAAAAATATAAATTATTTAAAATCTTAATTAAGGTAAAACAAAATTTATCATAATATGGTTGGAGGATGTTTAATTTTAAAACAAAGTTTAAAAAAAAATTTCAATTTATAAAGTTTTTTGTAAAAGATTTTGTATCATCCTAAGTAATTTAATAAAAATTAATCCTAATCTAACGTCAAGGTAATTTTTTTTTTCCTATAGCATATTATTTAACCTTCAAAAAATAAAATTGAACATATGTTCACAATCCCAATCAAAATGAACTTTTTATCTCAATTTCTTCCTTTTTGTAGTACTATTATGTTTTTCCTTTTCTATTTTATTAGCTGAATGTAAAATGGTTCATAATGATAAGATACGTTTTTTTTTTTGTAAACATATTTTCATTAAAGAGTTACAAATATCGGTACTAAATTTATAACAGTTTAATATATATTATGCATAAAATGTTAAACATTATAGTAATATGTGTTGTGTATCTAACACTATATACTTATGTACGTAATAACAATTGCTATTACGTCATGAATGAACTTATATTTTAATAGTATAATAAAAATACTTTAATGTGAAAAAAAAATTAATAAGCTCTTGAAAAAAAAAAACTAAAGCTAAAATTAAATTTAATCATATAGCAAGTGTTCTTTATTAAAAATTCATAAATAAATATATCAAGTTTTGAATAATATGTAGTCTCTTTTAACTTGAAACCTGCTTTGATAACTTAAAGTACATACTTAAGTTCAATTTCTAAATGTAACACACAGTTATTAAATACAGAAATCCAATAATATCAAATGAATTATTAATTTTGAATGAAATCCTGAAAGTTAAATTAGCTATCATAAAAAGTAGTAGTAGAAATAAAAATAAATAATTCATTCTAAATTAAGCTAATTTCGAGATAATAAATAATATGGTAAATTTTGTATATTTCTTAAAAAAACTTTCTGTTATCAAGTTAAATCTTTTTTTTTTTCGTATTTATAATGAAAGTTTAATAATTATTTAGGTATATATGTTATTAAATCATAAAACAGTTGATAAAAGATATAAATTATTAATATGTAGTGGTAATACAATATTATAATATATTGTATTATATAAATCAAAGTTCTATCATGACAGATCTACAAAATTTTACCACCAAATGAAGCAAAAAAATGTTTTAGAAGTTTTTAATAGACTTATTTATCTTTAATGATATTACAATATTTTTTCTCGACAATATGTTATCTTCAATAATATTATGTGGATTTTTCTCTTTCAACCATAATAATAACCTCGAGACATTATCCTTTAAAGGATTCAATTTTCATTTTCTTCATAATAAACTGCTAAGCTTCAATATTTTGTGTGATTTTTTTTTCTTAATTTTTCACATTATATTCAGTATTAACACATTTTCACTCGTATATCTTTATATGAACATGAATTACAGAAGTAAACTTTTGGGTTAAAAAAAAAAGGCCAAAAATAACAAATTTATAAAAAAGTTTTAGAAAAACCCACAAAAATTAAAACTCTAAATAGTTTAATCAAAACTTTTAAACCAAATTTGATTTCCTCCCATAATCTAATTGGTGGGATGTTTGTTGACCTTATTGTAATTAAAGTCAAATAAATGTATTTGTTATTATATTTAGAAGCCAATTTTAGTACAATTCATTTTGGAATTATATTATTGAATATTTAATTATTTAAAAAAAAATTGCTAATCAAGAGAAATTTCTTATATGAGTGAGTAGCTATAATTAACTATACTTACTATACTACATACTCTAATTAATGTTATGATTAATTTTTCAATATAATTGAAAAATCTTTTTTTTAACCAATTTATATACGGATATTGTAAACTATTTAAAGATATCTTCATAATGTATTTTGTGAGTGTAAGTATGTATATTTATCACTTTTACACCCAAGTTAAATAAAAAAAATACAATAACCATAAATTATTTTTTGAAAATTCTAAGGACATAATATCTAGGATTAAATCCTTTTGTTTTGAGAACAAAATAAAATAAGTAAAGTTTTCAGCACAAAAAAAAAAAAATTATTCTTGATGTATTTAAATTTAACAACAAATTTTACTTAAAAATTCATAATATCAGATTAATCAAATCTTATAAATCTTGAATATAATATAAGGGATATTGTGACTTTAAAAATAATAAATTTAAATCTTTTCCATTGTTTAGGGAGTAAAATTTTAAAATATTTTGGAAACTGGTACATTTTTATTACAATACAATATTATAGCACTATAAAATACAGATAAATTAAATGAAATCATGTAATATATATATGGTAGTGACCTACCATCAAAAAATATAAAAGATCTAAAATAATTAGAACAAAATAAAATGTTATTTTAATATGTGTCGATAGAACATGAAGAACGATTAAAACTAAGATTCATTCCATTGACACTAACTTTTCAACTTTCATAATTTCAAAAGCAATTTCAAAAAAGCCAAAAAATAAAATGAATTTGTAATTTATTTTAAGTGAATAATTGCGTAAATATCTGTATATTTCAGTTTTTTTAAATTAATATTCTTAAGTAAAGTTACCGAAACAGAAATTAATAGTAATTGCAGATAAATTTTTTAGAATTTAAGGAAGAAGTTTTTATTATAATTTTATTAGGTATATTTACCCTCCTAAACTTCTCGTTGTTGGATAATATGGATCCCAAACATTGTAGGCAAATGGATCACGATATGTTGGAATTTCATTTGTTATTTCTGCAGCTCGAGACTGTCTTTTTGAGAACCTGAAAAAAAATTATTTTATTTTTTTTATTTAAAAAAATTAAAATTTAAATTTGAAAATTAATAATATGGTAAATAAGCGTACATATTAAGTCATAACTTAAACACACTTGCTTATCTTTAAGGCTTTAAATATTTATGTTCAATACATACTTAATGACAATAAAGTTCACTATTTATATGTATGTACTATTAAATATTACAACGAATTATAAACTAAAAGTAATATTATATTTTTAGCTATATGTATATAGTTGGCAATATGGAATGAAGTAAAATTTTTATAAAATATATAAATAAATATAATTGTAAAAATTTAATGTTATGATATTCTAGAATTAAAAAATTAAGCATTAAAGCGTATACATATATTATGCATTCTAGAATCTTTATAGACGTTATTTTCTCGTAGTTTATTTAAGTTAAAAAATAAAATAAAAAAATTGTTTATCTGTACTGAAATAATTATACGTAATTTTATAAACAAAATATATCATTATTTTTTTAATCCAATGAGATAACTTTTGAAGTTTCTTAATTCTTTTTTTTTTTTTATTTATTTCTATATTTTTCTGAATATTAACTATTCGTTCCCATTTTTTCACTGCTGTAGAGTTTGAATACACTATAAGGCGGACTGATATGACTGAATCTGTTACTAGAATAATTTTGGATGATACAACCAAAAAATATTAATTATACATATACCAGATATTTATAATAATGATGTGTCAATTCACTTTCGAATAGATTATTTCTATGTTAAGATAATTTCTATGTTTATTTGTGGGAAAAGAGATGAAAACAAAACTTAAAAGGATACTAATACCAGATTTTGTAATAATTCCCTTGGATATAATCTCATTAGGGTGTATAGCAGATATACAAAAAAAAAAATTACTTCAGAATTTTTTTTATAACAAATAGAGAAAAATATTTATATTATATCTTAATAAACCCAAAAGAAATTTCCACACCTACGAAATTTAATTTCTATATATATAATGTTTAAAAAAGGATCATGTATAATATAAAATATATAGAATACACTAAATGAAAAACAAATCTAATAATTTTTTTACAGGCTCCCTTTTTTTATTTTTTTGGTAAGTATTAATAAGATTGTAATCGAGAAAATATTTGGAACTGAATAAGAATAATAAGAAAAACAAAATCTTAGTACGAATGTTAATTACTTAACTAAAATTACTTTCTTCAAAATTGTCTATTTAAATTTAAAATAATTTATTTAGAAATTCATTGCTCTTAATTATAAGCTAAATTGTGGCCGCAAAATAATGAAAAGTAATAAGTTAAATTAATTTTTATATTTAAATAGAAATCTTCCAAAAACCGCATATGCCAGTGAATAAAATAAAATTAAAATTTTTACCTCCACATTGCTCGTAATTCTTCACATGATGGTTCTGCAGCACCAAGTGGCAATGAACGTGGTCCTATTACTTCACCACTGCCACTTACTGGATTTCCATTTGTATTAGTACTACCACTTCCATTTTTTCCTCCTTTACTTGACCCATTATCAGAGACACCATAATTTTTCATTTGAAGTCCCAATGAAGAAAATTGTCCATAAACCTTTTGTACATTGCCATTTTGGAAAATGCTAACTACTAGCGTAAATTTGAACAAATTCAAAACGAAAAAATGTATCTGAAATAAATTAAAAATTTCGGTTTAATTTTTTTTTTTAATTATTTTATTTTTATTGAATATTTAAAAAAAAACTGAACGTACATAAATTGACACAGGACTTTGATAGGTATAGAAAACGGGGAATTTTTTGTGCCATAACCGCGAAATATAAAATAAAAGTGTGCGTAAGAACTTATATTTTTTTGTCATAACAGCGAATTCGTGGTTATAGCAAAAATAAAATATCTTTTGCGATTATAACGTTTTCATACAAATTCGAATTTAGCGATTATGACAAAAAAAATTGCGCGGCTATTCTCCATTATGTCAGTTCACCGATTGACGGTAAATTAAGGGGTCTATTTAAGTGCTTAAAGAATGTTGTCTCACGAGAATTCTGAATTTCAAATTCCTGGTGTATATTTGACAGCAATAATATTTCAAAAACACGCTCTGGGACCTGTATTTGAAATTCACAACAAGAAAATAAATTAGGAATTTGAAATTCACTATTTAAAATTCTTTTCGGGTGTGAAGGCCTATAAATTTTAATTGATTTTTTTTGGCAAGAAAATTAAAGAAATTAAAATATTATACTTTCCAGCTGATCTCCTGGATTGTGTCTTTAAATAATTAGTTCAAAATTTGGTAAACCAATTCTAAGAAACGAAATATGTTGGTAAAAGTATAAGCTTCCCAGTTTTTTTGAGAGTCTCCTCTTTTTTTTACACGGAAAAACTGAATACGACAAAAAGACCAAACTAAAAGCTAGCATCTAAAAATACAGGCAATTTTTTTCTAAAACAAGTTAAAAAAATACGTAAATAAAACAAGAAAAAAATACAAAAAATAGTTATATTACTGACCGAAGTAGTCGAAAAATAGAACTAAAGCCTTCTGAAACGAAATATAAAAAAAAATGGGTAAAAGAAATTTAAAAAGATTATGCAGAATGAATCTTAATCAGAAAATAAACCATTTTTCATTGTGATATTTAAAAAGATTTACTTCATTTTCTTGAAACTAATTTCCATTAAATTTTTTCCCAAATCCTTTTAAAGATGAAAATTTAAAAACAAATTTGAGGGATTTTCATCGGAAATATCTAATATAATAAGTAAAAAATCTTAATTTTAATGAAATGAATTCAAGTTTTAACAACATAAACAAATCTTCTTTAATCCAATTACAATTACAATTCGTGTGGAATAAATTTATTTTTAACGTAATCGTATATAATTGCTTTGTATAATTTAAATTTTAAATTTTAGATATAAAGTTTCTTTAACAGTATATGTAGTTGCGTAATAATTCTATGTATATAATGTATATATACCTAATGTTAAGAGTAACCATAAATAATATATGGGATAATAATTTAGTTTATATTATTAGTGGTTATGTAATCGATTAGACAATAAAGGAAACATATTAAATCATAGAGTTTTCGTTTTGGGAATTTATTATAATTTTAGCGAACGGAGACAATTTTAATTCGAATTTAAAGTTCTCGTTGATGCAAACTGCAAGAGGTTAAAAGACTTAAATTATTCACAAAACATATTTCATAAAAGAAAAAGTTTCGTAATTACTTAAACACACAATGAATCTAAAACTAGAAAAATATTAGATTTAAACCTTCATTTTCGTTGGAAAATCATTAAAATTGTTAATAAAAAGCTTAGTTATACCAGAATTCTT